>JAOYFF010000010.1:103307-113761 GCA_025773925.1 Cryptomyrus ogoouensis | reverse complement strand
CCACTGCAGACAGTGTTCGGCTGTGCTTAATGCCAATGAAGGAGGTCTGATCACCCACTGCAGACAGTGTTCGGCTGTGCTTAATGCCAATGAAGGTGGTCTGATCAGCCACTGCAGACAGTGTTCGGCTGTGGTTAATGCCAATGAAGGTGGTCTGATCACACTCTTTTTCCAATGAATGTTATTTTTTAAACCGCTTAACTTTGTGTGTAACTTAACTTTGTGTGTATTTATTAAGTAAGACTGTCTTTATTATAACTTATCAAGGTCATTCATGCAGAAGTCCAGATAATTCCAAAAGACTCAAAAACATTTTCTCTGTACACTGTACATACATACTGATTAATTGATGGAGCCTTGTAAGCTGGGTAATGATTAGATTTTAACTTCAAAGGGTCAGTGGCCTGGTGATTGTTTCTGGCTGTAGTGGGAAATATCTTATTTTTCCTAGGATTTCCACACATTTTCCAGTCATTGTTAAATGTCCGAAAGACACAACAGCATGTCCTGCTCAAACACATAATACACAGCCTGTCTCTGACCAATATCCAACACTTACGTGTTTCCCAGTTTCAATGACTCACTGCCCTTACTTTGCCAAAATGTCACTGTACAGCCTACATTTTATTTCTTCTGCAAATACCAAATAACAATGCTACTTCAACAGAAAACTCAATAAATGTATAAAAATAAAGACACGTGACTTACTTAAATACGCCAGTAATGTTTGCCTGAAAACAGAAAGCCAGTGTTTCTGTCTCCCTCCACCTTCTGGAGCTTCTCGCTGTACCTGAGGACCGGGCAGGTGAGGCAGCCCTGTTGTGGATTACAAACAATCTGTGGGCTGGATTTTGAGAGGACAGAAACTGGAGGGTGTGGCGCATGCCTTAGCATGCCTTTGCATGCATGTTGGACCTTCCCCCCCACCTGCGTGCCTGATGTGTCGACATCTCTGGCTTGGAGAATACGTTCCTTCTCGGTAACTTCTAGCTAGGCACCTTTGCTTCTGTCTGCGACTGGACAGATACCAGAACTGGTCCACCAAGGGAATGCTGAGTAAGACAAGCGGCAGAAGCATGAGGGGCTGAAGCAGAACATCAGTGTCTTAAAGCAGCATAAAGCATATTTTGAAGCTGTAATAGACCTTGCAGGGTCATGTTCCTAATGGAAGGTTCTCTTTTAATCTTTGAAGGTATTTTACTTCTGTGTCGCAAACAAAGCCTCTCCCCACTCCTCTTCCATGCCCACAGCTTCCCCCGAGATCGCCCATGTAACCCAGCTACACCCACCAGGATCTTTGGCTGCCAAAGATCGTCATACTTGATTGTTGGGTTCTTGTGCAAAGAAGGAGGGGCATGGGCAGGGGGAGGGCATTTTTAAGCCAAAAAGAATATTCATTTTCTGACAAACACAAAGATGCCTTTATAAAGGCAGCATAACGTGAAGCTGCCTTTGTTCTCCTTACTGTCTCAGCTTGTGAATGTAGCTCATTCTGAGACACACCCTTCATACAGTCATAAACTAAAGGTGGAGCAAACCCTTCAAACGCATCACTAATCCTTCAAAACATTCTGCTCAAAGGCAATGAATGCATGGCTCAGACTGTACACAGGTTCCTTAGTTTAAGGCCAGCCTTTTAAAGAGAAAGCCTTAACAAACCCAGAGCAGTAAAGGACTTCCTGCACGCTGGCTGGGCGTCACCCGCTGCTGCGTGCAGGATGTGTTCCAGCAGGTCCTTGCGTGCCGTTCTCCCTGCGGTTCCCGGCATGTCTGTGAGGAGCAGATGCAGCTCTGCCTATCTCGCATCTCTCAAATGTCCTGCTGTAACCTCCCGAAATGAAACAAAGTGTTCAGCTTCACAGGACAGCTGACCGCGACATAGCACTCTTGCAGGCACAGGGGGGTCACAAGTGCTCTGTGAGGGTGGCACCGTCGTTTCCTGCACTGTCTGCTGCTTCTGAGGATGTCCTATCGGGAAAAGGAAAGCTGGGTTCATCCAGCCTCAGGCGGGTCCCTGCAAAGCCGGTCCGTTCAGCTTTGTCATGGCTGCGAGGCTGTTTACTCTAATGCCAGGGGGTGCACATTCCTGAGGCCTCCATCTTCCCAGAGCTGTTATACATGATAAACAAGAAACATAAAGTGCAAATCCCTCTGTGTGAGGGTACTTTTGGAGCAGCCGAAACCAGCCTCATATTCCGCTGGACTGGGAGCATGTCCCGATACTGCATACCTGTCATCTCTTACAGCATGAAAGCCGTAGCCCAACCGTCCTCCTCAACCTGCTCAGTAGTACTGGTCAAGCCCTACACATCTCAGTAGTACCGGTCAAGCCCTACACATCTCAGTAGTACCGGTCAAGCCCTACACATCTCCCTCGACTGACTCAGCAGTGCCGGACGAACCATAACCATCATGCAGTATGACCTGCACTTGTTCTTCCTCACCACCCATCGAATACACAAACAAAGACATGGAGGACACGTTTGGGAAATCGGTGCTGTTTTCCTGGGTATTCCTGCAGCCCATGAATATGTCAGTAAATTGGTGTCACTTAATAGCCTACAGTGTGTGCTTGTGTTTTTCATGAGAGGCCTAAACTGGATAAGCAATAAAAAATCAAGAATGTCAGCAGGCAGACAGACCTGATGGGCACCGGTGCCACATGCCTTTTCATAGGCAGGCGAGGGGGACATCTGATGGGCACAGGTGACATACTGATGGCGACGCTACATAGACTATATCAGCACTGTTAGGGTACAGAGAATTACCCAGAGCAGCAATGCCAGGGGAGATAAAAATGTCAAATCACAGATTTGAGATATCAAACAGAAAACATCATCTGTGATGGACAGCAAGTTTCCATGAAGACAAAGGCAGCAACAGCGAAAAGGAGCAAACAGATTAGTCACACAGAGCTTCTCTCTACCTTTACTGATTCAGACAAAGAAAAAAATTAATGCCACAGAATTAAATGAAAAGGAATGAATCTCATGTTTTTATTAATAACTTTATTTTGTGTTTGTAAACAGCACAGATATAATCACCATAG
Organism: Cryptomyrus ogoouensis; assembly: GCA_025773925.1. Lineage (NCBI taxonomy): Eukaryota > Metazoa > Chordata > Actinopteri > Osteoglossiformes > Mormyridae > Cryptomyrus > Cryptomyrus ogoouensis. The sequence goes on along the minus strand of JAOYFF010000010.1, from coordinate 110,712 downwards.
TAAATGCATTTTGACAGCAATGATGAACAGGAATTCACAACTGCAACTTACCCCATGATAAAGAAAGCTGAAATAGCCAATTGTTTCACCCTCGTTAACAGAATAGGCAAAAATATTTTGTGTACCATACTGAAACTTGTGGGAAAAAGACAGCTCATTACCTAGTGATATACAGCTTATACAAAAATCATATACATTTTTTTAAAAGAATAAATGTACAGTACTATGCAAAAGTCTTAGGCAGCCAAAGATAATTATGTTGAAATGATCTTTACGTTCGTGCAAAACTCTGCTATTATGCCTGTCAAAGTGTGTCAGCTTAGCCATTTCAAACCCTCTGCTAAAGTCACCCCAGTGTTTGCAGCAACCACTCAATACACCCGAGTATTTTTCGACTTGACCACTAGCTAATCAGTATCTCTCTGACTTTTTAACTAATTAAGTGAGCTGGTGATGAAATTTAATAAATACGTGGAATGGCTGAGGTGCCCCTGAGGAGAGGTTTGGGAACTGAAGTGGTGTTCTTCTAGCTGTCCAACTAGATATCAGTAATTTTTTGGAGAACAGAAGATATTTTTACAAGTATTTATTGTGTTACTCTTTTTTTCCCACATGTTCTAATGTTAAAATGTGTTTTGTTCTGAGCAAATGTGCACTAACAAACAAGCTAACTAAACAGACAAACAGCTTTAAACTTTTCTTTTGACTGCTTAAGACTTTTGCATAGAAATATACATGTTGTGATTCCTTAGCTGTTACACAAGTCACGTTTAACAATGACATTACCAGTCATTTCCAGTACCCCAACCCTGAAATAACCCCCCTGAAAAGTGCCCCCTAACACAGTGGAATGAACACGTTTCCCTGCCAAAACATTCAGCACAAACACTGCTTTCTAAATCCTCAGCATTTCCAAACCAAAGGCCACCAGATGCTCTGAACGCCACACTGGCAATGGTGCCATGCTGGAGACTTCCTGAAATGTATCCCATTAACTGGAATCTTATCAAAACTCTTTTCAATTCAGTTTCATACCCAGTGTCCACACCGTCAAGAATGAATTTGTGGTTTACATTTAGCTAAAAAAATCTGTCTAAAAACACATTTCAAACAAATCAGTTTGCTTTTCTAGCTGAAAAATATGCAGGGCTTCTTATGAGCACTGATGAAATGTTACAGGTTATGTAACAGACTAGAGTTTTCCTGCTTTCCAAATTCTCAAGGAAGTGGAGTGGGAGTTCGGCACCCTGATAACAGCAGTCAGGCTGTGATGTTTGTGCCATACGCCACACATTGTTCCTCTGCTCGTTCACGCAGCCTTGAGCCCCCCCTGCCTGAGGCCAGAGTCAACACAGGCTGCAGTGCAGGCGAAACGGCCAGCCGGTGGACGGGCCTACCCCTCCTTGCCGTTGACCAATGTGGTCGTCACCGTGAGCTGCCGAGAGTATTGGGGTGAGAGCACACACTCACAGCAACGCTTTCCCACAAGGTAGAAGATTTCCAGCAGGGACAGAAACACACACACCAGGCTAGTGACCACCATGAAGATGGTGAAGATGCGCTTCTCGGTAGGCCGAGCAATGAAGCAGTCCACCACATTGGGGCAGGGGTCTTCCTTGCACTTGATGAGGGTAGGGAAGTTGTATCCCTCATACAGGTAGTACAGCAGGAACACAAAGACAGAGTCCACAAGCATCTTAAAGATCAGTGTCAGGATGTAGGTCCACCAGAGGCCTCCGCGCTTCTTGCCCGTGTCACTGTAGAGGCGGCCGCAGCCCTCGCCGTGCTTGGAGCGGTACTTTCGCTCGCGGTCCTCACGGTATGCCACGTGCATCACCACCAGCAGTGAGGGGCAGGTGACGAAGATGAGTTGCAGTGCCCATAGGCGCACGTGCGACACGGGGAAATAGAAATCGTAGCAGACATTGTGGCAGCCGGGTTGAATCGTGTTGCAGTTGAAATCCTTCTGCTCGTCGCCCCACACCTTCTCCGCCGCCACCACGAACACCATCAGGCGAAAGAGGAATACGACAGACAGCCACATGCGACCGAACGCCGTCGAATACTTGTTGACCCCACTCAGGAGGCCCTGGAGGAATGCCCAGTTCATGTCGACGCCAGAAGTGTTCCAAACAACAAAGCTGGCAGGGCAGCAGCACTGGGATTAGAGCCTGCACTCTGCGAAAGAGACAAGCTCTCAGCTCTGCAGAGACTCGCTGAGGACAATCAGGAGGCACCAGTCCCGGGTCCCTTTACACAAGCTGGGGAAAACAGCGGGGCTTTACCATTATTAATATTAACAAGTTTTACGACTGGGATTGGATATTAAAGATCAACTGCAGGTAATAACCAAAACAACTTTTAAAAACTACACCTTCACTGTTGGTGTTAAAACCCCGAGACAACACTTCATCAAAGTTACTTTCACCCAGATATACTCGAGGATATACAAAATATGTAGTGTATAACAAAAATGTAATGCTACATCTCAACTTATGACAAAAGAAAATATGCGGATATAACGAAAAGTCTGTCATTTATTACTTACACTCGCAACGGGATGGCAGCCGGAGTTGCGCCTCTGAAGGCAAAACAGCACCATTCCGGCTTTCCCCGGGTGAGGGGCGTGGTCTAGACGTGGTGTGGTGAGTGGGGCGGGCAGTGGGCTCCCACGGGGTGTGGCTGTGACGCAGCTTCGAAAATCGTATGACGCGAATATGCACATGTTGCTGATGGTTGCTAAAAAACATTGAGTAGGTAAAAAGATCATCTGCCCTTTGCGTCATGTTACCTTAGAGGCTGCCTACCTACCTTTCTATAAATACGGAACCCCACCACGGACTCCAAATGTTCGTTTTTTTGTATTAGACCAAAACAGGACAGAGCATTTTATATTTATTTAATGGAAGATGCCATAAAACAGGAATTTTGTTCTGTTACCATATATCTCCTTTTCAGAATGTTTTACCAGCGTTCAAAACTAGAGGTATGTTGTTTTGATCAGAATAAACATTTTCCTTATCAGAACGAATTGGCACCGTTAAAACCATAGACACTTTATTCTGATTTGGTACATTTCCTTATTAGGACACATCCCCTACGTTAAAAATACAGTTTATTCTGACATCGTAAATTTCCTTATCACGGTACTTCACCGTCTTTAAAATATGTAGGTATGTTATTTTTATTAAGTTTGACAACCGGCACCCCCGTCAGCCACTGCCACTAGTTCTGTGGTAAGCACTGGGTAAAAATTAAGGGTGTAACATGTCTGAAACCGAGACCAAAACCGCGATACAAACGTTCATGATTTCATATAGCGATTCCCACGCCAACCTCAATTTGCTACTCCAAGTGTAGCTTTGTTAAGCTCTCATTACGTTACTAATGTTACAAAAATAATTTTTCATTTACAAAAACATTATCACACTATAACAAAAAAATATTATGTAAGATAGGGTAAGCTGTATATTTTGTAAATATTACGCATTACTAGGCCTGTAATGGTACATGTTTTTGTTGTGTACGTTACTATTTTACGTATTTTTACATTTTCAAATGACAAATTACTTGTATTTTAATTAAATACATCTTCTCACACCAGTACTTTGTATTTTATTTTATGAGCAAGAACAGGAAGGGCCTTTTCTGTTCCAGCATGACTGTACCCCAATGCAGAAAGCAAAGTCCATAAAGACATGGTTGGGTGAGTTTGGTGTTGAAGAACTTGTCTGGCCCTCACAGAGCTCTGACCTCAACCCCATCGAGCACCTTTGGGATGAACTACAATGGAGATTGTGAGCCAGGCCTTCACATCCAACATCAGTGCCTAACCTCACAAATGTTCTTCTGGATGAATGGCCAAAAATTCCCACAGACAAACTCCAAAATCTTTGACTGATGGCCATAGGAGAGTGTGCCATACTGGACTTACTGGAGTATATTACAGTCCTTTTTGGGCGTTTTTCCACTGCACCAGGAACCATACATCAGGTACTTCAAGGGGCTGGTTTTCCACTGCACCAGGAACCATACATTAGGTACTTCAAGGGGTTGGTTTTCCACTGCACCAGGAACCATACATCAGGTACTTCAAGGGGCTGGTTTTCCACTGCACCAGGAACCATACATCAGGTACTTCAAGGGGCTGGTTTTCCACTGCACCAGGAACCATACATCAGGTACTTCAAGGGGCTGGTTTTCCACAGATGTAAAAACTGGTACTGCAGCTGAATGACATCACAGCGTGAGGTGGGGTATATTGTACTGAATTAGAAAAATGGCTGTAGTAAATTATAGGGCTGGATGATGTGTGATATGAATATCAACATCGCATCTTATGTGCATGCAGTTCTTTCCTCGCTAGTCAGCTAGAGTAAGATCAGGCTTTTTCATACCTTCATACTGTATGGATGTTTAAATCATTCCTAGATGGGTTTGTGAGAAATTTATGTTGAACTCCTTTTTAGCTTTATAAATACCCCAGTTTTTATGACAACAAAATCACATTGACATAATTGAATATCTGCCCTGGTATATTATACAAAACACTTTTTTATTGCTTGTCATGCCATCTTGATCTTGCTGTATCTGTTCTTTTGATCAGATTGCAATTGCAGAATGCAAGTGTTCATTTGTCCACACATCCATTACTATTACTTTTATTTTTTACTTCATTTATTGCTTTCTGAGTTCATAAGTTTTTTTCAAGATGATGGCTGTACTGTGTTTCAGTGGCAGGCTATTTGCATACAAAGAACGTTGCAAGTTCCACCCCAAAAGTACCAAAAAAGTTCCTCAGTTGGTTTGCTGCTTTAGTTACTGATCTTTCGGTACTGGTACTTGACTAGAAGTCAAGTTGTGATGGGAAAACACTTAAGCCGTCAGTCTTCTCCACATTCAGGGCCAGATTGTTATCCACGGCCCACGCTGTCAGCCACGCTGCCACTACACTCTGTGCAGTTTCATCCCTGTTGTTGATCAGACCCACCACTGTACTGCTGTCTGCAGACTCGACGAAGTGGTTGGAGACGTGAGTCTCAGAGCAGCCATATGTTATCAGGAACAGTAGCTGTGGACTGTGGACACATTCCTGTGGGGTACTGGTGCTGAGTGTGAGAGGTCTGGATAGTCTGTCACTTCTCTGAACAGGTTGTGGCCCATCAGTTAGAAAGCCCAGGATCTAGTTGTAGAGAGATTTGCTGCAGCCAGATGTGTCTGGTTCTATAATGAATTTCTGCCTGACGATAGTGTTGAATGCTGAGCTAAAGTCTACAAACAGCATTCTGATGTAGAGCTCTGTTCTTGTGCTCCAGGTGGGTCAGTGGTAGACGGAGAGCAATGGATATGGCGCCCTCTGTGGATCAGTTTTGGGAGAAGGCAAAAAGGCAAACTGGAGGTGATCTAGTGAGGTGGGGAGGCAGGCTTTGTTAAGGATCATGACTAGTCTTTCAAAGCACATAAAGATAATCGATGCAAGTGCCAAAGGACAGTAGTGGTTTTTAGTCCTGTGACTGCTGACGTTGTGGTACAGGAATGATCGTGGCTGTTGTGAGGGATGGAGGAAGAACAGCCTGGCTTAGGGAGATGTTGAATGAAACAAAAAAACTATGCTATTCTCTTATTACACCCAACATTGCTGCTAATACATAATGAACAGACAGACACACCTCTCACGACGCTCCACGGTCATAAAGTCATACACACCAGAGTTCCACAGGTACACTTATGTTTATCATCTATCACTTAGGTTTTTGGCGAATGAAGCTGATTCTGATTAACATTTTTATTGTGATAGACATTAAAACATGAACACAGATATAATTACATCTCTGCCACATTTCTTTGGAAATTGCAAAACTTACAGAGGCAAGTTTTGATCTGAGATAAGCTGGAGTGGTGTGGTCAGCCCACATGTGGAGCAATACTGCACGTAAAACAGGCAAACCGCTCACTGCACATGAAATATGCAGTGTTTGCTTTGTATTCGAGGGATGTGCTAGACTGCATCTCTGGGAATGTTCTTGAAATGATGCATTGTTCTGCCGAGATTCACTGTGCATACAGACACACCTGTTTGCTATACAAACATGTAATGCACATATTGCAATGTCAAAAAATAAAACGCAGTGTCAAGACGATGCATTGCTGAAGGTCTTGGTAGGACGCAGGGGACCTGTTACGAGACACATGACACACGCCCACAGGCTGCGTCTAGAGAGCCACATTAGCAACAATGAGAACGTGTTCTTGATGGATTTCTCAACTCTACAAATTATGGTTCACCAGAGATGTAAAGGAAGCACATGTACTTCGTTACTGTACTTAAGTAGGTTTTTTTCTGGATTTGTCCTTTACTTCATGGCTATAAGAACTATATGGGATGAGGAGGGGGGACATGTTTTGAAAAATGCCATTGTCCTCCACAACAGCTCGCTGGATCTCTTTTAGCCTAATGGCATTGTAATCTCTCACCATGCCCGCAACTGCTATCTGCTGCTTATGTGTCAAAAGTAGCCCTCTCCGCAGTGGTACTGTTCTGACAAAACAAAGGTCATCAATTTATCAAGAGATACTACTGGGTCACAGATTCTACTATTTCCAGTGAACTGCATAAATGTGATGTTGCACATCATACAGAAGTACAAGAAATGTGGGATGAGATACCTGTTCTCATTCCTGAATGTGTGTATTATAGATGCCACCATAGATCGTGTCACCTGAGGCTGCACCCGCCAACCAGCTTCAGCCAAACACAGGCCATGGTTGATAACAAGCTCCACCCCCTTGTCCTCTGTGTGCTCCTCTCCATCTACCCCTGCCCCAGAGCCCCTTGTCCTCTGTGTGCTCCTCTCCATCTACCCCTGCCCCAGAGCCCCTTGTCCTCTGTGTGCTCCTCTCCCCCTTGCCAAACCACACATTCAGACACCGTGTCCTCTCACAAAGCCTGGTACTTGTAACTGCAGGACACCTTCTTCCTGCTCCATTTCCAGCACTATTCACTGGGTGAAACATGAGCATCATATATGCTCGTGTGTAATTTCACAAATGCCATACAATGCACCCTGACAGAGCAACGCCAAGCAACGCATCTGTGATACAAGACTGAAAGCATATGTTCCTGTTTGTGCTAACTAACCCTCTTCTGTTCCTGTTTGTGCTAACTTACCCTCTTCTGTTCCTGTTTGTGCTAACTTACCCTCTTCTGTTTCTGTTTGTGCTAACTTACCCTCTTCTGTTTCTGTTTGTGCTAACTTACCCTCTTCTGTTTCTGTTTGTGCTAACTAACCCTCTTCTGTTCCTGTTTGTGCTAACTAACCCTCTTCTGTTCCTGTTTGTGCTAACTTACCCTCTTCTGTTCCTGTTTGTGCTAACTTACCCTCTTCTGTTTCTGTTTGTGCTAACT
>JAOYFF010000010.1:74303-84608 GCA_025773925.1 Cryptomyrus ogoouensis | reverse complement strand
ATGGTCAAGGTCTTTCATTGGCGCTTAAGTTACTACTACCAGAAGGCTTAGAAGATGCAGGACGCTTGGGAGCCATCCTAGGACTTAAAACAAAACGAAAACAATCGGACCACAAGCAAGGTACGCGATACACAGAGCGCTGTGACGCGTAAGGGAAAAATCCGATCACTGTAATGTTGAAATATCTTTGTTTAGAATACATAACTATTAAGCACAGACACTAGACAATGGCATATTATTTACAAATATTACTTAATCTTCAAAAAAGTCTTTTAGACCAATTAAGTGAAATTGGATAATTTCCCACGGTACACTTTACAATCTCTCACGGCACACTAGTGTGCCGCGGCACAGTGGTTGAAAATCACTGGCATACCCCCTTGTATTCAAACTTTTATCCGCCTGGGATATAGCGCCCTCTGCTGACGGTATTGCTCCCCACTTCAGAGAGCAGTTGAAGGCTATTCCATTCCAGCGCGTCTGTATATGTCATAACACTATCCGTGCTCTTTTCCATGCATATCTTAGCTTAGCACAGCAGACGAGGTACAGTCATGTGCTCTGCCCACTCTGGTGTAGCCTATGTACTCAATTTCCTGTAACAGATTTCTAATACGTCTTATTTAGGTGTATCTCTTACCTTTGGTGCTGACTTATAAGTCACAATAGAATTGTTTCGTAGACTGTTTCCTGTTTAAGCCCTTCACAAAAACTGTACATTTTAATATGTTTTAATTGATTTACACGAAAGCCTAGTAGAAATTATTCGCGTAATTATCGAAATGTTTTTTTCTGTTAATGACCGGACCATTTTGGGAAAACACCATGTATCTTGCCAGTCCCTGCCGTCGAGAGCGACCTGTCCCGAGGCGTCATACCCTCTCTTCCCTCTTTCCTCTCTCTCCCAGGTCGCGTTTGTACACATTTCATACGCTCTCTCTTATGTTAGTGACCATAATTCTACCTTACGTTTTTTAAGCATTAACAATGGAAGATAATTTTCCCAAAAATGTTCTAATTTTTAGTCTTTAATAAATTCAACGTTTGCATGAATTGTTTACCTTTTGTTTACGAGTTGTGGGATTTTACTTATTTACCAAAAGAAGACGTTTAAAGAAGTTTATTTTAAGATTAAACGGATACGATGGAGAATATGAACAATCCTTATGATATGGAGTCACCGCAAAGATTGGTCGTTTCCATGCAGGGTTTAAAAGACATTGGCGGGTCCGAAGGCGGGCCACGCTAAAAAGGGACACTGGTGCTTTAAATGGCTCCCGGCCCCCGGGCGCTCGGCTGAACACCCACGTCAGCACAGCTCCTTTTGTCCAACAACCGGGTTTCGGTCTTTAGGGCTGAGCAGGAACTGAGCGAATGTGTACCCTGTGCAGCCGAGCAGGAAGCACCTAGACCCAAAAAGCGACGTAAAAATGGAAACGCTATCCGAAATTAGAGCAAAGGGATCTTCGGGGACACCCGGCGATCCAGGGCACCAGTAAGTATTGATAGCTATTGAGACTGTTGGGGGGTGAGGATCTGCGACAGGGCGGAGGGTGTCATTGCAGCCTGCAGGGCGTCAGCGGGTCCGGCGGATGTCAGGAATGCGCACCCCCCCCCCCGAAGCATGGTACCCGAGAGGTATTGTTGGGCGTCAAATGCGGGCGTTCGTTTGACTGAGCCCTTGCTTCTTAAAGGGGGTAAATCTTGCAGCTTCCAGTGCATGCTTGACTGGTTTCTGGCATACTTGTGGTTTTTTCTTTAATCGTGGAAGCTACCCAAGTGGGCGTATCTGTAAGACCCCCAGGGCTGCACTGGAACTCACGCCGCCAGCCTTACACCCACAGGCTCGTGGGTGCCCATGCCTTCGGCGCTGCTTCCTCTGACAATTAAGGGCGTGATAGCCACATTGCAATAAAGGACAAATATGCATATGGTGGGTTGCTTTGATCTGTAATTTGCTACCCGTGAGTATAAGTTCTGCATGATAAACCAATCTGAAACGTCTGTTTAGGAAACGGGCGTGTATTGCCCACCTGCTTGTGATGCAGCCCGGGTCGCCCGCGTACGTTTTCCGTCGGGCGATTTTCCGCTGTGTCCCTCGTTGCCCGATCCGCAGAGTCGGGTGTCACTTCTCTCAGGGTACACACGGGATTAACTGACAGATCGCCCAGCCAATCATGGCGCAGAGCATTTACGGGGCGGGGTCTCCGAGAAACACTTTTTATTGTCCTGCACAAAAGGAGATTAGAAACTGAACAAAGAGGATTCATGGACACAACGAAGACGTCCCACAGACAGAAGCAACTGGCTACGAGCTTCATAGTGACCATAATGTAGGATATTATAGCATTTTAAATAGTAATAACTTCAAAATAACAGAAGACAGTTGGTGACACTGTATTAATGAAGCCCAACCCTTTCTGAAAAATATGAAACTGTTAATGCTATAGAATTCAATTTCTGCCATATCACTTATCTATTTTTAAATACCTAATAATATCAAGAGAGGTACTCTTATTTAATTATATGTTTTATCTCTTGACAATCAACACAGCTGCACAGAACTGACTCCTTTCTCTGGCACTTCCAGTTTCACACTGCCACGCATGCTATGACATCTAATTCTCACAAAGGATGTTATTCACATTAGTGGTGGTTAGTACTGTCGCCTCACCCCACTGGGACCAGGGCTCGAGTCTCCGCCGTGGCTCCCCATGTCGTCATGGGGTTTCCTCTAGGTACTCCACTGGGAAAACATGTAGAGGTTCATTACAGTTGCCAAACTGCCCGTGTGTGTGTCAGTAAATGGTGTGTGAGTATATGCCTTGTTATGGGTTGGTGTCCCGTCTTGGGTTATTCCCTGCCTTGCATCCATAACTACTGGGATAGGCTCTGGATCTCTGCATCCCTGAAAAGGACAAGTGGTTACAGAAAATGGATGGATGAATAGGATTATAAAACAATCAACATGTGTTAAAAATGACCATATGTATGTAAGCAATCTAAAAGAAAGCCCAAAGCAGAAACACACTGCTACTGATGCCCCTTCATCTCCATCCACCCAGACAGTCGACGCGAACATCTGGTGCAGATATGATGGCCGAGCACCAGAGCCGCCTACTGCAGCAGCTGGATGAGCAGCGGAGACAGGAACTCTTCTGTGACTGCCATGTGTTGGTGGAGGGACAGCTGTTCAAGGCGCACCGCAACGTGCTGTTTGGCAGCAGTGGCTATTTCCGCATGCTGTTGGCGCGGGGTGGAGCAGAGTGTGGCAGGCCTGTCTCTGCCACATTTGAGGCCTTCAGTGCCGACACCTTCTCTGTCATCCTGGATTTTGTCTACTCAGGCCGTCTGGACCTCACCAGTGTCAATGTCATTGAGGTGATGTCAGCCGCCAGCTACTTGCAGATGAATGATGTCATTGGGTTTTGCAAGGGCTTCATCAGGTCTTCTCTGGATATTAGCGCCAAAGAGACTGCAGATCAGTGCCTCAGCCTACCAGAGGAGAGCAGCACCCCCCAGGGGGTAGATCACACCCCCATTGCCCAGGTGGAGGTATGTGCTGAGCCCAAGTCGGAGGTCTCAAGCTTAAGCCAGGGCCGGGGCGCGCCTCCCCCACGAGGAAAGCGGAGGGCTCCACCTTCCCAGCCCATCAAGGTTGAGCAGATGACAGAATCCACAGCATACCGTGCTGCCAGAGGATCGGGTAGGCGGCGAACTTGGAGCAGCCTACCTGTGGAGGAGACCACATCCTTAGCAGACCAACAGGGGGCGCCCTCTAGCAAAGCACAGAAGGCCGATGAGCTCTACGCCACTTTACCCACTATTGTTGGAGTTGTGGGTGTTTTCAACAAAGGTGACCAAAGTCATGATGCACAATAAGGTGGTGAAGAGTGGGTGGTATAGGTTAATTTAGAAGTGGGGATTGTCACCTCACCAGAACATTACTGGTGTAATGGTAAATTTAGGCACTGGGTGTGGGGATTGTCACATCCCCATCACATTACTGGTGCAGTGCTTGAAGGGAGAGGCGCTCGATCGCTCTTGCGCGCCATCGAGCGCCTAAACACCGACATGCGCGATTTTTAAATGTTTTATTTTTCGGCGTGCGTGATCTTTCACTCTCCTCAATGGTGAGCGATCGAGCGCCTCTCCCTTCAAGCACTGCTGGTGTAATGGTAGAGTGGATGCTGGATCAGGGTTAGAGGTCCACTGGATACGTGCCCTGTCTTGAGTTTTCAGTCTCTCTGCCCAGACTCCAGCCCTTCAATGCGCTTCAAGTGTCCCTTCTGCACGCACACGGTGAAGCGGAAGGCAGATCTGAAGCGGCACCTACGCTGCCACACGGGTGAGCGGCCATATCCTTGTGAGGCCTGCAGCAAGCGCTTCACCCGCCTGGAGCACCTGCGAAGCCACTTTGAGACGGTGAGAGCTGCCACTGGGCTGCCCTCTGCTTCTCTGAACCAGTGGCATGGCTCATAGGCCAGGGTGATGCCGTGTGTGAATGTCAATGGGTGTCAGCTTAAGTGTTTAAGCCTCTATGTGAAAGTGTGTGTGTTTAAACCATAAGCCCATGCTCTTTGTGTAATTTATGGCAGATCCACCAGGCTAGGAAGCTGGTGTGCCGGAAATGCAAACGTCACGTGACAGAGCTGAGTGGACGCGTTGTGTGTGAGGGCACACGCCGCTACAGGCTCTGTAATGAGTGCATCCAGGAGAGTGGCTGTGAAGGCCTCCTGATTGACACAGCCAGTAGTGAGTCGGCACTTCTCATGGGCATGGGTGAGGAAGATGAGGATGACAAGGAGAAAGACTGGCTGATGACGGACGAGGATGACCTGGCGGTGGATTCTGGGACTGACCTCATCATTCAGGAAGTAGATGACAGTGAAGAGGAGCAGGAGCTTCAGAATTAAACACAAACTTTCTTTACCTACAGTGCCCCCTGTAGGGTACAAATGCCATAAATTAACTGCAAAGTGTAAACATGTTAGTCAATGAATTGAAAATCCTTTTTTCTTGGTTTCCAAATGAGTTTGTAACTGTTTTACTTGTGTACAGTTTTAAAGCTTTTGAATTTATTCGATTATAAATCACATAATTAATCAGTTAAATAGATGCTCTTCCAGCACTTGGCCATCTGGGGCCGCTTTGCATTTCAGGTGATCACCTAACCTGAAAGACCTGCGTAGTTCCGCATAAAGACAGCAGGAAAAGGTACAGAAATCTGTCTGTACATCAGTCTGACAGGAAGCATTCAACACTGATTTTATTTATTACAGTACAGAAAAGGAGGTACAGAAGATTGCTGGATGGTTCTATATACTGTAGGATCTGCTTTTATTTATTTTACTATGTCATGCTATGTTTTATTAATGGACTTTATACATGGCCCAATTAATTTTTGATTGTATGTAAATATTAGCATTTCTTCTTTGGGGTATTAATGTTATTATTATTGTTATGCATATTTATTTAAGTTTTTGTATTCATTTTCTACACATTAAATATATTTTTATACACATTATTTCATGGTTTAGTAGTGTAAAGTTAACAGTTATATGAAACCTAAAATGCATTTTGCATATGAAGTACAGAGCGGGATCATAACGCGGGAGAATTGACACCAGTGTAAAGACGCACACCCAGGGGTTCACTTGTCATCGCACCAGCACCCAATTCATTTTTCACAGTTCAGTTCTGGAGCAGCCTTTGCAGGGATGAAATGTATTAGTAAAATGGACTCCTTGGGGGTCATTACATCGACATGCTTAAGGTTTTAGGATCCTCCATTATCTTCATGTTTTCCTTCCCCACACAGGCTGGAATGAGGAGCTGGCTGAAGTAGCTGCTTTTCCAGTGGGGGGGCATGTATCCACCACCTTTACAATGAACCATGTGCCATGCCAAACTCGGAGAAAATCACAGGGATTGTGTAGTCTGCTGCATGTTCCTCACAGGGGATGTGCAAGAGGACATTGACACTAATGACAAAGGGTGGATTCCATGGAAAACCCTTCAAGCAAGTTTAGGTAATATACAGAAGATTTTCTTTTTCAATATTTATAACTGAGTAACAGAACATCAACCTCCCACAGAATGATCACATAAAGCATTGATAATTTCATTTAATCTTATGTTAAATCAATTATTTAATCAACCGATTACAAATATTACAAATGCTGATTTTAACTCAGAAAACTACACCTTGCTAAAATTTGGCATTCTTGTGCTTACAAAAATGTCTGTGACAGCGTGGTATCCCATCCTGGGCAATTCCCTGCCTTCCGCCTATATTTTCTGGGATTGGCTCCAGATTCATGTGACCTTGCGTAGGGCAAGAGGGTAGAGAACATGGATGGATGGATTGGAACTATAATACTTAGTTACTAGTTAATTAATGGATTAATGGAAGTAAAAGTGTACTACTACATTATTTGTGTCCCAAGTAGTGTTACAATAGTTTGTTTTTAGATTTATATAAAGCCCATTTCTAGCAAAGTTGGGATATTGTCTAAAATGCAATAAAAGCAAAAATATGTGGTTTGTTAATTCACGTGAACCTTTAACTGACAAAAGTACAAAGAAAAGATTTTCAACAGTTTCACTGATCAACTTAATTGAAAATTTAAATAATAAAAAAAACGAATCTTATCTTTGAACATGGAGGCAATACGCGATGCTGCAATCATCACGGACTATGCAGTGCGTGTGTAGTCCCGGTATGAGATTAGTTTTTTTCCTATTTTCAACAGGAGTTGACTTAATTGAGGCATTAGGAGGCAGAAGACGTCAGTTTGAAGAGAGCCTCCATCAGAACAACATGAATTCTACTAAAATTGAAGCAAGAATTAACATCAAATTCATGAAGAAGCTTATGTAGAAGAACGGTGAGATCGTTGATATTTTGGGAACAGTTTATGAGGATAATGCCCCCAGACATCCAATTTACAATCTAGATTTACGTCCTTCTGACTTATTTTTGTCGACAATGGGCACCACGTTTCATGTTGAACATCCACTTGTGAATCTGGATCCCACTACTGTCAGTTTTTTTTTTTTTGGTCACCGTTTACCCTCCAAATTGTAAACAGCTGACATTCCTGAATTGGTACGTTCCCGAAGCGTGATTGGTTGTGAAACTCTGTGCTCAGCGTGTCTATTGGTTGACGGTAGCTTGCTGCTACTTCCGGTTTGCGGCTGAAGAAGATGGCGGCGTTGATGATGCACTGGTCCCGGAGTGTTCGTTGCAGCCCGAGTTTCGGTGCGCGACCGAGGGCTTTTGCCAATTCAGCCTCAGCGCAGAGTGTGAGTGCCCATGGAGTACACGTCCGAGCCGCTGATGCCCGGTCAATGTCTTCCTTTCCGAAGGCCACATCTTCCCAGGTGGTGTTAGTTATTCTGTCATAAAATATAAACGCAACTTAAAACTGAAATAGAACAACAGTGAAACGGAGGTTAAGTGGCGATTTTGCCAGTTATTTGTGTTGGACCATACGTCCTCGAATTTGTGAATGAAATAAAACATAGTTACAGCACCAGTCCTACCCGATGTGGCAACCTAAGGGAGCATCACCGAGGCTTACAAGTCGGCGCACTAGGCGGCCGTCTCTGGGATTGACCGCCCCTACATAATTAAGTAGCAATTCACAGTAAAATCAGACCTTGTGTTACTCGGCTCTGTGTCGGGGACCTGTCCGGCTCCTACTTTTCTTCTCACCAGCTTCACAGTGCTGAAGGGAGCTTTCATCAGCCTGCACTGCATATTAGTGATGTTGAAGTATATGTGGAGCTGGGTTTTATTTTCCAGCTGGTTTTGAGAACATCAGCACATTAATATCTAGAACACCTGCATATCCTGTGACCACTGTGGTCAGGAGCAGGGATGACTCAGCATTGTCAAATATAAAGTCTTTTGCTGTATGGAAATATTTTGGATTCCAGAGAGAGAAAATCGAGCAGAAGCACTTAATTTGTCAGCATTGCTTTGCGTATGTTGGCACAACTTGTGGTAATAATTGTAACAGAATCTGCAAATGCTGCTGCTATTCATTAAAAATCAAATTGAAGTTGTGGTTGTCATTAAAAATGTTATTAATTTATGTTCTATGAAATTAGTTTTTAATAAAATTTCAAAAGACTTTTGCAGCAATGAGCGATGAGTCGTTTTGTATTCCAATAAGTGTCATTTTCATCCATACTCCACGCATGCTTCTCCGTGTGTATAGTCTGGGTGCTGTGGCGGTGGGGTTCATCTAATATTATTCAAATAATGAATGGTCAAATCTGATTAGTAATCCTGTCCAAAATGCCCATCCCTAGTCAGCAGGAAACCTGACCCAATTTTCTGTGTCTCTGTCTGTCCCCTGCAGGTGGGAGTGCCAACTGTGAAGTCTCTACCTGAACAAGTTAAGATTGTTGAGGTTGGGCCTAGAGATGGCCTGCAGAATGAGAAGGTGAGAGGCAAAGTGTAACCTATAGCTCTACTCTCCACGGGGCTCCGCTAATGCTAGGGTTGGGTATCTCCATTGATATGGCATTGTGGGCTGGCGGGTCCCTCGTGCTCCATGACTGTGGGGGGCAGGTCCCTCGCACCCGGTGACCTGGGCAGGCGGGTCCCTCATGCTGCTCCTGGGTTTGTCTCTCACAGACTGTAGTTCCTACCGAGGTGAAAATCGAGCTCATCAACATGCTGTCAGAAGCTGGACTTCCTGTCATCGAAGCCACAAGTTTTGTCTCCCCAAAATGGGTCCCGCAGGTGGGTACTACTAGGGCAGGGGTGGCTAATCTTATCCGCTAAGGGCTGGTGTGTATGCAGGTTTTCGCTGCAACTCCCTAATTAGATTACTAATTAGAGGACTGATTGGCTGAAGAGTCCTCACGCCTGGGTTTGAACAGCTGACCTGCAGGTTATCCCAAAAACCTGCACACACACCGGCCCTTTGCGGATAAGATTGGCCACAGCTGTACTAGGGGCATTTTATTCCCTCATCGACTGTGTTGTTGCTGGGCTGGTCCTAAGTAATCACAATCAGTTTTATTGCCCACCCTTCATCATTGAACGTTAGTGTTTATCCTAAATTCAGCCAGTGGCCCTGTTGTTATTTACGTGTGACAGATGGCAGACCAGGAAGAGGTGATGCGAGGAATCCAAAGACGGCTGGGAGTCCGTTACCCTGTGCTCACTCCTAACCTGAAGGGATTCCAGGCAGCAGTGAGTCCCCTGTCTTAGCCTCTGACTGCTCAAAGGCGACCTTTATTAGCCTCCCTAATCAAAAGGAAGTTCTGTCGTGTGAATCGTTTGTGCACCTGGCTGTCCGCTTCCTTTTTAAGCTCTGCTTTCATAACCACAGTGTATTTTCCCTTGTAAGGCCTTTCAGCTTGAGGGTTGAACCAGATGGGTGTCACTTTGATGCAGGACCTGTTTCCTGCTCTCAGATTATGTACGACACCCTGTTTAGGGTGTTACTCCAGTCTTTTGCTCTCTGCTGCTCAGGACAGGCTCCCCTTGCCCTCACAATGCTGACCAGGCAGTTATACCATGTATGGAACAAAAGATGGATGGGTGGATGGATGTAGCATTTCTTTGAATATATAGTTATTGTTTCATAATGTCTCTGCATTTGTCACCCATATTTCACACGTACTGTTATGATTTACTCTAGGAGCAGTAGAACACGTAGTTTATATAGATGTGATGATAATTCTTAGTTTTGGAGTCCTTTGGCTCCCCCTTTACCTCCAGCTGAATGCCGGTGCTGAGGAGGTGGCTGTTTTTGGAGCAGCATCTGAGCTATTCAGCAAGAAGAATATCAACTGCTCAGTGGAAGAGAGCCTGCAGCGCTTTGAAGAAGTCGTTAGAGCAGCAAAAGCAGCCAATGTGACAGTGCGGGGGTAAGGAAGCAGGGCCCCGGCGGAGCGGGCCGATCCCTCCCGGGGCCCAGAGAGATGAATCGTTCCCTGCTCATGAGGACTGATTTTTCTATTGACTGTTTCCTTATGTCACAGCTATGTATCGTGTGTACTTGGATGCCCATATGAAGGACAGGTGTCCCCAGATAAAGTGGCTCAGGTGAATTCTGAACCTCCTGTGTTTTCCTTCTTGAATATAAGCTTCTCTTGCTTTGTTAGCAGGAGCTAAGGCCACGAAATGTAGAGGAAGATGAAGAAAAATCTGACAGAATGAAAGGGGAAAGTGCGACCCCACTCTGCCAGAGTGTGCAGGGCTGTGCAGAGACGTTTAAAGGGGCGGGTGCTCAAAGTTAAAAAAGATAGAACAGGCTGAATAACAACAACTCACATTCA
>JAOYFF010000010.1:62213-74203 GCA_025773925.1 Cryptomyrus ogoouensis | reverse complement strand
AAAAGGGCACTTGAGGCATCCTGGAGGAAAGGGGCGGGTGCTCAAGCACCCTCCGCCCCCCCCCTGCACGTGCCTGAGTGTGTGACTGTGAGTGCCCCCTGCAGGTAGCCAAGCGCCTGTACAGCATGGGCTGCTATGAGGTGTCTCTGGGTGACACCATCGGGGTGGGAACTCCAGGCAGCATGCAGGCGATGCTGAGTGCTGTGAGCTCCCAGGTGCCGCTGGGCGCGCTGGCTGTGCACTGCCACGACACGTACGGCCAGGCGCTGGCTAACATCCTCACTGCCCTGCAGGTCAGGCCCCTCCTGCGTGTGTGTGTGTGTGTGTCAGGTCTCCTGTTTGCTTGTCACATGCACAGATGTGCACGTGTGTACTTGAAATGACTGCTTAGAAAAAAGACTTGATAAGTTAGAGAGATAAAATGGCAAATAAAATAATGAAATGTATGAAAGCAATAATATTAAATATGTATTTGTAGTCAAAAAGATGTCAAATGAGAGATGCCCAGAATAGTGCAAGTGATATGTTGGCTATTAAACGGCATCCTCACAGAATATGCAGACAGCCTGAGGGATAAACCTGCACCTGCATGACTATGTGTCTCGCTGGCCTTCTGCTCCAGATGGGGGTGAGCGTAGTGGACTCCTCTGTGGCAGGACTGGGAGGATGTCCGTATGCCCAGGGGGCTTCTGGGAACGTGGCCACTGAAGATGTGGTGTACATGCTGCACGGCCTGGGAATCCACACTGTAAGCTTGCTGGCACACACACATACACGCACGCTCACACAGTCCATGTATTTGTATCTTTGTGGGGACTCTCCATTCATTTCTATCGGCATAACCCTAACCCTGATCCTGACTATGGCCCTGTTTACACTTGGTATTAACATAACATCCCGGGTGATCTGATCACAAGTGGATGGGGCTGATGACAGGTGTTAATGCACCCAGGACGCATTGAGATCCGATTGCTCAGACCACATTTAGAGGTGGTCTGGGCCGCATATGGCCACATTCTTATAGCAGTGAGTACGCGAATGTGTCCTGGGCTGCACTGAAGGACCACCTACTCAGCCGGCATTCTGGTGTGAGGAGCAGGGCACGCACACACACGCTAGAGTAAGTTTATTAGGTACATGCAGCAAAAACTAATGTTGTCCTGCAATAAATCCCCTTTAGGATGTTAGAGTGGTGACAATTCAACTGTATGATTGTTTTAGCGGATGTTTGTGGTGCTGTTAAAGTGTACTGAATTAACCGCTGATGTTTGTTACTCAGCTTAGCCTTACTGTTAGAAAGGTCATGCAGGGTAGCCAACTTATTTGAGCTGTCTGCCATGAGATTTTCAGGTCTGCACACATTTACATGTATGTAAGAGCTTTATTACCTTGGACATAGTCTGTAGGGTTTGCAAAGTACCCCAACCCTTTTTGATGTAGGTCATTTTAGGTTTGTAATGGAATAATATAGATTTACCATAAGCTAGGCTCTCTTCCACTGAGGAATTTCTTGCTTGAGGGTCTGAAGCGTGAGTGTCACACCAGATGGGTGAGAGCTGTCAGCCTTGTGAAGGTCAAAAATGTGGAAACGCAATGCAGTACAATTAAATAGCACATTGCTGACTTCCACTCGTAAAAGTCAACAATGCAGTTGAGCTCTGCATATGGAAGTGATTGATGTGCTTATTTAAATGTGTGGGAGAGTGAGATGCGAATCCTAATGGTCGGTCGTATGAGACGCATGTTAATGCCAGATGTGAAATAACGTACCTAGGGCTGTTGACTTTACACCTTTAATCCTTACCCAGCCCTAACTTTAACCATGAAACCAAACTGAACACAAGTCTTTTGGTGTTTTTAGTTTTTTTTTATTAGTCACATTTTTATAATGTTGTGGTTTACATTGTGGGGACTTGAAAATTGTCCTCACTAGTTAAAAACAAAGTTTGGTCCCCAAAATGTGGTAAATACAAACCCATACCTGTCTCCTCCCTTTCCCTCCTCGCATTCTCTCTCCTTTCTCAATTCTCTCCCTCCTCGCATTCTCTCTCCTTTCTCCATTCTCTCCCTGAGGAGCACCAGTGCTGATGGTCCGTACATCAGAGGTGATCTCCCCCCACCTCACTTGCTGTTCCCTGCCAGTCAGGAAGCTGGTGATCCACTGACAGATAGCAGGAGATACATTCAGCTGGGAGAGTTTGGAGGGGAGGATTTCTGGGACAATGGTGTTGAACGCCGAACTAAAGTCCACAAACGGAATCCTTGCATAAGTCCCTGGGCGGTCGAGGTGTTGCAGGATGTAACACAGTCCCATGTTCACTGCATCATCCGCTGACCTGTAAGCAAACTGCAGGGCGTCCAGCAGGTGTCTTGTGACGTTCTTCAGATGGGCCAACACCAGACGTTCAAAGGACTTCATGACCACCGATGTCAGGGCGACAGGTCTGTAGTCATTCAGTCCAGTGACGGAGGGTTTCCTGGGGACTGGGATTACGGTGATGCGTTTGAAGCAGGTGGGTACTTCACGCAGCTCCAGGGATCTGCTGAAGATCTCGGTGAAGACTGAAGCAAGCTGGTCGGCACAGGTTCTGAGGCATGAGGGGGAGATGCTGTCTGGGCCTGGTGCCTTCCTGATTTTCAGTCTCTGGAAGAGCCAACTCACATCTTCTTTGCATACTCTGATTGGGACCTGAATCCCTGGGACCCGAGTTCCTGGGGGGGGGGGGGGGGTTGCCATTGTTGTTGGGCTGGAGTGGGTGAGGGGTGTGAATATGTCCCTCCGAAAGCTGCAATAGCAGTTGTTGAGGTTGTCAGCCAGGTCTTTGTTTGCTCTAGCAGTCAAGGCAGTCCTGCAGTTCCAGCTTTGCCTCACTTGTCCATTTCCTCACAGTTTTAATTACAGGCTTAGCAGATTTTAGTTTTTGCCTTTAGACTGGAGTAAGATGAACCAGGCAATGATCAGAGTGTCCTAAAGCTGCCCAGGGATCAGAGCGAGAAGCATCTTTAAGAAATGGTGTAACAGTGGTCCAGTGTGTTGTTCTCACTGGTGGGACAGGTGATGTGCTGCCTGTATTTTGGAAGTTCAAGGTTTAGTTTTGCTTTGTTAAAATCCCTGAGGATGATGTGCAGTGCATCTGGGTGTTTCACGTTAGCCTGCAGTGCATCTGGGTGTTTCACGTTAGCCTGCAGTGCATCTGGGTGTTTCACGTTAGCCTGCAGTGCATCTGGGTGTTTCACGTTAGCCTGCAGTGCATCTGGGCAGCAGGACGTGCAAAGTCCATGTTCGTCCTGTTGAAGAACAGCAGCCTGTCCAGTTTGCTGATAAGGACCGGAGGTTCACCCAGCGAATTGATGGGACCAATGTTCGAAACCCCTGCTGCTGGAGCCTCACCAGTGCGCCTGTGCGCTTCCTGCTTTGTCGCTGCCAGGTCCTGTAGAGAGCAGTTGCTCTACCAATGAGGACGTCCAAGAAACAATCCGGATCAGTAAAAACCAGTCTAGAGTGAAATGCCTGACGTTTAGCAGTTGTTCTCTAGAGTAACTGACTATGTTTGTGTAGCCAGACATACAGAAAATAAACAAAAACAAAGTAAATGGCAGAGAGCACTGTACCGAGGCTGCAATCCACAGCGCCATCCATACCCTCTATTCTCACACTCTCTCCTTTCTCCATTCCCTCCATTCTCTCACACTCTCCTTTCTCCATACCCTCCCTCCTCCCACTCTCTCCTTTCTCCATACCCTCCCTCCTCACACTTTCTCCATTCCCTCCCTCCTCACACTCTCTCCTTTCTCCATACCCTCCATTCTCACATTCTCTCCATTCCCTCCCTCCTCACGCTCTCTCCTTTCTCCATTCCCTCCCTCCTCACGTTCTCTCCTTTCTCCATTCACTCCCTCCTCATGTTCTCTCCCCTTTCTCCATTCTCTCCCTCTCAGGGTGTTGACCTAACCAGGCTTATGGACGCTGGAGCCTTCATCTGCCGCTCACTCAACCGCAGGACCAACTCGAAGGTGGCCCAGGCCTCCTGCAAACTCTAAGCCTCCCCATCCATGGGCACCACCACCTTCTGCCCTGTAGTTATTCTGTATAGAACACATCAGATTTATTCGAGAACCAATCAAGGCCTGCGTAAATATGGAGATATTCAGGAAAATACTATGATTTTTGTAGTGGTCATCTCAAATTTTCCAACATCGATTTTCAGATGTAAATATATTTTGAAGGCCTGACATTTTATTGGGAAATATTAGATGTCATGCATTGATCTTTGTGCTTATGAGTGGATGTTGCCATTACTGACAGAAATCATTTGGTGAATTTGGTATCTGAGTAATGAGTAACTATAAGCCCATATTAAACCTTCCTTTTTTAGGGAAGATAGTTGAAAAGGTTGTTTTTCAGCAACTTAGTTCTTTCATGGTGCAAAAAAATATCTGTAATGCTTTTCACTCTGGATTTCAATAACACAGGATTGAAACTGCACTTGATAAAGTTTTAAATGACATCTATCTGAGCAGTGATGAATCAAACATCTCCGTTTTGGTATCACTGGATCTCAGTGCTACATTCAACATAGTTGACCATAAGCTAGACAAGTGAGAAAAGTGGGTAAGACTTTTTGGCACAGTGTTAAACTGGTTTGAATCATATTTACGAGACTCCTGTGTGTCTAGGTAATTATGAATTCCTCAAGGGTCCATCCTTGGGCCTCTTCTATTCAACATGTACATGCTCCCCCTTGCTCAGATTATGGAACACTATAACATCTCCATAACCATAAATGCAGATGACTCACAGCTCTACATTACAGTGTCACCACATGACCATAGTCTCTTAGAGTCACTAAATACGTGTACTGAAAGAGTTGATGAGTGGATGTGCCAGGATTTTCCAGCATACAGAGAAATCTTTGTATTTGGGTCCAAACAGGAAGGATTAGTACTTAGTGCTCAGCTTGAATCCATGACAGTAAAACCTACAAATCAAGCCAGAAATCATGGTGTAGTTTTGGACTGAGACCTGAATCCCAACAGCCACATAAAGACAATCACAAAATCAGCATATTACCAGCTTAAACATGTAGCAAGAATTAAAGATAAACACAGAATCAAGATGTTCTGTATTTGTTTAGACAGAAATTATTCAGCAGGCTAGACTATTGTAACAGTATGTTCACAATTATTTGCCAAATATCAGTCACACAGCCACAGGTCCACTCTGCTGCTGCCAGAGTTCTCACTAACACCAAGAAAGTAGAGCATATTACACCAGTCCTTAAACCACTGCACTGGCTTCCTGTGCATTATAGGATTGAGTTTAAAATATTACTAGTGTACAAAGCACTACATGGTCTCAAGCCTAAATACATTTCTGATTTACTTGAACATTATGAAGCATCCAGACCCCTGAGGTAAGTGTAAGTAAACTTTATTGTCATTCACACCATGCAACAGTACAACAATCTAAGAAAGGTTATCTAGGAAAGGTTTACTTAGTGTTCCCACAATCAAGACCGACCAAGGTAAAGCGTTCAGTTTTTATGCTCTCTGTCTGTGGAACAAGCTTCCTAAAGACCTGAGCTCTGCTAAAACTTACTGCTCTTTCTGGTTAGCTATGTTTGTCTGGGCTCTTAGGTTTTTTTGTTTTATCTTTTAAGTGAGATTTTAATGTCTTCTATTTTAATGTATACCTATGCCTCTGTAAAGCACTTTGAATTGCTTTGCATCTGAATTGTGCTATATTAATAAACTTGCCTTGATTCCTGTTCTCTTGGAGAATAACACATTGATAGCAATGCACCATCTTTTAAAGCATGACATTTAATTAAAATGATATTGAAGATCGAATAAACTTTTAATGTCATGAAGTGGCAGGTTCACTGAATTTATTGACCTTGTGCAGACTGACTAAGAATCATACTAGTACTGACTACCACAACCACAACCAGGAGAATTTTGCAATACTTAATATGTCATCTAATATGGCCGTTGATCTACAGTAACATAATGGGAAGTAATTTATAATATCAATTTATTTCTATTTACATGTGACTATTATATTTCTTCGATTTTACGCGGACATGTTTAACAGAATTAGTTTTAGGGGGCATTAAATCTTGTATTTCTTTTGGTTTAAACAAAACTATGACTAAAACTTGCATGATAAATTCCCTTCTTGATCCCAGGAGGAAATTCTTGTGCATGCAGGAATAAACATACAGTGCAAGTACACGGTATACGAGCAGAATATCCTGAAAACAGATTATTACAGATATATATTCCATTTCTCAAATGTATACTTTTAAATTCCGTTTTTACTACGTTTACTTGTTTGCATGTCTTTGAATTTAGTTTTGCACTACTGTCTGTTTGTCTGTACTTTATGATTGCCGCGACTGACATTATCTAGTAGCGTCACGACATAAGCTTAATAAGCTGAACACACATATGTGAAGTTCTTTTTTTTTTACTAAAATATATTACCGGAAGGTATTTCGGGGACTGTTAGTATGGAGCTACGCGTGACTGCTAACGTAATGCTGACGGCTCCCAATGAGAATGCTGCTTCCGGTTGCACCTCCGCAGGAATGCCCGCCCCTTTCCACGTCCGCGCTCAGTCCCTCAAACCGTCCGGCTGCCTGTCTTAGCGCCTCCTTGGTCCTGCACAGGTGGTCGCGGAGAAGAAGCGCTGCCGATTGCAGCCCATGGACGTAAAGGTAGGATTTGGGCTATGGGCTTTCAGTCCGCGTTAAATGAGTAAGCGGTGCGGCAGGCGGCCAGCGACGGGACTCATTTCTGATCGGCAGTTTTGCTTAAGCTACGTTTTAGTACAGTTATTGGGTTTTATGGGAACCATCGGAAATTAAATTCTGCATATTTGGCACAGTACATTAACGGTGTTCTGTCGATATATGCTGCCTTGTCGAAAAATGCTACCGTAGTGCTAATCGAATGCCCTAACCCTAACTCTTACCCTAACCCTAACCCCCCAAAACCCCTAAAACCCCTACCTTAACCCTAACCCTAATCCCAAATCGGTGGAACTGCACATGCGCAGAAAGGCTCGATAGCACGTCTTGATAGGTAGTA
This sequence comes from Cryptomyrus ogoouensis, assembly GCA_025773925.1. NCBI lineage: Eukaryota > Metazoa > Chordata > Actinopteri > Osteoglossiformes > Mormyridae > Cryptomyrus > Cryptomyrus ogoouensis. The sequence goes on along the minus strand of JAOYFF010000010.1, from coordinate 67,111 downwards.
TTTTTCGACAGAACACCGGCAGCAAACCAATGTGCCACCGTCCAGGTACTCATCTTAAGACGATCTGGTGTGGGTCTACGGACACTTTTTACTTTGAACACTGATCTGGAGTTGTTTAGGTAATTATGTAGTTGTTTTAAACAAGGGATCGTAAAAAGTGACGTCAGAGCTCAGGTTAGGCAGGGCAGAGAAGCCTTGCAGGTTTGCCTGATGGGGTGTGTCCTTCAGTTTGCCACATCATAAAGCAATACTTAGACTGCCTACATACGTGATACTGTCATAAGGTGGTAAAAAAGTGACCTAGCTGAAGAAAGACGATCACATTGAAATAGGATCAAGGGACATCTTACTGCCCTTTTGGATTTGCTGTAGTTGGCATACAGCTGGATGACTGGCTTTCTGTATTGGTGGGTTACATTAGAGTGGAGACAGGGCGGGTCTGTAGGGGGGGGCGGTTAGGCCAGACAGCATGGCTGCTCACACAGGCCTTCTTTGTGTGCACCCTCCAGCTTCTGCCAAAGAGCCGTTCCACCCAGAAATTGTGCCATTCGGGGCCTTGCAGGGAACCTATGACATTAACATCCATTCCATCCTTTAACACAACCCACAGGAGGAGCACATGGCCCTGAAGGTGCTGGTGACTGGGGGCGGTGGCTACGTGGGCAGCCACTGTGTGCTGGAGCTCATCCAGGCTGGCTTCCGCCCGGTCGTCATTGATAACTTCAGCAATGCTTTCCGAGGTGAGGGAGGCCCAGGCTCCATTCTGTGGCCTTCAGTGAATGAATGAATGAATGGCTTTATTGTCATTGCACAAGGCATAATGAAACTGGAAGACTATCCTTGAGAGAAAGAAAGAAAAGAGGATTGATACATCATTTCAAAAGAATAAGATAAATATAAAAGTAAACAGACAGAATATAAGTAAATGGAATATACAACTGAATATAAAAGAATACAAATAGAAACAATGTAAAAATGAACAGAAGAATTTACAAAAATAGGTGTTTACAGCCAACAAATTGTTATACGCACTCCTCTCCTTGTGATTTTCTTTGTCAATAATTTATTAAAATATTGCACATGCTAATAGGTGTGGTCATTAATATGCAAGGCAGAGTGTTCAAAGTTGGCCTGAATCAAGTGAGAAAATGATTCTAGGAGGAAAACTGTCTTTGAATCTGTCTGTTCTTGATTTGATGGCCCTGTAGCTACCATGTTCCCATAGTCCTCATTGATGTAGACAGGATCTGCGTGATTTCCATTCATTAGCTGAGTCTCTGCTCTGCTACAGAATTAGGAGAGGAGTGGACATCAGGAGTGAGATAGCTGGTCATGTACGCACGGGAAGGCGCCTGTGAACAGTGAGCCGCGTGACGGTTTCGCTGTGTTCCATCTGCAGGAGAGGGGGACGTACCGGAGAGTCTGCGAAGGATAGAGAACATTCTGAACATCAGCATTGAGTTTCATCAGCTGGACCTTCTGGACCGACCAGGCCTGGAAAGGATTTTTCAGATGGTCAGCATTCTGCCTGTTTGTCTGTCTGTCGACCTGCCTGTGTCTCTGTCTGCCTCTCCTCTCTCTGTCTGTCGGCCTGCTTGTCTGCCTGCCTCTGTCTGCAGTTTAAAACAGTGTGTCACAAAACGAGGTCAAACGCCATTATACATCAATGCATTAACTGGTGTTGCCTTTACGTAATTTAGCATATCGGTGACACTAAGTCCCTGCATAATCAAAGAGAAATTAAAATGGCGTTAAGCCTGCGACTAAAGTGTATGACTGTATGACCAGCTCTTTCTAGCTTAAAAATCGTAATGATGTCAAGTCAACAGAGGCTTCGCCACACCAGTCGTATGTAGTGACACAGCATATAGTGTCAAAAAATAACATTTCCCAGGTCAACTGTGCAGCATGCATGCATATAGTGCAAGGAGAGATGAGAGAAGTGCAAAAAAAAGAACAACCTTAACACATAATGTAAACACTGTTGGTCATTATTTTACTCCATAATAAAAACATTTATAAAAACTTAGAGAGAGAAGCGAAGACACAGCCATTCTTATAGTTAACTTACTGCAGTAGTATTGTCGTGCTACTTGCATTGGTAGAGACAACTTTGAAGCACTTCTTGCAAATGGGCTTGTCCACATCTTTTGGTTTTCCCTGTTCATCTGGTTCATATGTGAAATATTTCCAGACCGTGCTCTTGCTTTTTACATTCTCTATCAAGCTTGGTGCTGCAGAACTAAAGCTGTCATGTTTAAAGTGTGTCACTCATGTAAAACAATGGGTCCTCCAGGTAGCCGTTGTCGGGGGAGGGGCTGCCCGCTGCAATGCCTGTTGAACATTGTTGTAGTTTGCCTGTGATTTCCGTGAATCGGCAGATGCAAAACTGGCATTTATGTATCGATACCAGTGCTAATCGATATCGAACTAGATACTAAATTTTAGTATCGATTAGTATCTGAGAATCGATTTTTTCGACATCCTTAGTAGAAATAGATCTCCGTTTCATTTGCTCGGAGAAAGCTCCATGAATGACTGTTGGCCTTAGTTACACAGAAGCACCATGAACATGTACGTCTGAATCCTTGCCTTCTTTGCAGCCTTGACGTGTATCTGACTCTGCTTATCATTACATGTGTGATGTCTCCTCTGAAATGAGCATTGTCATCTCCTCTGTCTCCTTTTCCTTCCTCTCTATATCTCTGTCTGTCTGTCTCTCTCTCTCTCTGTGCAGCACAAGTTCTCAGCAGTGATGCACTTTGCGGGGCTGAAGGCCGTGGGCGAGTCCGTTGAGCAGCCTCTGCGATACTATCGGGTCAACCTGACTGGAACCATCAACCTTCTGGAGGTGGATAGACGGAAAACCTTGCTTCCTTATATTAACCCTTTTAACTGTGTAACTGTACACAAGATCTGTGTTTGCCTTTATGCTGTAACACTAAACTATTTTGGGATGAAAAGTAAATGTACTAGTTACATTTTTGGCAAAGTGGTGCCCTGTTATTTACCATCCCAGGGTTCTGCATGTGATTATTCTTTGACTCTCCAGCTTTACTTGCCTATCTTTATGCGTCTGTGTGTGTCTGTGTCAGCGTCCGTGTCTGTGTCAGCGTCCGTGTCTGTGTCAGCGTCCGCGTCAGAGTCCACGTCCGTGTGTCTGTGTATGTGCATGTGTCTGTATGCTTTTGTGTGCGTGCGCGCCCATCTGTGTGTGTGCATGTGTGTGTGTGTGTGTGTGTGTGTGGGGGGGGGGGGGTTGCATAGATCACTTTTGGGGACACTTCTTCAGGTCCCTATTTGGAAAACCTCAATTTTATTAAAATCTGTGAATGCAATCAAAAAAGTAAAAGTGCCAAATGTCTTGTATTTTGGTTGGTTGCCTATGGTTAAGGTCAGGGCTGGTCAGGGCTGGTCAGGGCTGGTTAGGGCTGGTCAGGGCTGGTTAGGGGTTACGGGTGTCGTTGACTGCTCTGGAACAATGACTGTCTGTGAATATTTTCCAGCACTTGCTTTGCTTTGGTTGATTGTGCCGCCATTAAGCTGCTGATGCATCTCCCAGGTGATGCAGGAGTACGGTGTGCACAGCATCGTCTTCAGCAGCTCAGCGACCGTCTATGGGGAACCCCAGCACCTACCCATCGATGAGGCGCACCCTGTGGGTGGCTGTACCAACCCCTATGGCAAGACCAAGTACTTCATTGAGGAGATGATTCAGGACCAGTGTAGATCCCAAAGGGTACCAGTGTGCCTCTCCAGATAACATTGTCTGTGTGTCTGTGTGCGTGTGCTGTACCATGAACCATGAAGTAACATTCTTTTGACATCAGTTGTGGGTGTTTATGTGTGTGCTTATGTTTGGACAGGACTGGAACGCTGTGTTGCTGCGCTATTTCAATCCAATCGGTGCTCATTCTTCAGGAGAGATTGGCGAAGACCCCCAGGGAATCCCCAATAACTTAATGCCCTACGTTTCCCAGGTAAGTACCTCTGCTGGTCTGTTACAGTAAAACAGATCCTGATCCTAAAGCTTCCAAACTGCCACGTTTCCACCAACACGGAGCTGGAGCCAGTGCTGGTGCTGGGCTGGTTCTCACTTGGTACCTTTTGAGGACTAGCCTGCGTTTCCACCAGTTTCAAAAAAGAACGGAACAGAAACGTTATGTGTATTTGAGTGTGTAAGTGACTTTATTCTCATTCGCTGTTTTACCGTTGTCCTTTTAAATATTGTACAATGAAAGTCTCTGCTAAAAACTGAACTTTGCAGTCTGCTTTATGATCTCTTCGCCTATCGAGCGTCAAAATTTTATATTTCTTCTGCTTCCAACATATACATTATTAAATCTGGCCAGCAGATCGATATTTAGTTTTCCACAGAAAAAAACAATGTAACGTTATTCTGCTAATAAGCTAGCAAGGTGTTTAACTGCTGGCACTGGCGATATTAAATTAAACTATATGTCGGTTATGGAGTAAATTTTCCGGGTAAGTGGAAGGTTTGGACGCGGTAGTCTGTCCCACTTTCGCTGATGTTATGGTGCCAAATTCGGTGCCAAAACGTTTGTGGTGCCGTGCTGGAGTTCTTTTTTCTGGCGCAGGGCCAGTTTTTTTTTTTGTGGTGGAAATGCACAGAACCAGTGCCAGATGGAGAAAAAAACCTGGTATAGCACCGCGTTGGTGGAAACAAGGCACATGACTCTGGACAGAGATTGCTAATAACTGCACTTCTTGGTATGTATATCTGTTCTCAGGTAGCTATTGGCAGAAGAGAACATCTCCGTGTGTTTGGGAATGACTACGACACACCTGATGGGACAGGTCAGGTTGCAGTGTTTGTCTGTGTGCCGTGATGTGCAGGCCAAAGGTCAGATCGTCTCACAATGCAGTGATGCCCCCCC
>JAOYFF010000010.1:46460-56756 GCA_025773925.1 Cryptomyrus ogoouensis | reverse complement strand
TTCAGATTAGCTCAAGAACAGTGCATAGAGAACTTCATGGAATGGGTTTCCATGGCCGAGCAGCTGTATCCAAGCCTCACATCAACATATGCAGTGAAAAGTGTCGGATGCAGTGGTGTAAAGCACACCGCCACTGGACTGTAGAGTTCTCTGGAGTGACGAATCACGCTTCTCTGTCTGGCGATATGATGGACGAGTCTGGGTTTGATGGTTGCCAGGAGGACGGTACTTGTCTGACTGCATTGTGCCAAGTGTAAAGTGTGGTGGAGGAGGGATTATGGTGTGGGGCTGTTTTTCAGGGGTTGTGCTTGGCCCCTTAGTTCCAGTGGAAGGAACTTAATGGGCGAATGGCCTCCTGTCGTTTCTACATTTCTTATGTGATGCTGCAGCATCCAAAGCCATTTTGGACAATTTCATGCTCCCAATTTTGTGGGAACAGTTTGGGGATGGCCCTTTCCTGTTCCAACATGACTGCACACCAGTGCACAAAGCAAGGTCCATGAAGACATGGATGAGCGAGTCTGGTGTGGAGGAACTTGACTGGCCTGCACAGAGCCCTGACCTCAACCCGATAGAACACCTTTGAGATGAATTAGAGCGGAGACTGTGAGCCAGGCCTTCACGTCCAACATCAGTGCCTGACCTCACAAACGCTCTCCTGGAAGAACGGTCAAACATTCCCATAAACACTCTCCTAAACCTTGTGGACAGCCTTCCCAGAAGAGCTGAAGCTGTTATAGCTGCAAAGGGTGGGCCAACTCCACATTAAAGCCTATGTATTAAGAATGAGATGTCATTAAAGTTCATGTGTGTGTAAAGGCAGGCGTCCCAATACTTTTGTGAATATAGTGTACGCTCTTGCCATAATTTGTATTCCAGGTATGTTCGGAGTCAGACACATCTGACAATTCCAAACTGACTCGGTTCATGACATAGCTGTAAAGCAGGTTAACACGGCACAGGATTCAGAACTTTCAGCCACATCAAACTTCGCAGAAAATGTTGCCTTCTACGTTAAGTATTCACAAAGGAAAGTCTGAAATGCAGCCATTCCTGACAATAAGGGACAAGGATTCATTTCAGCCACCAGAGGGTAATGTTTCACAGTGAAATGGTTGCTGTTTTGAAGTCACCATACACACAAAATCCAAACATGTGTTCTTGAGTCAAAAATTACTGCCAGCTTGTAAACCAAACAAAACTCAGAAAGCATCCTGGATCAGTCTAGTGGCTTATTGCAGTTGAGATGTGGGCCTCAGAAGCGGGTCTGTCCCTCTGTGATGAAGCGCTCGACGTCATCAGCACTCTCAGTGGCAGAGTCCTGGCGCAGGGAGGAAGTCTGCTGAGTTGGAGATGGCTTCCCGTGGGCTTCGGGGCGCTGCTGGCCATCGAGAGATCGCTCCCGTCTCACAGACATGGACTGCGCCTGGGCCCCCCCCACGCCTCCAGCTGGCTTCTTTGGTAAGGGTGGAGGAATGTCCTTGGGGGCACAGGGAGGAGGTACCATCGCAGGAGGAGCATGGGGGACAGAGATGGACAGGGGAGGTTGGGTGGGACAGTGAAACCAGGACGCAAGTCAGAGACAAAAATGGAAACCGGAACAGACCTGGGGTCTCATTTATTACTGTTGCGTACGCACAAAACGGGACCTAAAAGATGCGTACGTTGCGATCTATAGAAACAAACATGACGGCAAAATATGCGCATATGTACGCCAACTCCGACCCATGCGTGCGAACATTTTGGAGAAAAAAATACGAGCGCGGGTGAAGAGGGTGAGCAATAACGTGAGTGGCATCAGTACATAAATAATAATTCCATGTGCTAGTGAGTCATACACCATACGTTTAATTTAATTTATTCAGTCATATATTTATAATACTGAATAAATATATAAGTAAAATATATAACCCGACTCAAATCTTAACTTAATCTACACTTTTAATATATGCGCCGCAGCTGATGAAATGTAAATGGATAAGTGGTGGTCGTGATTATCACAATCATTTGGACACGGTGTGAAACAATCAGTCTCATTGCTGAAAACACATAAATACCGCGAACACATTCGTGCGCAACAGAACATAATGGATGCGCTGGCATTGTTAGAAGATTACGCCAATGGCCGAATTAGAAGAGAACGGGTGTTCAGGGAGCCTGTGCGCATGAAGACTTTTTGGCCCATGTTGATGATGACTGGCTCATAAGCCGATTTAGAGCTTTTGGAGTTGTGTGCTGAACTGGGTCCAATGTTGGAGAGACCAACCCGACGGAACCGCGCAATCCCGGTACAAATACAGGTACTGACAACCCTGGGGTTCTAAATTGCAATTGGCTGTTACCCGCGGGAATCAGCCGACCGGTTTATGTTATAATTAACAATAAAACTGTGAATTTGTTCTCAAGCGCTGGCTCCTCACCTCCGTTCAAACCCCCAGAGCGCACAGGAAAAAGGGTATAACGAGGCTCACGCTAGTGCGCGCACCGTTGTGGAGCATGCAGATGCCGATGTTTAGACGAATCAGGTGGCCGGTTGTTATACCTATGGAAGCCCATTTCCGCCACCGTAGAAAAAAATGTGTAATTTAAGGCGAAATTTCGACTTGTATTATGTGGTGTTTTTTTTTCCCCCCCCCCCACGGTGGCGGAGACGGGCTTCCATACCTCAGTTGCCATGAGTTTTTCAGGTTTACATCGAATGCTTTAATATGCATGCGGTGATTTTGCATTGACCATGTATGGTTGAACGGGGGCGTGTAGAGGGCAGAATATGTGGCAAATCCACATGCGTACAATCCCAGGTTGTGTGTGTGTGTGTGTGTGTGTGTGTGTGTGTGTGCACGCACACACTTTTATAAATCTGACTTGCAAAGAAAGTCATTTTTGTCTTTTGAACGCACATACACACTTAGTATGAGTTATACGCAAAGTTTTATAAATGGGACCCCAGATGAGCAGTGATACAGAAGGAAAAGGTATCATTTGTGCTTTTGCTGGTGTTTCTCATCCCTCACCTGGGCAGAAAGCTGCCTCCAGCCCGAGTCCCGGAGCGTCTGCAGGTCCAGGAACGTGAGCCGCACCTCCTCCAGGCCCAGCTGTAGCAGCTCCCACAGCTCAGCCAGGGCCTCAGCACTGACCTGGGGGAGGAGGGGACACACATCCCTGGATGGCTATCACTGGAAATCTGACCTTGCATTTGATTCCAGTACCTCCCAGGGTACGTCTCGACAAGCTCATTTCTACACTGTATTGCCTATTAATAGTCTAGAAGAGATATTATTACTGTAAAGGGGAGGTATAGTGGCGCAGTGGTTTCCACTGGCACCTCACATCTCTGTGATTTGGGTTTGAGTCCCCACCATAGCTCCTTGTGTGTGGCGTTTGCACGTTCTCCGTTTGTCATCGTGGAGTTTCCTATGGGTACTTCAAATTCCCCCCACGTGCAACAACATGCCGAGATTAATTGCAGTTGCCAAATTACATGTGGGTGTGATTGAATGGTGTGTGAGTGTGCCCTGCGAGGGCTTGCAGCCCCACCCTGGGTTGTTACCTGCCATATCTATAGGCTCCAGACCCCTAAACCTTGAGCGGGACAAGTGGTGTCAAGATCAGTGCCTGTCCAACGCTGCCCTTTGCGTTCCCTCTCTGTTTGGCCAGCAGGTGCTGCTGGCCATCCTGTTCTCCACCTAGTCTCTGGTCCTTCAGCCCCAGTGTGCTTCTCTCTATTCCCTGGCCCACTGCTTGTAGCACTATAATAAACCTACTTTATGTAAAACTTTTTTCATATAAAAGAAATGGACTCATTGTAGCAAAAGTACTTTTTAATGTTTTTAATTCTAAAGTTTCAAAACTTTTGATTACAAATGAACATTTATTACTTTGGTCAATTTGCTATGATCCTTGAAATTTAGCCGATGTGCATCACATTCCTGTTTATCATTTCTAAACATTCCTTTTGATTCCACTCATTCAGGGCTCTAGTCTGACTTTTCCAGTGCTGGCACTGGTGCAACCAGTTTTCTCCATTGGTTGCTGAACCCTGTATATTTGGTGTGATGGTTGAATGTGGTATTATTCCTTTTTGGCTGGTGTCTGTCTCTGGATGAAGGCTGGGCTGATGCCCACGATGTTGAGCCAGCATTTGATTCATCGGCCCCCACATTTCTGCTAGGTGCACATATAACAAAATGTAATTTACCTGGTTTGCACCTGCCTCACTAAATCAGAGGATGTCTATTTGTATCACAAAACTGAGGGTTAAAACTTACCTTCAGAGCAAATTCTCCTTTTTATACTGTCTAAACCAGTTAATTCCTAATTGTTATATAATTAACCCTTTTTCACTATTTATCACTCTACATTTAACTGAGAATATTTAATGTTAAAAATATCAGTGAATTATTAACATTGTAATGATTAGAGGAAACAGGGCAGGAGCTGTGAATGGGCTCAAATCCTGCTTCACTACTGAACAGATAGCAGCACTTCACTGGCATGGTCAATATCTGTGGTCATTCAGCAGTGGACAATGAGGTGATAACATTTAATCAGTCAGTGATTCTGATGCCTGAAAACATTTTAGACTCAATAAACTTACCAGGTTTTTCTGACAGAGCTGGAAAAAGTGCTGGACTTTCTGAGCCATAAACTGCTGGGCATTTTCCACTGCATTACGTATCCGGGAAAGTGCTGCAGGACACAGGAACATGTCTCAAGTCATCCACCCAGCAGTCCGGGACTACTGACAGGCAACATAACCCAGACAGCACCCCCTGCAGGTAGAGCTAGGCACTCACCTTCTTCGGGCAGCCGGGTGTCCTCAGTCTCCTTCTGCATGCCCTGGCACCAGCCCTGCATCCTCTCCACCTCCACACAGAGCAGACGCATGTAGAAGTCAGCATCATTTTGGCGAGAGCTTCGGCCCAATCCCAAACCAGGATCCAAACCAGTATCAGAACTGCTTCCCAGCCCAGTGTTGGAGGTCTGGTGACAGTTGAGCTCAGACCAATGAAGGCGATCCAGACAAGTCTGCTGGGGGGAGCTACCCCAACCAGGTGTCACACCTCTTTGGGAGAAGCCACTCTCTTCCTGGTCTATCAAGCTGGTGGAGCAATGGAGCCACATGGGCCTGAAAGGGTGTCAGAACTTCACATTTGTAATTAATCTGCATCAAGAAACAATGGACGGATGGAGAGAAATGGAAGGGAGCAGGTAGAAGAAGGAGATGCACAGGGGGGTCAGTAGTGGGTCAGAGAGAATGCTGCTTTGTACCTCCTGTTCTCCTCCACCTGGATGCCAACGGACTGAAGCTCCCTCCCTGCTCGGCTCTCTGAACTGTCCACCTGCCACACATGGAAACCAGCAGCACAGACGTCACCATAAACACAACGCTAACACCAACACCACATCGACATCAACACTGACACAGCAGCACAGACTCACCATAAACACAACGCTAACACCAACACCACATCGACATCAACACTGACACAGCAGCACAGACTCACCATAAACACAACGCTAACACCAACACCACATCGACATCAACACTGACACAGCAGCACAGACTCACCAGCACAATGGTGCATGATCTGCAGTTGCACTTGTGGCCATCCATGCTACAGGACAGGCTCTTCTCTGGGAGAGAAGCAGGTCTCCTCTGAAGACCGTCACCCAGCAAGCTGTCTGCTGTGCCACTGCCCTTGGATTCCTGAAGATTGCAGCTCTTATTCAAGATCTCAGCAGACCCGACATGCTGCTGGAGGCCTGGGCCCTGGGAGAGGCTGCAGCTTGCCGGCCGCTGCCCGTCTGCTGCTGCTCCTAACTCGGAGTGGTACCTGAGCCAGGTGGGGCACCTTGTGCTGGCCTCCAGGCCATCCAGGGAGGGGGCATTCTGTGTGACCCCACTGGGCCCCACTGACCCCCTGCTTTGTGTGCTGGTCGCCTGTGTGGCATCTGTGCTGCTCTGAGCTGCTACTCTGATTTGAGGCTTAGACTTTCGGGGTGGAAGAGGAGGAGGAACCTTCCCCTTGGCCTGCATAGCTGAAAGAGACAGAAACACAGTGAGAGAAAGCAGGAGAGAAAAGAAAAGAGGATTGGTGTTTGATTAGATAATCTCACTCAGATCCGAACCTCACCGACTCTGCCCCTAAGTCCACCAGTTCCAGGGTCGTTCTGGGCCACGCCTGCCTGGATAGCACGTATGTAGCTGTGGCTTCGCACCCGAAATGCTCCCGGTAAGTCCAGAGCCTCCAGTGATTGCGAGTCCCCCCAGTCCCCCCACCCAGACTCATATACCCTCTGGAATCCACTGTCCAGCGCACTGTGCCCCTGAAGCACAAAGAGGGTCACATGGTTAGGCTACAAACAGACCACAAAAACAGTGCAGAGGGGCGGGGGGAGTGAACCTCACCTGAGCGCTGCACAGTGAGTGTGAGCAGATACGCTCGTGGACATGTTTCTTTGGCAAGGAATGGCTTTTGGTGCAAAGATCATGGCAGAGTTTACAGCAATACCTACAGATACAGTCAGTCAGTTACTTGGCACATGCTGCTGCCCCAGTCCCATCACACAGAGCACAGCTTCATGACTGATACACACAGTGCATGAATAATTGCCCAAAGTAGCAGAAAATGAAATGTTACCTGGCACCTGGGTGGATGTGTTCCATGCTAAGGTCTCTCTGGACTGCAGCAGCGCCTTTGGCAGGGGCTTTAGCCAGGGAACCAGGTTCTGCATGGACCTCCTCTGCCATAGCTTTGATATAGCAGCTGTGCTTCATCCTCTGACAGGGGACCTCCCTGGACTCGTAGGGATATGCACCAGGAAGCATCCTGCACTGGACATCCCTGAGAGCCTGCCAGACAGAGTAAGATCTAAACCCAGAAAGGGAAATGTACTGGTCCAAAGCCAGAAAGGGAAATGCACTGGTTCACAGCGCCCACACACACACACACACGAACACAGTGCCCAGTTACAGCGCGCACACACACACACACACACACGAACACAGTGCCCAGTTACAGCGCGCACACACACACACACACACACACACACACACACACACACACACACACACACACACACACACACTCTGTCCTGTTCCAGCACACACACAAAGTGCCCAGTTACAGCGCACTCACACACAGTGTCCTGTTACAGCGCACACACACACAGTGCCCTGTTACAGCGCACACACATACACACACACACAGTGCCCAGTTTCAACGCAAACATACAGTTTCCAGTGACAGCACGTGCACACACACACAAAAATACACACACACACACAGTTCCCAGTTACAGCACGCACGCACACACACACACACACACACACAGCCCCTGGTTAGAGCTCACACACATATACACACATCCAGTTCCCAGTTTCAGCGCAAACATACACAGCTCTCAGTTACAGCGCGCGCGCACACACACTCACACACACACACCCACACACTGTGTGCTGTTACAGCCCACACACATAGACACAGTTCCCTGTTACAGCACACACACACATACACAGCGCCCCCGGTTAGAGCTCACACACACTCACACAGTGCCCTGTTACAGCACACACACGTTTTATGCTGCCATCTGGTGGCCAAAATTGAGTACTACCATTTAAAAACATTAAAATGATCTTTTCTGGTAATTGCAATAGCAACATTCGGCCAGGAGATGGCAGCAAGAAAATAGAAAAATATTTTTCCCACGCTTATAAGGATAATTCACATGGTAAATTTATGTGTGTGTGTGTGTGTGTATGCTGTGTGTTTTACTACACTTTGGGGACAATTTTATCAAATGTGATCTATGCAAACCCACAGACACACACACACAGTGCCCAGTTACAGTGTGCACACACACATACACAAACACACACACCCAGTGCCCATTTAGAGTTCATACAGCCACACACATTTCACACACATTCACACAGTTCCCTGTTACAGCACACACACACACACACACACACACACACACACACACACACACACACTCCCAGGCTAGAGCACACACACACACACACACACACACACACACACACACACTGTGCACTGTTACAGCACACACACACACAGTGCCCAGTTACAGCACACATACACACACACACACACACACACACACACACACACACACACTGTGCACTGTTACAGCACACACGAACACAGTGCCCAGTTACAGCGCACACACGCACACACACTGTCTAGTTACAGCGCACACACACACACACACACAATCTGCGCTGTTACAGCCCACACACATAGACACAGTGCCCTGTTACAGCACCCACACACACACACAGCCCCAGGCTAGAGCTCACGCACACACACACACACAGCCCCAGGCTAGAGCTCACGCACACACACACACACAGCCCCAGGCTAGAGCTCACGCGCACACACACACACACACAGTGCCCTGTTACAGCGCACACACACACACACAGTGCCCTGTTACAGCGCGCGCACACACACACACACACACACACACAGCCCCCAGCTAGAGCTCACAAACACACACAAACACACACTGTGCACTGTTACAGCGCACACAGACACACACACTGTCTAGTTACAGCGTGCACACACACACACACACACAATCTGCGCTGTTACAGCCCACACACATAGACACAGTGCCCTGTTACAGCACACACACACACACACACACACACACACACACACACAGCAAAGATCCAAAGCCAGAAAGGGAAATGCACTGGAAAAGGCAGATAAAGAGAGAAGGGACAGATACAGAGAGAAAGGGCAGATACAGAGAGAAAGGACAGATAAAGATCAGTGACATACAAGCTTCATGTTAATGTGCTGAAATTTGCTCCACTCTACCTTCGACTGTAGGACCTCCAGTGGTGTGTCTTTGGCTGTCCTGGGGTGTAGGTGACCTCCCATTAGCTTGTCATTGGCTGTCCTGGGGTGTGGGTGACCTCCCATTAGCTTTTCATTGGCTGCCTTGGGGTGTGGGTGACCTCCCATTAGCTTGTCATTGGCTGCCTTGGGGTGTGGGTGACCTCCCATTATCTTGTCATTGGCTGTCCTGGGGTGTGGGTGACCTCCCATTAGCTTGTCATTGGCTGCCCTGGGGTGTGGGTGACCTCCCATTAGCTTGTCATTGGCTGCCCTGGGTTGTGGGTGACCTCCCATTAGCTTGTCATTGGCTGCCCTGGGTTGTAGGTGACCTCCCATTAGCTTGTCATTGGCTGCCCTGGGGTGTTGGTGACCTCCCATTAGTTTGTCATTGGCTGTCATGGTGTGTGTGTGACTTTCCTGTAGCTTGTCATTCGTTGCCTTTGGATGTGTATGACTTTCCAGTAGCTTATCATTTGCTGTTCTGGGGTGTGTGTAATTTCCCAGTAGCTTCTCACTGGTTGCTCTGGGGTGTGTGTGACTTTCCAGCAGCTTCTCACTGGTTGCTCTGGGGAGTTCTTGTGCCTGACTGACTTTTGTAGAGGTCCAGCCATCTCCATAGGCAGAAAGTCTGGCCTCCTTACAGAGAGCCATGCTGCTGCAGACCAGGCACCCTCCTTTGGGGGCTCTCAACCTCACCTCCCTGTCCAAGGTTTGGCAACCCCGGGAGACCCCATGGGACCCTCTACTATCATCATCTATGTTGCCATCAGAGCTGAAGAAGCCCAGGTCCCTGTCCTGGTGATGATCTTTGTTTTTGTTGCGCTCATGGCTCCTACTACGGCGACTGGATCGCAGAGCAGGCTGAGAAGCAGCACAGTAACCCTCACTATGCCCGAGCTCCTGGCTGGACCTGACCCCATGACCTCTAGAAACCCTATCCTGGTGCTCAGGGCCTGAGTAGCTGTAATCAAATCGTGTTGCAGTGTCCTCCAGGGAGTGTGACTTGTTGAAGAGACGCTGGACAGAATGAACCAAATGGCGAATGCGGTTGGGGCTCTCGCTGCGCTGTGCCCTGCAGGTTGACCGGTGGTACTGTAGCGTACGAAATCCATCTGGATAGAATACATCCAGCTGGCTCGGCAGACCTTGTTGCACTTGCTGCAAGGAAGGCAGACATTTATGGCAGGAGTCACTGGGTAACAGGACGGCTTGAGCATGGGGGATCGCGCCCCCTCCTGGACGCTGAAGATGGCCACGCTGGTCCCCTAACACACAGTGGCATGAACTGGAGGCCTGCTGGGACAGGCTCTGGTTCACGTGGTGCCCTTTCATGGGCCTACTGAGGGGTGGAGGTGTCACCTGCACAAGAATGCCAGCAACCAAGAGCGTTAAATCTGATGTGTAGCTGATCACTTAGAGACTAACT
>JAOYFF010000010.1:27588-37999 GCA_025773925.1 Cryptomyrus ogoouensis | reverse complement strand
TCCAAGTGGATGTTGTTATTCCTTTCAAGTTTGGGAAATTGCACAAAAGAAAAAGGGACAACTTGACAAGCACTCAGGTGTGGTCATAAATGGATGGACATGGTCAGCAGCAGCACTCAGGTAGGCTGTGGTCATAAAGGGATGGACATGGTCAGCAGCAGCACTCAGGTAGACTGTGGCATTTAAATGATGCCCAGTTGGTACTAAAGGGCCCAAAGTGTGCTGAAAAACACCTCCCCACCATTACACCACCACTACACTTCATCCATCCATGCTTTCATGTTGCTTATGCCAGATTCTGACCTTAAAATCTGAATATTGCAGCATAAATCCAGACTCATCTGACCAGGCAACGTTTTTCCCAACCTTCTACTGTCCAGTTTCAAAGAGCCTGTGCCCACTGTAGCCTTAGCTTCCTGTTCTTAGCTGTCAGGAGTGGCATCTGATATGGTTTTTGCTGCTGTAGCCCATCTCCTTCAAGGTTCCACATGTTATGCACTCAGCGATGCTCTTCTGCATACCTTGGTTGTAATGAGTGTTTTTTTCCGTTTCTGATGCCTTTCTTTCAGCTTAAACCAGTCTGGCCAGTCTTATCTGACCTCTGCCATCAATAGGGCATTTTCACCCAGAGAACCATGGCTCACTGGATGTTTTTTGTCTTTCGGCCCTTTCTCTGTAAAACCTAGAGATGGTCGTGTGTGAAAATCCCAGCAGTTTCTGAAATACTCATACCAGCAAGTCTGGCACCAACACTCCTGCCACATTGAAAGTCACCATTGGCTACTGAATATAACATAATTTTTTTTTGTAGACAAATTGTGTCATAGCGTCCCTGTGCCAGGGAGTTACACTGTTATTAATTACCAACTAAAGAACTACAAGGCATCGCAACATGCTCTTACTGAGTGAGATGTTTGTAGGACAAGGCACATTCCACTGAAATGATTGGCCTGTTCCCCTGTCTGCTTAATGAACACTCACTCCGAAGTTGGAATTATTTTTGGGGGGAAACTGTGACATTCTGCGGATGATGTCCATGATTGGCAGCCATCGCCAGTGGCTTAGGGGTCACCCCTCCCCTGAAGGCCATACCAGGTTGCTCAGGGCACAGGTAGGGGTCCGTCCAGGAAGGGGCTCATACCACCCTCATTCTGAGACTCCACTGCACTGCCCACTGCTGTCTGAACGTTAATGTGTGTCCAATAGGAATGTTTAACATTGATCTGTGCAAGGTAAGTATTACTGAGGAAAGTATTTCTTTGGTTATATGAGTGTAAATAGAGCCTCAAACTGGACCTAAATGCGATTAGGGTGAGATAACATTGACCTAAACGTTGCCTAAATACTGACCTAAATGCCGGCTTAAACGTCAGCCTAAATGTCAGCCTAAACATCGGCCTAAACACTGGCCTAAATGCCGGTTGAAACATCAGCCTAAATGTCGGCCTAAACGTTGGACTAAACACTGACCTAAATGCCAGCTTAAATGTCGGCCTAAACACTGGCCTAAATGCCATCTTAAATGTCGGCCTAAACACTGGCCTAAATGCCAGCTTAAATGTCAGCCTAAACACCGGCCTAAACGTCTGCATCGCCCAGAATTCACCAGTGATATTTAAGCACATTCAACTCGACAGTACATAACATGGTAAAAGGGTTTTATTTTGAAATTTGCACTGCATTTCAAAACATTCTGAGGATTTTCCTTTCTCCTATAGTCCTGCTGTCCTTAATCCAACATGTATGCAGTGCAGAACTTTACAGTTAACGTAGTACAGTGACAGTGAGCCTGACGGTAACACTCACCACACAAGCATAATTACAACCAAACAATCGCCTCCTACAACAACTCACACAAAGCTTTGTATTTAAAACAAAAGGATAATAAGAACAAATCTTGTTTTAACTGTTTGTATTTCATTTTATTTCCTGGTGTAATCACTCCTCCACTTTACCATGAATAAATAAATAAAAACAAATACAGGCTTCTTCCATCTCTGGAAGACCCATGAATGTCAGAATTCTCTGATAATGAATATAAACTACTTTTAAACCCCCCCCCCCGCGCACACACACACACACACACACACACACACACTGCACCACATATCACTCACAAGTTCACAGTCAGTTATACAGGGTTTAAAGTATCCAGTTCAGCCCTTTTGACTTGAACCAATTAAAATGATTATTAGTCTCCAAGGTTACAATACTGACCAGCAGATGATCATAATGCTCATACACAGTCTATTCAGTTTAATCCCACAAGTTAGCAGAGCTGAGGCAGGGCTAACAGAAGCTACAGCTAGCAGTGAAAACACATGCAATGAACTGGCTTAGACTTCCCAGTAGTTATAATACCAACATGTACAAATTCCTCTTCTACTTTTTCTAAATTCTCACATGTCACATCACTCACAAGGAATGGAGATAGTACCGTAATCAGGGCTCTGGTCTCACAGTGGAGCCGTCTTAGATCATGGCATCAGTGCCATGACACCAAATCCTGCTTCGCTGTAGGAGCAAATTAATAATCCTGGTTTTTCCATACTGCCAGTAAAATAGCTAAATAAATCTTTAAATTTATTCACAGGAACAGAATGGAAAGCACTTGAATTGTCGGGATTACAGAGATGTGACACTGCAGTCACTTTTGCACATTTGCTGCCCCTCTGAGCTTGGACACGTTGCCACCTGTGGCTGTTTGCACCCTCCCAGGCCTCCTAGACATCAGCACCTCTCTTTCTGCTCAGTTTCCGCCGACTGCAGCCTGTTGGGCCAGATGCTGGGGGCACAGAATTAAATTCTCAGAAAGATAAAAATGAATATTTGCGTACTGAGGGTATATTTTGCCTAACTGCTGAAAAACAGAGCCCTAACCTCTAACTACTGAAAAACAGCCCGAAAGTATCTATTATTCAGTTTTGTTACAGGTGAGTTAAGAATGAAATGTATGCATTGAGCTGACAATGTGAAAATATTGTGAGCTGCTTAGACAAACTTGTGTTTATATGCAGTATATTGTGTGCTGAGGAAACTGGGGGGGGGGGGTTCTTACCTCGGCAGGGGTCATACTTCAGAAGGAACTGATCCAGAGCCATGTAGACATTTCCGAGCCGAACCAGCACCAACCCAAAAAGCCTTCGAACTGAGCATTCAGAGTCCCAGAACTGTGGTAAGCAGAAAGAGGCCAGAACGTGCATTTTACGTTTCCTAATGCTGATAATAACAAACAGTTTCTGCATGCAGTCCTAAACTCAGCTAAAAAGCAGCAGGTGTGGAGAACTCCAGCCACAGTGCTGTCAGAGTGAATGCCCTCTTTGGGAGGTCTGGGCAGACCTTCCTATGAACAGGGCCAGTATGTAAGTGAACGTTCATGGAGTGTTACAGACAGTCTAATTGAAGAACAGTCAGGCCAGCTGCTTGTGAGTTTCAGCAAAAGACTCATGCATGCAGGTGCATTGACTGACCTTATACTTATCGCCCCCCAGTGCTTCAACCTGGAACCGCTTTGCACATCTACACTGCACTACTTGCCTGAACATCTGTGACCAGAGAGAGACAGACAAAAAGGAAATAACTTTGCCGTTCTTACTGACTCTGAGGAATGCTGATGTTTATGTGAGTAAAAATAAAATGCATGTCACCTCGTTTTCCATGCTGCCCCTGTCACTGCTGAAATGCCAGTGGTCCCTGCTGGAGAGTAGAGCTGCCACAAACTGGTAGTAGTCGATATAACCATCCCGGTCAAAGATGTCTGCCACTGCCACCAGTTCCTGCTGACTGGTGGGAAAGTCTGAAAGAACAAAGAACAAACAGGAGTAAAAGGGGCACATTACTCACTAAACCGAAGACTAGTAATCACACCTAGAATATATTTACTATCCATATCATGGTGACTGAATAGCTACACTTTTGTGTCATACCACTGATGCATACTGAGCATATCACAGAAAAGAATAGTGACACTATTTTCATCCTCACGAGGAAGCCCTCTCTTTGCCTGGGGCATCTTGCTCTCTGTGAGACGCACACATAGGTGAGAGCAAGTTTGGGTCAGGCAGCATCCAGCACCCATGGCACTGTTGCCGGTAAGGGCTCCCTCAAGGGCGCAGCAGTGGCATCACTCTGCCAACCACGGGATTTGAACCCGCAGCCTCATGGAGAGACATTCCTAACCCATTGAGCCAGCCTGATAAGGTCTGACTCAGACAGCCTCCCAGTGAGAACCTCTTTAATCTGGGCTGCTCACACACCAGCACAGTCCAGCTACCTGGCACATTTAGAATTTAGTGATCACATTGTGAGACAATTGTAAGCTTACTATGAAATCATCGTGCAGCCACTATGAGCAAATCTGTATAAAGTATGGGAGGATTTTGATGTGTGAACATACTGGTATCCAGAATTCCCTCAGTGAATTCAAGCCGCCTGATCCTGCCATCTTGGTCTCTGTCAATGTTCCGGAAGACTTCCATGAGGCTGTCCTTCCGAAGGTGGAGCCAGAGCATATACCTCTGCCTCCATGTTTCAAAGTCAAAGGCTGGGGCCTCCTTCAGCTGCCAAACAAGATATAACATCACATCCAGAAACATTTTACAGGTATCAGGGGAAATAGTCTCATTACAGTAGAGAGCAAATAGTTACAAGACAATTAACAGAACAAATAAAGAGATTAACAGTTCCTGCGCTCGGCAGTACCTCTTCCAACCTATAGAGGGCATCACTAAGCTTGCGTTGGTACAAAAGGGAGCTTTGCCACACTTTCTGCCACTGACAGCAGCATTTCTCACCTGTGAATAAAGGAGGTTGCCATGGTTACATCTGACATGGAAAATTCATGTTGGTGAAAGAGAGACACACCATAATTAATGACTCACACATTCTGAGTCTCTCTCCAAAGCTGTTCCCTGATGTTTTCTTCCGGTAGTTCTTGGGCATCTGGTCCACATCTTCCTGCTTGTGTTTCACTTCCTCCATGAAAGCCTGAAGAGAAGGTGAAATGCGTGTATGGGAAGTACAAGAAGGTAAGATAACAGACAAGCAATATGGAGGTCACAGAACACCAAGAGAGAGAGAACCAATAATCAAGAAGAGAGAGAGAACCAATAATCAAGAAGAGTCCTACATAGTGCTCAGAAATCAGTGCTCGGAGCTGCATGGGCTGCTGGGGTAGAGGGGCGGCTTCTCGCTGAGCCAGTCGAGACTCTGCCCACTGCAGCCAAGACTGCAGATCTTGCAGCTGTACTGTGCCCTTCTGCAGCTCCTCCAGAGCTCTCTCCAGTCTCTGCTCATGCTGCTTAACCCATGTCAACACCTGTATGCACGACAAACACAAACATGAGGTCGTCAGACCACTCTCCACAGGTTGCTAAGATTCTGCAGACGTCGATACAGTGTTGCCAATTTAGTGACTTTATTACAGGATTTAGCGACTTTTTGACCTTCCCTAGCAACCAAAAATATTATCCAGCACCTAGCAACAACTTCGGCAGCCTCTATTCTCGTTGTCAAGCAACAGCAAAAATCACCTTTCACCTATCTGACATCACGTCAGCCTTTCTCAGTGCTTTAGTGCTACTCACATACATAAAAGTAATGACTGCCCTGTGTAGAATCAGCTGTTATGACACAGAAGTTGATGTTCTACAGACCAAACAGACACTACGCAGCTCAGCCAGCGTCACTGAAAGGCAGGCAGGCACCTATGGCCGTGCTGTGGGGTTAAACTCAGGAACACTCCATAGGTATCAACAGAAAAGTGGGCATATCGGGAAACTTGCATATATTAATCATTTTAGGGTACTGTCTTGTGCAGCTACATATACCAACGTTTTGGCATTTATACACTCAGTACTGCGTCACATTGACGTGGAAACTCATGAATTAAACTGACCATGAAATCTGACGGCTCTTTACTGGTAAGCGCACCGTACACACAGCGTGGAAAAAGTGGGGGTTGGATTCGGGGGAGCACTATTCTAACGCTAATAAGCATTGTGCATGCTGTTAATTCTGCTTTTACAGAATTTCAACTGAAGCAATCACAGCAATATTAATCCAAGTATAGTGTTTTCTCATAATGTTACAATTAAAGATATTCCCTCACTTCAGTAATGATGGCAGACTGATGCATGAAGGTAAGTGAACTACGTGCAAACATGATCAGCCCACTCTCCTCCGAACATAGACCATGGGATGGCGCTCAGCAGTGTGATGTATTGTGTGACGTCAACATGTAATTTAGTGACTCAGCAATATTTCACAGAGCCAATAGCGGCTTCTGGTGAGGTTTTTTTGGCATCACTGTGTCAATGATATGCTACAGTACTTCTCTCAGAAAGAGGGTGAGAGTGCAGCAGGACGTGCCCAGTAAGGCAGCTGAAGATCACCATCACCCTCCCGCTGAGGTGAGCCCACCTCTTGAAAGCGCTCTTGGAGACTGGCAACCCCCAGTTTGATGGAGGTGAAGCCGTCCGGGTGGCAGACTCTGAGAATGGCCTCCCCCAAGCTGACCACCCTGTCCACGTCCTGGCGCTTTCCCTGCATGGCCTGCATCAGCTCCTTCTGGCTTTGCAGAAGTGCCTGCAAAGGGGGCTCCTCTTCTGGAAGGAGGCCGCGGTAGTGCAAGCCCTGCTCCAGCCCGGAAAGCCAAGCCCGCAGGCGCTGCACCCAGCTGTGAAACTCCTCAGCCTGGGGTGAGAGAAGGTCAGTGAGTAACGTGTTGAACAGGCATGGGCCACATTAGATTAATGATTAAAATAGTGTGAATTTTTAATAGAGTTTAAAAAAAAAACATCTGATTTTGTTATAACAATTCAATGAAAGTTAATTTTAGTAGTAAATTTAATGAAAGCAAATTAGTGCAAGTAACCTTAATTGTTCCATGGTAGTACAGGTGAGCGGGCTCTGGGTACCTGTTTGAGGGCCTGCTGTAGGCGGAGCTGCCTGGTAACAGACAGTCTGCAGACCCTATCCCAACGCTGGCTCACATCCTGCAGCTGCTCGCGCAGGCCGCTCCTCTCCATCACCTCAGCAGCCGAGCGCTTCAAAGCCTCAAAGCTCCCTGCTCTCTTCCCCAGCTCCTGCTGGAGAACCTGTCACCATGACAACATGGTTTCCCGTAAGTCAAGCAGCAGTATCTTCCACAGAAAACTACAGCCATGGTCAGGGGACTAGCTAGACATTCTCAGCCCCCTGACAAAATGTCACCTCCCAAATTATATAATTTTATGCATTCAGGAGCCCCTGTAAAGTACTAGGCCCTCTGAATTTGTCAGGGTATCCATGCCCCCCCGACGCCCCTGGCCACTGTAATGGTGCTACCTTATGTGAGTCGACCAAGTGGGCCACCAGACCCAGATCCCCATGCACTGGATCCTGCTCATCAAGCTGGGGTTCTACCTGCAGCAGCCAGTCAAGGATGCCCTGCAGGGCGACATCTACCTGGCCCACCTCGAGAAGAGCCTGGTCTAGCTGCTGCTGCCTGAAGGAAAGAGGTTCTGTAATGTTAAAATAATACAAACTCACCAAACACATAGCAACAGCACGCACAGTAACACACATGCAGAGAAGACACCACATCTTTATGTTGTACTGAATGATCTAGATACGCAAAATGGGAAACAGATGGATGCATGGATGGATGGACCCATAAAAAGCTTGCTACTCTTCTCTCTACATTTCTACCTGCCCACTCTCCTTTTTCTTTGTCCTCTGTACCTGTCCACTCTCTTCTTCTGTGTCTGCTCTGCCCTGTACCTGTTCGCTCTTTTTGTTTGTCCTCTGTACCTGTCCACTCTACCTGCCCACTCTCCTGTCATTTGTCCCCCCTCCTCTGCTACTGTCCATTTTCTGTTTATCTGTTGCTCTCCTTTGTACCTGTCCTCTCTCTTTCTATTTGTCTCCTTCACTCTGTACCTGTTTGTACCTGTTTCATCTGTACTATGTAAAGCAACACTGTCATTCGTTTTGTCCCCTCTCATCTATACCTTGTCCACAATCCCCTGAACCTGCTTGATCTCTTTTTGTTTGTCCACTCTCCTCTCTACCTGTCCACTTTCATTTTGTTTGTCCACTCTTCTCTGTACCTGTCTACAGTCCTCCCACAGACGTAGTCCCACTTATCACGGATCTTGCCCAGCAAGTTTCCCAGTTTCAATGTGTCAGCTGGCAGGGTGGCTTGCTCACGGATGGTCCGGCAGAATCGAACCGTGGTGTAAAATACTGGCCGCTTAGAATGAAGAAACTTCTGGAACTCCTGTGGAACAGATATGACCAAATAACTCTGGCATATGTAATATGATTTGTGCACATTTGAAGTGGAGGGTGAACTAACTACCTTATGGTCAATTAGCAGCCGGTTGATAAGTCCTGGGTCATTGCTAATCTCCAGATCTGCATCCAGTCGGCTCTCTGCTTCCTGTAGCCACTCCCAGAATTCAAGCCACGCCTCCTTGAACTGCCAAAAGAGGGCACCAGGAATCAGAGCATTTTAACTATAAGATATGGTTTGCAGTGCTACTGGGTGGGTCAGTACCTTCTGTCCGAGGTCTGTACTTTTATGAGGGTTAGTACCTTCTCAGCTGTGAGGCGGGCCTTCTCCAGATGTTGGTCCCGGTCCAATGAACTCTGTACAAGCTGGTCCCAGCGGGCATGCACTCGCAATAGCAGGCTGCGTATCAGAACCACATCCTGCTCCAAACTCATAGAACTCAGGTGGGACCCATCTGTTTCCAGAACCAGGACCAGGTTCCTGTGAGAATTCAGCCCAGTCATAAACTCCTGGGGAAAGAGTGATGAGGGATGAAATGCAAAGAGGAAGAGAAAGAGAAATGGAAAGAAACAGCATAAGAAAGGAAGTTTGTCACATCCTGTCCAACAGCGTGATCCTGACTCACTGTAATATGGCACAAAGAAGGAACATGGATGAACATTTTTGAATAAATTTGCATTAAGTAAAATATAAATCCTAAAAAAAATGGCAGCATTTCCAGCCAGCAATGTCCTCAGCTGGGCTTGGACTAAACCCCCCATCTGGGCCTGGTGTGGACTAAACCCCCCCCCATCTGGGCCTGGAGTGGACTGACCCCCCCATCTGGGCCTGGACTACACTCTTCACACCTGATGCTGAGCAATCTGGAGCAGCACGGTGTCCAGGATGAGGCTAGGGGGTGGGGCCATGTTGAGTGCTTGCTCCGCCTGGATCAGCCAGTTGATGCACACCTGCAGGGAGGCCTGGAAGGCTGTTGCCAGGGTAACCATCTGCTCCAGCCTCAGCTGTGGACAGTCGAAAGAAATGAAGGAAGAGACAGCATGTGGCTCAGCTCAGCTTTCTCAGTGAGCCATGCGTCCAAGCACTGCATCATATAGAAAATGAACTGCTCTGTTGGAAATTAATCATAAATGCGTTATCTTACCAAGCTATGTTTATATTTATGTTACACGTATGAATGCCTTTGAAATATGAATTAATATTTGTATAGTATATGAATGGAAAACACTGAAATACCGAAAACCCAAAGAGACAACTTGACTGTTTCTGAATTCTGAGCTGTAACACCCATCCATTTTCTGAAACCACTTGTCCTATTCAGGGTGACAAGAGGGTACAGAGCCTATATGTGCAAGGCAAGAAATAACCCAGGATGGGGCGCCAACCCATCGCAGGGCACACGCACCATTCACACACACATGTAAGGCAGGGGATAACCCAGGATGGGGCGCCAACCCATCGCAGGGCACACGCACCATTCACACACACTTTTCCATTGCAAGGCACACACATATAATGGACATTTAAAGCCAAACCTTCAAACCTTCTATTTGCACAAAGAAAAGGGAGAGCATGCAAACACTCACACAACCAGAGTAGGATGCGAGCCTCCTGCCCTGGAGATGTTAGAATACAGGACTACCCCTGAGCCACAATGCTGCCCAAAGTAAATATCGAGAATGTAATAAAGAGACCAGCTAGACAGCCATCTCTGTTTCTCACCTTCTTCTCCTCCATCCTGGTGTTAAGTGTGCTCCACTTGTTCTGAAGCAGAGTCAATTTCTGGAGAGTCTGTCCAATGCTAAGTCCACCCTCACCCTCCTCTCCATGAGGTGGCAGCATGGTCTGTCTCTGCTCCAGGAGCCGATGGAACTGATCCACTCTCTGCAGCAGCTCCTCCTGCAGTGCCTGTATCAAGAACGATTTCATGGATTCACAATGTCTGTGTGCACCTGCACGGCAGTGGCAGGCAGGGTTCCGCTAATTAGCATAGCTAACTTTTTCGTTAGCAGATTCGTGTTTCTGCTTTGAACACTCTCCCATAACTAGCTAAGTATATGTGTGGAAATTCTGGTGAATTTAATGTACACTGTCCTGTTTTGGCTAAGTGAGTTTCCTGCAGTAGGACAATGTCTG
>JAOYFF010000010.1:16912-27542 GCA_025773925.1 Cryptomyrus ogoouensis | reverse complement strand
GTGCGTGTATGTTTGAGTGGGCGTCTATGCATGCGAGTGTGTGACTATCTACGTGTATGTGTGGGTGTATAGTATCTCGTAGACTGCTTCCAGATAAAACATTTTTGAGCGTCAATATCGATACGCTACAATTACCATAACAACCAAAGTGACAATGATGGCCATAACGACAACAACAACTGCGACTGTGGTGAGACATTAAACAAGGGGGTTGAGGAACAGTAAGGGATATAAAGTGACCCAGCCTTAATAGTCCTTAGACAAAGCCGTCTAGTGTGCGGCGTGCGCTAAAAACCTGTATTAACAGCTGGATTTGTAGCTTAGCCGGATAACTGTTGGATTTAAGGTACCCAACTTTAAATGGACTTTAATTTCATTCACTTACATATAGCCCAGACTACCTTAAATCTGACAAGTAGTTTGGCTAAGAAAGAAGTCCTGCTTGGTGATACAGGTCGCAGGTTGTATTTTCCAGATTCTGACTGGCAGAGCTATAGACCATTACAGAGCTGAGATCCTCCTCCTTATTTCCAGGTAAACGGCGCCATGTTTGTAGTCCCTAAGCAGCTTCACCGAGGGCAAAATGTCAGTATTGAAAGAAAGTTTCAATTGAGAATTATTTTGGAGACTCTACAGAATGCAATGATACACAGTTGGGTTAGGGTTATGGGTTAGGGGTTATTTGCTGAATTGGGCGATTTTGGCGAATGGGACTTCAGTATTAAACAAGTTAATAATATTTTCAGCTCTCTAGGTGTGTTTTTAAGGGTTTCAGAGTCAAAAACCAAACCAAAGCTAAATTCGTAAAATTACTTAAGTTAACTTTTTGTTAGCTATGCCCACTACTGCTGCACAGCAGTGCGCATTTAAGGGCTTCGTACCAAATGACGCTGAAGCTGTTCGCGGCCAGTCTCCGGCAGGCCCCCAGTAGGCACGGCGTCTGCCAGCTGCTTTTCTGTGTCACTTAGCCACTGAATACTCTCCTCCAGTTCTCTCTGGTATCGTTCTGCCTGGTTAACAGACAGCAAACAAGCAAGTTATCAGCCACACTTTCTAAATGAGTGCCTTGTATTGCCTTTCCTCTTATCTCATTTTCAGCGCCTCCCGTCTCCAGGAACCTTCAGCAGTGCGGCCTCCAGTATTTTCTGCTGCGCCTGGACTTCGAGTAGCAAACTCTGCCAACTATGATTGAGAGTTTCCAGTTGCCCCTGCAGGTGGCTGGCCCTCTCCCCCGAGCTGGACTCCATGAGCTCCCAGCCAGCACCACTGATATTTTCCATCATGGAATTACGTGACAGTAGTTCATTCTTCAGGACCTTAGAGAGGTAAGTAAAGAAGATGAAGGCAGATATAGACATGTATGATGCTTTTCCACTGGCATAAAGGACCCGGCCCATACCCGAGCTGTACTGTGAAGAGAGACTAGTTACAGCCAGCATGGTTCCAGCTGGTTTTGCAAAGGCATTTTCAGGTTTGCAGTGCAACAGTGACGTCAAACCAAAGAGATTATTTGCTGTTCACACAGTGTACATTATGGTTTTCTATGTGCAGTTATTATCATTATTTTATTTAACTCTGTGCTAATTTCTGCCAGCATATCTATGAGAATTGCCAGTGGAATTAGCATTCACTTTCGTAAATTTGTATTATGAATGTATGTTCAGATGTTCTATAGTACTTTTTTAAGTAGGATATTGGAATTTTTTTATGCGATGTGCAATACTACTAATAATCAATAATATGTAGAATGAACAGAACAGAACACCAATATCTCCATGCATTTCGACCATTCAGATGCTGGTAATACAACCAGCTCCATTTGTTTATGCTTTTGGCCCTGCTAGTAAGTAGGACCATGTCAGCACATGTACATTTTGGGTATGGCTCGCATCCTTTGCAAAGGAATACCGCGAGTTCGTGGTACGGCTCGGGTACAGCTTGCTTCTTGGTGCCATCGGTGTAGGATGTATAAAAACCTATGCCTGGAGGCAGGTCTGTAAATGTGCAGTGCGCATGAATCCAAAGAGGGAGGCCTACCCGGTGCTGGGCGAGCTCCATCTCGATGGTCCTGGGATCACAGCTGACTGCTTGCAGTGTGTCCAGGGAGATGTGGGTCTGACACAGCCAGGACTGCAGCTCAGACAGGATGTATTCAAATTGGCCCAGAGCCAGCAATGCACCCTGCAGCTGGTGCTAGAAAGGCAGCAGCAAATCAAATTGGTGACACTGAAGACAAACATAAAGAGAGTGTTTACTACTCTCCTGATAAGAATGGTGAGCAGTGAGTATAAGAAGCAGTGAATATAAGAGGTAGAATATGGATGAATGAGAATTATGCAGCCACAGACTTGTGTGTGTTTACTTGTCTCTGCGTTATCTTGGTCCCCAAATGATCCCATAGCTCCCTCAGCACCGTGAGCGGCTCTTGGATCTTATTTTTCTCTGCATGGTCTGTAGTCCTCTTTAAGAGTGCTGCTTGCTGATTGGTCAGGACCTCCATGTTGATCTGCTGCTGATATACACCTGCTCTGTACAGCTATATAAATAGAGATACAGGAGACAGTACAGCTGCATCAGCACAGGGAAAAGACAGCTAAGCTTTTTGTGGACATTCACCCTGAAACAAAATGCACACAAATAAATGCCATGTGCTGAAATGCAAGTGTCCACAGACAAACATCCTCACATCCTCAACAATACCATGCGAACACTAACGCATGCAAATATACAGCAATACCCTGCAAATACATGCAAACGCAAATGCACAGCAATACCATGCAAACACAAACACACACTGCAACCTTGAGCTCCTCCATCTGTTGCATGACAGTTCCAAGATCGACCACCACAAGGGACATTTCATTGAGCTCCCGCACGGCACTGTCCAGGTAATCAAACATGTTCTGGGAGAGACATAGAGACCAGATCATCAAAGTAAGAAAAAGCCCTGTTAATCATCTAGACAGATATGGCGAGGGGCACTAATGAGCTCAGCAGCGTGCTGGCAGCGCCTGCAGAGACCTTACCTGCAGGGCGTGTTGGTACTGCAGTGATGTCATCAAGGCCTCTTCCAGTCTTTCCTTTCTCTCTCCACATGTCCTGCTGAGCCTGTCCCAGGCTGTGTTTATCTGAAGGGTTTGGCAGAAGAAAATCCAAAAAAGCATCAATTTTTGGAACACTGCCTTCATGCTGGTTTCTTGTTTCTCTTTTCTGTTGTTCTCCACTGCCAGCCCCTCTCCTTACTCATGCACTCCTCTTCCACTCACCTCCTCCATGGTTTTCACCACCTGTTGTTTGTCTGTTTCTCCACAAGCAGCAATGAGATCAGCACCCAGTGTGCGCAGAGCGCCCAGTTTCTGCCACAGCCCATCTACCTCAGTCCTAATGGACTATAGAAGGGAAGGGAAAACATAGAGTACTTAGAGGCTCAACCAAAACAGAAACACCCCACTGAGGGACACCAGTGCTGAGGGACACCAGTGCTGAGGGACACCAGTGCTGAGGGACACCAGCGCTGAGGGACACCAGCACTGAGAGACCAGGCTGAGAGATACCAACGCTGAGAGACACCAGCACTGAGAGACCAGGCTGAGAGATACTAACGCTGAGGGACACCAGCACTGAGAGACCAGGCTGAGAGATACCAACGCTGAGGGACACCAGCACTGAGAGACCAGGCTGAGAGATACCAACGCTGAGGGACACCAGCACTGAGAGACCAGGCTGAGAGATACCAACGCTGAGGGACACCAGCACTGAGAGACACCATAGTAGAGAGACCATGCTGAGAGAAACCAGCGCTGAGAGAGAAACCAGGAAAGTGCTTCATGCTATCATCACAAAGCAATACCTGGGAGCAGTGTGTGGCTCAGTGAGCTAAGCTTGTATGCCTGTAATCAGAAGGTCACCAGTTCAAACCCAGTCTTGGCACGTCTGTGGGTCCCTGAGCAAGGCCCTTAACCCCCAGCTCCCTGGGTGCCCCAACAGGTGGCTGCCCTTGAGAGACAGCTTACTCGACAAAGAGCAAGTTGAGGGAGGTGTAAAGACATTTTCCCCACAGGGAACTATCAATTATTGTTATTATTATTAGTAGTAGTACTGCAAGCCGAGACGGATACAAAAAGCCTATGTATTACAACTCCTCCCGCCTGTTGTGATGCATTAAAAGCTGACCTCTGTGATTTCCATCTGGTGCTTGATGAGGACTGGGTCAATCTCAGGAGCCTCCAGCTCCTTCACCGCAACGTGTGCATCTCGCAGTGTGTCCTGGAGCTGCTCTGCCTCAGCCCAGAAAGCCTGTGCCAGATCCAGGGCTGCCAGCAGCTTTGCCTCACGCTCGTCTGCACGCTGCCGGATTTCATCCCACACGCTCTGCAGCCGCTGCAGCTGTAGCTGCACTGCTGCGTTACATAAAGGCGACTTACAATCATTCATATCAGTAAGTCATTATTATTGTTACTTCATAAATTCAATATGATTCTGTAGATCTACTACTTTTCATCTCACTCTGGGTTTCTGGGTAGGCTTCTTTCCCCCAAGTTGCCATTTCCTCCCCCTGGTGGCAGAGGACACTGTAGCTTGGAAGCAGCTTGTCCAGCTCCCATCCAGCTGCACGGTGGACTGCAAGTTGCTCCTGAATCTTCTCTACCTCCACAGCCACTGGGGGGCGCTGTCTCAGACGCAGTGCTGCCCTCTCCAAGGTCTCCAATAGAGATCCTATCTTCTCATGGAACTACATGGAGAGGATGTGAATATTTATGTGAGTGTAAGACTTACAGTTATAGTTCAAGCGAGAGTAATTGGAGTGTGATGTGACGGCTGGGTAGTACCTGTGAGGACTGACAGATGGCCTCCACAAGGGCTCTGCCATGACTCCTGACCTTCTCCATGACAGCCACATAACGCTGCTCTGCTGAGCAGGAGTGCTGCCTCATTGTCACCTCCTCCAGGGCACCAAGGCTAGCAAGCTGATACCCAGTCAGGAGGAGTTTGCTGATATAGGCCTGGTGCTCAGAAACACACTCCCTTAGAAGCTGGAAGAGAGAGGAGAAAGAGCTCTGAT
The DNA here is from genome assembly GCA_025773925.1 of Cryptomyrus ogoouensis. Classification (NCBI taxonomy): domain Eukaryota; kingdom Metazoa; phylum Chordata; class Actinopteri; order Osteoglossiformes; family Mormyridae; genus Cryptomyrus; species Cryptomyrus ogoouensis. The sequence goes on along the minus strand of JAOYFF010000010.1, from coordinate 22,480 downwards.
TTGTCCAGGTTTTGTGATAAATCTGTCTTAAAGTGTTTGTCCGCACAAGACAGAGAAGCATGTCCACACACACACACCTCACCCTCAGCTGGTCCTGCTGCTGTGTCAGCTCCTCCAGGCCACATGCTGGTGACAGCAGCTGAGCGATGCTGGACTCCATCTCCTCGAGCCACGGGTCCAGTTCTGCTAGGGTTTCTCTCCACTGGCTCATCAGAATCTAGAAGTGCAGCATGAGTGAAGCTTGTTGAAGGTCAGGACACTAACCAAAACCACACATGGCACATTCACTGCGTAATAACATGGATAAAATACAGTAAAAAAAAAAAATGGGAGCCTTTGTAAGTTTTATAATGTCATATGCTTTTAAATTTTTTTATCGCTTTCTGAGTTTTGGTGGTTAAGTGTCACCATTAATTACGGCAAGCAAAAGCCTACCCATGTAATGATTAAACCCCACCCACATCAACTTTAAAGCCCGCCCACACTAACCATAAACCACACCCACATCAACTTTAAATCCCGCCCACACTAACCATAAACCACACCCACATCAACTTTAAAGCCCGCCCACATTAACCATAAAGCCCACCCACAGGAAACTTTTGCCACATAATGCCCCTAAGTTGCATTTCTCTCGATCCCGTAGACATAATGAAATGAAGCTGTTCTTACACGGTGCACAGACTGTTGCCATTTGCATACTTACATAAGAAGCGGCTCTTGATCCCTCACCTCCAGTAAACAGCTTGTTCCGCCTCCTCCATCTCTCTGGCCTGCACTCACTCTCTCGTACCTGGGCATGCGCGTCTGTGTGTGCACCCTTATTTTCCTGCATGTCTGTGTGTGCATGAGCTGCTCTATGAGGGAGATATGATCCAGGTATATAAGATCCTAGTAGGTTTGGATGCTGTTCAAACAAATAACTCATGGCTATAGGTGGAAATTAGCGGAAATTATGTAGAGTATGGAATTGATCCATACTTTCTGTTAGTGTAGTGCAAGCTAAGACCTTGGTTTCCTTTAAATCAGAGCTAGATAAGATTTTAAGAACTTTAAGCTGTTAGGTGAGTTCTCCCCAAATGAGCTCGATGGGATGAATGGCCTCCTATCGTTTGTACATTTCTTATGTTCTTATGTTCATCGGCTGCTCCATTCCCAAAAGGTCCTGCATGTCTCCAGTGTAGCGTGAGAGGAGAGACCAGGGCTCTGTAATAATTAAGGCCCTTAGTGGTTCTATTTTAGGAGAATAAATTAGTTCATCCTAAACTGGGTCAGGGACAGAAGCCGAGAATAGGGGGTCATGAAGAACATAGCACCTTAAATACTGAACAACTCACACAGACGTGGACTGTTAAAAGTAAGTGCCGCTGCTGTTGAATTCTATATTAAGCACACTGAGGACCTACGTAATTCTAAATATTAAATTGGGAAAGGGGCTATATAATTACAAACTGAACACAAATAACTGTAACACAGCCACAATCAGAAATTCATACAATATTACGGACACTGCACCATTCAAAAACAGTACATGAGCAAAGACACAGCACAATAACACCGAGAGAAGAACCGAGGTGACTCACTGACGGGCACATGCACTTGGCTCCAGCCCACGCTGCATGCAGCCTGAATGTCATGCCCGTGGTGTACAGATTTTCTCTGGGTATTCTAGTTTCCTCCAATAGTTTACTGTTAGGCATGCATATCTAAATTACCCATAGTGTCCATGTGTGAGTCCTCCATCCAGTGTGGGGATATGTTTCCTAGATAGAAAAGCTAGTTGAGCAGCAGACACTACAGTACAGCCTGATTTGTAAGTATGTGCATTTCTGTGTGATACAAGCTGAAGGGTGACTCATAGCTTTGCTGTAGCTTGCTGCTTTGTGTGTTCATACAGGAGCTCTCACACACACGCCAGCACACACAGACACACGCGAAAATAAGGGTGCACACGCAGACGCGCATGCCCAGGGACGAGAGAGTGAGTGCAGGCCAGAGAGATGGAGGAGGCGGAACAGGCTGTTTACTGGAGGTGAGGGATCAAGAGCCGCTTCTTATGTAAGTATGCAAATGGAAGCAGTCTGTGCACCGTGTAAGAACAGCTTCATTTCATTATGTCTGCGGGATCGAGAGAAATGCAGTGTGGGTGGTTTTAGTAGGAGGTGGTACATAACGTTGTTTAAAATGGTTTCAGAAAAGGAGAATTGAGCTGAAAGAGGAATGGACTGTGATGAGAAGCACATTAATGTGTATCTACACAGACAAGATGCTCCTCTACTCCATAGTGTGGGTAAGAAGATGGTGTTTATGAAGACCACAGTGTGTATTTGTCAGACACTCACACATTTGCGGACTGATATGGACACACTGTGCAACTGACACCCTCACTGACAAATGTATGACTGACGTAATCAGTGTTTGACATGTACATTTGGCACGGGCAGATTTCAAAGAGCTGCTCTACCTTTATGAGGGGGTTCTGCTCCTCGACCTGCTCTGACGGCTGCAGTCCATCCTCCACCTCTTTCGCTTCCCCTTCTTCGTCACCTTCTCCTTCTACAACACTTGACCCGCAGTCACATGGCCCCAATCCGAGCTCCCACTGGTCGTCTCGAAAAAGCTCTTGCAGGACTACTGGCTCTAGCTCTTCCCAGTGATCCCAGCTGGGCAGGCCTGGTGCTCGCTCAGACCCAGATCCATCCGAGTCCCAGTCGCTTTCTCCGTTCATGGAGCCCAGCACAAAGTCCACTCCAGATCGACTATCTTCTGAACTAGAACCCTGGGAATCTCCACATGCACTGCTCTGCCCTGGAGCCAGTGTGAGGCGCTCTGGAGCAGCCAGGTACACAAAGCTGTCAGTGGAGAGAAAGTCGCTCTCCTCAGGCCAGGGCTGAGGCAGGGCTCCGGGACTGGGTGGCTCAGAGCCATCCAGGGAGGGGGGCTTGGTGTCTTGCGGAAAAGGGGTCAGTGCTGACACTGCCAGATAAACAAAGCTGTCTGTGGTGACAAAGGCATCAGCCTTCCCCTCCAGGGTGGGGCCACCCAGCTCCTGCTTGGAGGGAGACAGGGGGAGGGGCAGGTCTCTGCTGCGACGGGAAGAGTCCACTTTCCCATTTTGCAGGTCAACGCTCACCTCCTGTAGCCTGATAGCCTCCTTCTCCCCCCCCCCCTCTGAACAGGCCTCCTCCTGGCCTTCAGTGGCTCCCATCTGGAGGCTTTCTGTATTCCCAGCATCTTGCGTCTCCATGGTGACATCTTCCCTGACAACTCTACTCTCTGGCAAGGCTTCCTCTGATGTGGTGCTAATGGTGTCCGTGCTACAGTCCGGCCTTCCGCCATCTGACGGTGCATCCATCCCCCCCAGGTTGTCTCGTTTACACACCTCCAGTTCCCGTGCAGCAGTCCTGTCCTGCCCTTGTTCGTTTGCACTATGCTGCTCTTCCTCCCTCTCCTCTGCAGGGCTGAGCTCCAGACTTGGCCTGGCTCCTGGTAATGTCCCGGGCCTGCTTGAGGCCCACCCCACCATGGGGAACGTGGGGCTTGTCAGACCCACCCCTTCCTTAGCCTCCTCTCCAAGGCCCTCCAGCTCCAGGTCGTCAGATCCGAGCTCAGACCCGGGGCCAGAGGGGGGCTCTGAGCCCCCAAACCCAGCGGGGGGGCGCAGCAGTGGCCAGCGGCCCAGGGAGCCCATGTGTAGGGGGTCCCAGCCTGCCATATCGGCCCCCCCTGCCATTGGCTCCCAGAGGGAGTCCACCTGCCGAAGCAGAGCCTCCCAGGTGTACTCATCTGTCTCCTGTCTTCCCTCACTCCCCTCATCTTCCTCCTCTTCCTCCAGTTGCTGAAGGCCCCCCCACTCCCTGTCACCTAGGCGCAGCTCACCAGCCACGCTGGGCCTTCCCTGTGGGAAAACTGAGGCAGGGCCAAGCAGGCAGACTACCTCATCCGCACCACTGCGCTCAGCCAGCAGAGGGGGCAGCGGTGGCAGGATGGGGAGATTGTGGAGCACGCCGCCCTGGCTCACAGTCCTCCTGCGTCCCATCAGCCTACGGGGCCAGGTACGCTCTGTAGATGAGGGGCAGAGTGTGGGCGTGAGGGGAACCAGTGGAGGAAGAAGAGGGACTTTATCACCATCCAATTCAGAAGCCAGAGCATCCCCTTCAGCTTCAGCATCCCTCTTCAGTGCCCTGCAGGTGAATAGCGGCTGAGGCAGTGGGGCAGAGCCGAGCCTTGCGGAGGGAAAAGTCTGTCTGGAAGGGGAGACTGAAACCGGTCTCAGATCACTGGCTGGGGTAGTGTTCAGGGTCTGGGAGGGAACGCAGGATGCTGCTGGGCTGAGTGGAGGGGTCTCTCCCCTCTCCGAGAAAGAGATCAGAGTGGGAGGACTGTCAGTGGGGGATGCCGTGCAGCGAGCAGGTGGGCTTCCCAGCACTTGTTTTCCTGTTGCCTCCTCCATAAACTCTGCAGGCAGGAAGGTCTTCCAGGACCGGCGACTTTGTTCATTCTGTTCAAAACCAATGGATCGCCTGGCCCCCCCAAGTGCAGATGAGCAGGATGAAGCCCCCGGTGACACGGAGGCCCCACCCTCTCCAGTGGACAGGCTCAGGGGCTCTGCACTCAGCTTGAGGGCATCATAGATTTGCCTCTCGTCAAGCTTTCTGCCTGAGCCAGGCCTAGATGCGCCCACGGCTCCCAGGGTGCCTTCTGTGGAGAGGGTGCTGCCTTCACCCCCCCCAGAGGCCAGTGTGCTAGAGACAGAGCCCTGGTCAATCTGCTCATTGATGCGCACGGTATCATAGATGGAGCGCTGGGGGATGTAACAGTCCTCGATGGCCCCATCCTCTCCTTGTCCTTTCCCGAGGCACCGGGAGCTATGGTGGCCCCGTCTCAGGCAGTCAGGCCTGCTCAGTGGCTTCCCCATGTCTTCTTACAACTTCTGTTAAGACAATAATCTGCCTCTACAAGTAAAAAACTGCCCCACAGGCAAATCACTTTGCTGATATTGAAGGACAAGCCCTGCACATAAAACTGTCCTGACAGTGAAATTAATTATAGACAACTATCAATATACTCCATCAGCTGTTAAATTACTCCCGGTGAGTATACAACCCCCCACCCGCCCCACACACACACATACGGGTATATCCAGAGTAGCTTGAGTACTGATGTTTAGTTAGTCATTTGTGCTCAGTTCCAGGGTGCTGGCAGACAATCACCTATCAGAGCAGAAACGGCCAAACCTACTAGCAGTTCATATAGCATCTCTTTGAGTCCATCTGCCACACTGCATCCTCTTTTGCTCCCTGTGGTAACATCATGCTAATATTAATAAAGCCTCTGTGTCTTTCAGCCGGACCATGTCCCTTTCACACTTACTGTGCTAACGTTATGCTAATAGCAACCCTCTCAGTGTCCCTCAGCCGGACCACGTCCCTTTCACGCTTACTGTGCTAACGTTATGCTAATAGCAACCCTCTCAGTGTCCCTCAGCCGTACCACGTCCCTTTCACGCTTACTGTGCTAACGTTATGCTAATAGCAACCCTCTCAGTGTCCCTCAGCCGTACCACGT
>JAOYFF010000010.1:0-10686 GCA_025773925.1 Cryptomyrus ogoouensis | reverse complement strand
TTTCTGGTAATTGCAATACTTACATTCGGCCAGGAGATGGCAGCAAGAAAATAGAAAAATAATTTTCCCACGGTTATCAGGATAATTCACAAGGTAAATTTATTGTGTATTTGTGTGTCTGTGTGTGTGTGTGTGTTTTACTACACTTTGGGGACAATTTTATCAAATGTGACCTATGCAAACACACACAAACACACACACACACAATGCCCAATTACAGCGCACACAAACATATATAAACATAAACACACACAGTGCCCAGTCACTGCGCACACAAATACAGTACCCAGTTACAGCACAGACACACACAATCCCCAGTTAGAGCTCACACACACTCAGTGCACACACACAGTGCCCAGTTACAGTGCGCGCACACACACACACACACACACACAGAGCCCCCAGCTAAGGCTCACACACACACACACACACACACACACAGTGCCCTTTTACAGCACACACACACGCAAACACACACACACAGTTCCCAGTTACAGCACACGCACACACACATACACAGCCCCCAGTTAGAGTTCTCTCTCTCTCTCACACACACACACACACACACACACAGTGCACTGTTATACTGCACACACAGTACCCAGTTACAGCGCGCACACACACACACAGTGCCCACGTAGCACACACACAGTGCCCTGTTAGAGCACACACACGTTTTGTGCTGCCGTCTGGTGGCCAAAATTGAGTACTACCATTTAAAAATATTAAAATGATCTTTTATGGTAATTGCAGTACTTACATTAGGCCAGGAGATGGCAGCAAGAAAATAGAAAAATAATTTTCCCACGGTTATTAGGATAATTCAGAAGGTAAATTTATTGTGTATTTGTGTGTCTGTGTGTGTTTTACTACACTTTGGGACAATTTTATCAAATGTGATCCATGCAAACCCACACACACACACAGTGCCCTGTTACAGCACACACAAACACACACTACCCACAAAGAGCACACAGACATACACAGTGCCCAGTTACAGCCCGCAGACACACACACAGTGCCCAGTTACAGTGCACGTGCACACACACACACACACACACAGTGCCCAGTTTTAACACAAACATACACAGTTCCCAGTTATAACGCACACACACACAGAGCCCCCAGATAGAGCTCTCTCACACTCACACACACACAGTGCCCTGTTACTGCACACACACATTTTATGCTGCCGTCTGGTGGCCAAAATTGAGTACTACCATTTAAAAACATTAAAATGATCTTTTCTGGTAATTGCAATACTTACATTCGGCCAGGAGATGGCAGCAAGAAAATAGAAAAATAATTTTCCCAGGGTTATTAGGGTAATTCACAAGGTAAATTTATTGTGTATTTGTGTGTCTGTGTGTGTTTCACTACACTTTGGGGACAATTTTATCAAATGTGATCTATGCAAACACACACAGAAACACACACAGTGCCCAGTTACAGCACGCACACACAGACACAGTGCCCTGTTACAGCACACACATGCACACACACAGCGCCCACTTAGAGCAAACACACACAGAGACCCCGGTTAGAGCTCTCTCTCTCACACACACACACACACACAGTGCCCAGTTACAGTGCGCCCACACACACACACAGTGCCCAGTTACAGTGCGCCCACACACACACACACAGTGCCCTGTTACAGTGCGCCCACACACACACACAGTGCCCTGTTACAGCGCGTGCACACATACACACACAGTGCCCAGTTACAGCACACACACAGTGCCCATTTAGAGCACACAGACACACACACACACACACACAGTGCCCAGTTACAGCGCGCGCACACACATACACAAACACACACACTGTATTAATGAGAGAGAACTACCTGTATCTACCATTGCCAAAAACTGCTGCCCCCTGATGGTGATTGGTAATGTGAGCGCTTTGAAAGTAATGGGCACCCTTCCTTGCATCTGTAAGGTGTTTTTATGGCTAATCTTACTAGAAGTTCGTTTATGTTGTTGGTCAGCTCTTGGGTGGTTGAACTGATTATGATAGCGTTTGACTTCCTGCCAGTCCCGTTCAATCAGTGTTCCCACTCTCACTAACTCTTCCACAGTTTTAACAGTACCTCTCAGTAGGCTTGCCAGACGGGGATTACAATTACGCAGAATAGCATGTACCACATCCTTCTCTGTCATGTCATTCTTCCATCGCAGACACAGTGCCCTGTACTGGAAAGCAAAGTTACGGATGTAACCCCCCGGTTACATCCGTACACTTTCAAAATAACAGAAAACCAAATAATGGTGTCTGCAAAAGTTTGGGCACCCTGCAGAGTTAATACCTTGTACTGCCCCCTTTGGAAAGTATTACAGCTTGCAAACGCTTTTTGTAGTCAGCCAAGATTCCTGTCTGAGGTGTCTTCGCCCATTCTTCCTTACAAAAGTCTTCCAGAGGATATGGGCGCAAGGTGGGGAACAAACCAGGATGGGACACCAACCTGTTTTGTGGCACAGAATGTATTTTGAGCACAAAATGGAGTGCTTGACAGTTGGTGCTTGCATCACTAAGTATAACTTCTCTGTAATTCCGTATGTGAGAAAACCATTTACCATTTGTATACAGGTCAGAAGTTTCATGAAGCATTCCAGTCTGTTCATTTGACTGTACATTATTTATTTTCATGAAATTGTTCATTTATAATAGCTCTACTGTGAGAAAAGAAACCTCTACTATTGAAACAAAAATTAAAGAGCAAGATAACAGATTAAAACAAATACTAAGGGTGTTAATCATATTTTACTAATCTAGCACAATTATTATGTGGCCCATATGAGTCTGGACAAGTTCCAGTGTGGCCCATTCACTAAAAGGACTTCGATACCCCAGGTCTAGAACCACCACTGTGCCAAATGCACAGTTTGATGGAGGCGGGATAATAGTATGGGGCTGTTCTTCAGGGGTTGGGCTAAGCCAATGAAGGGAACTCTTACTGCTTCAGCATGTCAGGCTAAGCCAATGAAGGGAACTCTTACTGCTTCAGCATGTCGGGCTAAGCCAATGAAGGGATCTCTTACTGTTTCAGCATGTCGGGTTTGTTATTGCAACTAGGAAAAATGAGGTTAAACAGAAAACAGATTATTAGCTCTCTGTGTGGAGAACTAGATGAAGAAACTGCACCATGATAGTGTAGATATGATGGTACCCATCTGACCTTATCACACTTGTGTGCAAACAGTGAACCAGATATTTCACTGACTATTACAGAGTAGTTTATTTTGAAAAAACAAAGATTACAAATAAAACAGGACGGATACAACAAGAAGCGCAGTTTTATCATTGCATTTTACACATAACCCCATTTAGAAAAATGTGCCCAAGTTTCAAATATCTCAAATGCATTAAAATTGATAGGAAACAAAGAACAGAATTTCATTTAAACACACTGCAAAATATTCCAGTTCATTACTGAACAGAAATGGAGGAAGTATGAAATTAAATGCTGAATGTGGCATATTCTTAATGATTTCTTAAGTTGTAATTTTTGGGCTCATCAGAACTGCCTGGTAATGTTTCCAGTTTCCTGATACAAATTTACAAGTACAACATAGTTTTAATAGAAATTACATAATTTTATCATGTTCTGTATGCCCACGTGTCAATTTCTATGCTTAGAAATCACATATGATGCAAATATGCATTTCGTATTAAATACATCAAACTAATAGCAGTTAAATGTGGATATTCCCCAAATGTGGTTGTCATTATCCCACCAATATGCAGTTTTGTATTGAAATGAATGCATATTTTATCAAATATTTGCAAAAGGACTTTTAAAGGCATCCATTTAACAGTCAATCGTTCACTCTGGCAGTGGCTGGTGCTTTATGGAATGTGACATCTGCAGTTCCTCCAGCGGCACACAAAAGGGAGGGTCAGTGTATCTTGCTTTTGGTCCCGCGGCCCCGGACAGCCAGCAGCAGCAGCAGTCCCAGGAACACCGCCGCAGGGCAACACATGTAGAGAGGCTGCTGCAGCTTCAGCAAGGTGAATATAGCCACTACAAAGCAGTGTGCATGGGTGTGTTAGCAGAGACCGAAATGCACCCAAAATGACCCGTTTCCCCGCCCCCGAGTATTTACTATTCATAATTTGTTCAACAGTTCTTAGTTCTAGCTGTGTTATCCTCTGCAGACACTGATCATGGCATCTCACCCATATCGTTACTTGCTGTGCAGATTAATCTGGATATAAGTTTTTACCATTTAGCTAATAAGTAAGCTTACCTGCGAGTTGTCATTTTCTAAATGTTGGTCAAAAAATAAATCAGTCATATTACCTTTCTTGCCATATTGCTGTTTTATAAATCTGAATACATTAAATTAAAGGGGAAAACACAAGGCCCAGAGCACAAGCATATGATCGCTACACAAATACAGTGCGTCTATCTAACTGCGAACTTCTGAGCTGCCCACTATAACGCCTCAGGGAGAGACCGATGCTGCATACATCAGCTTGCGGTCTTGGTTCCTCACCCATCATGACCACGGAGAGAATAAGATTGCTGATCTCCTGCAAAATTCTGGGCCCGAAAGCCAGCAAAGCTCCGGCTACAAGCTCCAGACAGCCAGTGACGATCAGGTACTGCTCAGGCTCGAGATGGAGGCCCACTATCCGCAGCGGGAATACGGCCGAGAACTCCACAAACTGGGCGCGCTGGATGGAAGATGCGCAGGTTATCACATTAACCGAAATAAATGCGAATACGCTTCTAAACCATTACGTGTGTATGATATTCAATATTTCATTTTGTTAAAAATTTGTGAAAATATATGTTTCTATTGTAGATAAACGTTCATATTTACAATAATATCGCTGAAATCTGGGGATACCGGTGATAAAAGATAAAGGACGGACACCAATTGAAAATGGCCTGGATTTTGGTGCATTCTTCACGACAAACACGAGCAGCAGGGCGCTTTCCAGCACCGGATACAAAATAATATTTTAAAACATGAATTAATATTTAAAAACATTCAGTATCACGTAGGTTCATATTTTAGTTTTACGTAAAGCATCATTAACATTTATAGTTTACGCACCTGAAAACGTGAATGTCTGACAAACTCCCGGTTTAAAAAGCGCGCTCGGCGTACGTCTCCGGACTCAAACCGCGTCGTTTGCTGCGACCATCCGATCGGCTTCTTACAGTAAAAGGTTTATATATGCATGAACACTTACCATGTGCATGTAGATGTCCTCCGATATCTTATCGGTTAGTTTCACTGCACCTGCAAGCACAAACAAAAGCCCCAGCAGTATACGCAGAAGTGTGAAAACCAGCGCCATTATAGAAATGACAATATGAGGAGGAACAAAAAAAGGCGCATAGCGTTTGCCACGGTGCCCCAGCGATTCGTCTGCCTCGCTGCTCCTTTTTCCCTTTCCTCTTGGTTAGTGGCGGACTTCCGGCTTGAATCGTTTCTCTTTGTTAGCTGCTGTGTATTGCGACGATCCCTTTTATGTGGCGCTAATGGTTAAGGCATAAAAAGGCCCCCATTTCCCTATATTCATTGCGGTAATGATATTTTTTCATTTTGCTCTATCATCTCTTGACAATTAGGTTAAAATGCAATGGTGGCAAGTAACGAAGTACAGTTACTTAGTTACTGTACTTAAGTATATTTTTCACATATCTGTACTTTACATACAAGTACATGTAGCCGTTGACTTTTGACTTTTACTGTATTATATTGTACAGCGAATATTTACCTTTTTTACTCTACTGCATTTGTACTTAGCCTTGCGTTACATTTTAAAATCACATTGCTGTTTTTTTTTAATTGGATGACGACAGGGGAAGCAAGTCATGGGACAGATAATACCGAGATTTCAGAGAGTTTCTCATGAAAATAAAGCCCACCGACGTGAAGTAGGGAGTAAGGGTCAGAGGTTGGGAATCGTGTCAGATCTTAAAAACTTTTATAAAAGCAAGATAAAACCTTTGAACATCGTGTTTTTTCCCTGATGGGGAGAGTGGTTGCTTTACCGTGTGTACTACATGCACCACATTTTGATGCTTTATGGAAAGTGGCCCCGGAAATGACAGGTGTTCCTGGGATGTTTCTCATCAGGCTGCCTTATTGGTGAATTGTAAATAGCATGTTGGCAATGTCATGACAAGTGTTAAAATCCATATCCTGTGGCCATTGGCTGGTAAGTTTTACTTGATAACACACACATATAGGGCTTTGCGATATGACCAAAATCTCATATCCTGATACTATACATATCAGGATATAGCACATTCTCTGTAAATTCAATGAATAAATGGTTTATATAAATTGACCGCATAGAAAGACCTATTTCTTATATTTTGAATCATTTACTTGACAAGTAAAAGATACTAACTCATATTTCATTATTTTTTCCTTTTATTTTAGAACATTTGCGCAAATTTCCAACTAAACATGTAACAGAACTCCCACTTAAATGAGCCTGACTTGTCAAAATAAGTCAGACTTTCCCTTAATCCTGCTTCGTGGAACACCCCCCTGGTGTAAATTTCATGTCAATAGCCCCATTAGAAATATATTTACTGAGGAAAATGTTGACAAGTTCAATACTTATTTTTCCTGGTGCAAGTGCAACTTCATTTTAGACAGGCTGGTTATCCCCTCAATGCACAAACAGAGCAACAGGAAACATACCAGCATCGCAAAACATAACAGGCAGTGTGAGCTACAAAGACATCAAATTTAAGGGCATTTTAAGAAGCATGTTTGCACTTAAGCATTTCGGGGTAAAATGATATTTGAAGATGTGGGTCGTTAGCATTTTCCCTGAGTATAAAGAACTCTAATGTCCCAGCTGAGACAGGGAAGATAATTCCATGTAGTCATGGTAGGATCAGACTTGTGATGAAATTGCAGATCACAGAGGTCACACTGGAGTGTGCAGGGAACTGATGACTGCTTCGAATGGGATATAGCTGTGTTCAAAAATTGGCGTTTGACCTTTACTTGTATTTTGACAGAGAAATAATGTTTTGCCAACACTCAGACTAACATACATACTTTTGAAAACATTTATTATGACTTCATTCCAAAACAGAACACCGGTCAAACGAGACTTCTGGCTGGACATGGTTTCATGTCTGAGTTGGGGATGTATGTGTGCCTGTCACAGTCAGTGTATTGTGTGCTGCCATTGATGAGACAGGAGCCGGCTGAGCCTTATGTGTGTGTGTGGTGTCAGTGGCTCTCACTGTCGCCCCCTTGCTGTGATCGCTGATACAGCTGGTGCAGGTGCTCTGCCCAGACCTCAGCTTCTTCTGCAGCCTCGCAGCAGCGCTGCCAGGCAGGTGGTATGGCCTCTATGCCATAGTGAGCCCCTGCGATGGCACCTGCCATGCAGGCGATGGTGTCCGTATCCCCACCCAAAGCTAGGCAGTATGCCAGTGTCCTCTGCAAGCCCCCATAGGCATCTGGAAGGCCTCCCCGGGGCTCCAGGCAATGCAGCACACAGAAGATGGCTGTGGGCACAGAATGTAGGGCTGCAATGCCGTTCCCTGGGTGTGAAAGGCAAGAGACATAATGGTAAAGGGAGGCTATTGGTTAGATTGACACTGGTCACTGGTCTTAATCCTTGAACTCAGTGTTTATTCGGTCCCGATATTTTTTGTGTTTTTGTGCCAAAAACTTCATCCGACTGCAGCATCATTAGTTGCCAGTTGACTGTGACGCTAATTATGCATCTAGAAAACAGATTATAAGAGCTATTTTTCCATTTTTTAAACACAAAGTATCCATGCAACACACGTTTATAATGCAATGCATATCACAAAGCACAATGGAGTTAATGCTTATTTCTTTGTTCAATGTAGCAGCAATCACCCTAACCGACTAGTCTGACTTTGGCTAGCACCCAGCTGAGAGAAAATCATTTGAGTATTCCTTGCCTTTTATAATTGGTATGATAAAAAGTTTTAACAGTCTCCACTCAAAAAAATAAATGTGTCTTTCTACCACGGAATGGGTACTGACCCAGCTCCGAAATGACCTCCTCGATGCTCACAGTGCTCTTCTCCATGAGCTCCTTCACCTTGTGCAGGCGGGTGCAGTATGGGAACTCTGGCTCATTCAGTCTAGGAGCCAGAGAGACACACAGGCTGTAAGACAGGCTAGGCCATCCAGAGCCTCATGAAAAATAAGACCCAAAAAAGGCAAATCTTTAACAGCTTCTACCTGGCGTGACAGAGTGGGGTGAAGTCAGCACTTACGCACGAGCGTCACTACGGGCATGGTCCTCTGCTTCAGCATCCTCCATCTCTGATATCAGGCTGTTGATGAAGGCCTGGGGAACAGCCAGAGCCCCCTGCAGGGACAAATGTACTGCCAAGGCTTGCAGCACAGCCCCGTTATAGCCTAGAGCACAGGAGTGTGTCAGCATGGCACCCAGCCGGGAATACTGAGTGAGACAGGAAGCAAAGCAGGGAGGACATTCAATATACAGAACAGTGGGATACAAAAACAGATTACTATAATAATACTATTCATCTGGAATTCTGTAAGAATATACTGGGTATCCACAGAATTGTCCCTGGATTATTAAAGTCAATCAGACCACATCTCTTATTCACTCCAAATTAAATAAGAGTCTTGCATAAGCTTCCCCTTAGTCTTACTAAAGCTAAGCTTACAAAAAAAGGTTTATCTTTCAGAGGATGTATGCATCTTTACAGAAATCAAAAAACAACAGGGTCCATCAAATTCGCTGCCTGGATCCCTAATTAAACAGGTGCCACTCTCAGAATAGACTGTGCAATTCAAATACAACAGAAGCAGCCCCAGTACGCAAACATAAGCAAGCAAAAAGGGAAATTTGGGAACTAAACACTGCCTCACCCTCTTAATATCCGCTGGGTCACTGAAGGCCAGAGCAAACGGTGCTGCCCGCATGGCTCCTCCATTTCCAAAAGAGCCACGGCCACCAAACTGAGCACGTGCGGGCTGGTAGACGTCGCTCAGGCGAGGGGAGGACAGCCTCCGCAGCACCTGGATCACCCCAGAGCCGTAGCCCCGCCCTGGAGCATGCCTATACTCCTCAGCAAACCTGGAACGGGAAAAATGCCAAATGCATCAATACACAACGACGTGACCTCCCACACCTAAGCCTCATGCTGTGTCCGATTTACCTGTGTGCAAGGTCATGCTGGTCGAAGGCTCCCCTGGTCAGAAGAGACTGGACCACGCAGCGCGTCATGGCTGTGTCGTCACTGTACTGCAGGATTCCTGAAGAAAGCGCAGACTCGCAGTCACACCAATACGTGTGAAAATAACGCTTGTCAATAAGAAATCTTATAAAACGTTTAACTGGCATTTCTTTTCTGATGTTTAACGCTTATTCATATAACTTAAGCCGAATCACACTGACTTTGATGTTTCAATTTTGGCTTGACGAATGCGACAATATTTATATAATAAATAGGTAATACACAAGTGTCCCGCTACACTTAGTCCTAATATCCATAGCGTATGAAATCGATAAATCAAATGTAAAATTTCACTTCGTAGACTGACAACACGTTAACTCAAATGCACCATCTACCTAATCAAAACGCTACATTAGCCCGGTTAGCAAGGGTGGCTGCTATGGGAGCCGCACCATCGCCGCGGTCATCCTGTTCTAGCCCGTTCAGATGCTGCAGGACGCGCTCCATCGGAACATCCTCCGCCCCCTCGAACTCTCCACCGACGCAGTCGCCAAGCACGGCACCGACCAGCGCCCCTCGGAACCGAGCGAGGGACGCGGGGCCTCCCGCTCTCAGCCGCGCCGCTGCCGCCGCCGCCATCACCCGTCAGGCCCGGCTCAGCTGGAGCTTATTACATGCAGCGTCTCCCTTTAACCCCGCGTTTCTTCTTCCTGTACGACCAAAGCTATCAGTATTACGCTGAAGTGCTAAGTGGCCCTGGCCTAGTCGTTGTGCTCACACCGCCCTCTGCTGGCAACAGCATCGCAAGGGCACTGAGCAACGCCAGACTTCGGGTTTGGAAGGTTGTACTTGCGCTACCAGTTTCCCCACAACCTTTATAACATTTCAACAGTTCTCTGTGAAGACATGAGTTATTTCCTTTTTTGCACTTCGGTGTTGGCTGACCTTTTCAAAATAGAAGTCCACAAGTCAAGCGTACGTCAGCCTAAGGAAGGAAGCAAGCTTAAAAATTGCAAACATGTTATCAGAATCAGAAAGATCTTTATATTAAATATACAAGGTATCATACCAAGCAAGAAAATATATAAGTATGTACACATGACTGCCTACCGACAGTGAGAAGCAACATGGGATGGAATAGAGAGTCAATAAACAAACAAAAAAGCAAATAAATAAATAGTAAACTGGGGTGTTGCTAGGACGAGTTGTAAAATCTCAGCTGAATGAAGTGCAAAGCGTATTGGTAGGCTGGTAGCATACATTACTGTTGGCGTGAGACAGGAACTTAGCTGCGTTGGGTCCTAAAAAGTTGTCTTCCCTTATAATAGCATTTTTTATCAGTCGTAGCAATGGCAAAGTTAAATGAAAAAATACCCTTTTTGTTACTGCCTATGATTAAAACATAAATCGTAAATGTACACTATGGGAGGCAGGGCCGTGCAGAGACGTTTAAAGGGGCGGGTGCTCAAAGTTAAAAAAGATAGAACAGGCTGAATAACAACAAC
>JAOYFF010000009.1:450960-470537 GCA_025773925.1 Cryptomyrus ogoouensis | reverse complement strand
TTTTCCGTTTTCAAAAAAGCGTACATGGGCTCTTAACCCCCTCCCCCCCAGCGTACGGTTTGTACGCTCGTGAAAATTATGACAATTATGGACGGCCCCTTAGATATCACCTAAAGGAGGTCGACATTCAGATAGTTAATTTAACTTTTACTTAACTGTTAGTCATCATAAATCTTACCTTTATTCCATACAGTTAAACTCCCTCAACACTATATATGCACAAATCTGATTGCTTCCTCACTATACAATTAACGTGTCTCTTGATAATTTAATAGTACGTATTACGAATTACGAAATGCTAGCTTTGTACTTTACCTCAAATTTAAACCACAAATACTGGGAGCCTCTTAATTAATTTTTGTGGTCTCCGTATGTCTTATATATAGTATAATTAACTTCATGCTGTGCTGAGTCTCTTCCATTTCACCGTACTGGGGCAACATTAATACGGGATAACTATAATGAATGAACACAATCACTACACAACAAAGGCAACATAATACCTTTATACCACAATGATTTTTTAAAAATATAATTTACAAGTGTTTATTCATTGAGACAAGAAAACAAACGAAGAGAAACCAAAGTACAAAGTATGGCTTTTACTTAAACGCCGAGTTGCCTGTGAGATCAATCAAAATGCATTATCAATAAAATGAGAAAATGATTAGTCTTTCGTTTAAGAAAAGAAAAAAAAACACAAGTGGAACAGAATCTATAATAAAAAATCAGTTGTCCCCATAACAAATATTCTTATTTTCTGTAGGTCTTAAAATCAGCCTGAAAATAACAGTAAATTGTACAAATGAATGCTCAAATTATTACCGCTTTAGACTATAAATGCTGTTAATTAAAATGTTAAGAAGAAATGACAGTAAGAAAATCTGTTTTTTTGGCGTTTGATTTTTATAGGCCTACAGTGCTACAGCAAAACTGTCGCATTACTCGCAACACAAAAGTTTTTTTTTTTTTTTTTTAAATAGCGATATATCTTGATCAGCATAATTTTTGTTTTATATTCTTCAAAAATACTAAGAACCGCTTATATAGACTCCCGGATTTCAAAATCAGTCCCAACATGAGGGGCATCTTTTTATTACGAAAAAAGAGGGGAAAATGCAACAGAGATACGTCTCATTATTTAGCCATTTTAATTCTAAATGACACGGCACGGCCAATATTGTTTTGTGATTATTAAACGGCATCCATAAACAAGTGACTGAGAATTAACATGAAATCTTGAACAAACTGCAGGGCATGTGACTTAACATGCATGATGCAGAATAAGGCGCAAATTATGCACATGCACACAACCGCAAGATTTTCTGCGCCGTGTTCCTTAGCTTTTAGTAATTATCCAGTCGCTTTTCCGACTAAACTGTCATAAGATGTAGCTACAATTCAGAAAATGTGAATTTTACACCGATATAATTAATACACTACGATATGTATAGAGCACTATAAATATGAAATGCAATCCAGTAATTTATTAAACCGTAATTTATCATATTGAAAAATAAAGGTGATACAATTTTAAGTGTAAAATTTAATTACACCAGATAGTATTTCTATATTGTTTTAATGGGCATTTCCAACACGATTCAGAAGAGGCAAAGCATTTCTGATTTGTGTACCTTTGGATGAGTTATCGTTCGTTCTCATGGAAGTTGTATGTTTGTCAGTGTGGGATTTCTAACCAACACGATAATCTAGCAGGTTTGCGTAAATCGTCGCGAAATCTCAATATCAGTTATGATGGCATGTTTGCGTTAAGACAGACCGAATGTAGGCCTATAGGACGCGCTTGTCAAATAGGTAGTGAAGCCGCATGCCTCTTTGTAACTATCCCTCACACAGTTTGAGATCAGAGTTACTAGAGACTTGGAACTCAATTAAGCAAGTATAAAACCAAGAAATTAAGAAGCACGTGATTTATTTCAGCTCAGTAAACGTATTTCCATCCAGAAACAAAGAACAATTCAGTATAACGGGTTACACCTTTATACTCATCAGCAATATTTTAAACATTATTTTGTGGCAGAATATTGAAATAATACATGCCTTTCTTGTACAGCTTAAGTTCACAATATACAGGGTTCAAAGTGACATGAGATATTTTAGCCTGCAGGTCAAAGTACTGTAGATTCTCATCTCCAAACTCCATTAACAGAAACTCATTAACTGAAATCCTTTTAAAATTGTATTTTTTTAATTATTTAGAAAAAATTGCCCAAAATAAAACCGTACGATTTTCTCTTAAGTTAAGTTTGTATTGATTCCCTATAGTGTATTTGGAAACACGTCACAATCGCCTAAAACTCAGTAATATTTAGGCCTAATTATTAAGCTTAACTGGTATTGGCTCTGGGAAAAATAGGTACGGTTAGAAGCTGTTTAGCGTGTAGGCCTAATATATTACCATTAGTCTGAAATCGGATTAAAGTAACGTGTTTTATACAGGGGCGTACCTAGACATTCTGCACCTGTTTTACATATTCAAGGGCCCCTGTGTTAGGCCCCTGGAATCTGCCTGGGTATTCATGCCCAATGACGCCTTCGGTTTTATAACTGGTTTTATCGTCAGATTCCTTTTATGTGTCTTCATGTACCCGGGACCAACAGAATGAACATAAATTTAAGCAGGAGGATTTCATATCAACTCATGCGGGGATGTTTACCAATACCAGCCAATTATTTATGAAGCTTGCACACGCGCCGCATAATTAGGCAGAACAGTACGTCAGTTAACTCAATTTCTGTTCCAACAAAAATTATATTAATTTATATTGCTTTTAAACAGGCATTCCGCAATCAGCATCACTATATCATGTTACACAAACGGTTAAAATAAAAGTAAGCGTTACATCGATTTTGCATAAAATTACGCATCGCCTTTTCGAATGACATTTGTTCTACTCTTAAATACAGCTTGTTTAGCGGCTACATAGACACAGCAGTCTGCGATATATTCGTAACGTTATCTGCTTTAAAATTACACTTCTCACCATAATGACTGCACATTCCTCATAGATATCACACTAATACATTCGGCAGACTTTTGCAAATGCATCATGGAAAACTAAACGTTATGTTTTGTAACATTCACAAATCCTGCGGACCACGACGGACGTCATGGCAGAAGACACAGCGACAGCACGGTAGGCCTGCACTGTAGTGTGAATATAACACAGCACTGCGTACATTTACTTAAATGGCACACTGAAGATAACGTTTTTCTTAGAACAGCATGAATTCTGTATGCCAGAATACATAGACATTTGTTTTACGTTTCTATAAAGTTCATCCACAGCGTATTTTAAACATGCAAGGCGAAAAGACCCCAACAAAAACACTAGTTGGAAAGGTTAACGATGAAACCGAAATAGTAGCCAGGGGCGGGGCGGTAGGTGACGGCGGTGAGCGAGCTGCTGTCAGTATCTGCGCGTTATCGTACTGCAAGGAGGATCGCGGTACATGCACTATGTTTTATTTAGATTATTACCTTATTCAGATATTTAATATGCGTTTGGCTTAATCAGCAGTAAAATTAACCGCTTGTTCAATTTTTTAGGAGACAAATTCTCTATTATCTCTGAAACTGCAGGTAATGTAGCCTATACTTTTAATTGAGTATAGAAAAATATGTAAAAATGGACGCGGTTGTGTATCAGTAATTATCCTTCGAAGAAGAGGAAATGTACTACATTAACTTCGTTTACATTTATAGAGACCTAGTTTCACGGTGAAAAGACTCAGTAGATGAAAGACAAGAGGTTAGGTTACTGCAGGAACGGTGAGAGCTTTCGGACTACAGCGGAACGCCATCCACCCAACGGCAGCACTCTCACTCCGGAAGACTTTTCCCATCATTACGGATCAAACGTCTATACTCTTTCCATTATAGATGATGTCATACAAATAAAGTGCTATCAAAGATCCTACGATCTTCCAGCGGACTTTTGGAAATGGTTTGTTCAAGGTATCCGTTCTAAACATTTAAAACGTGGACGTGAAACGTTGGCATTTCCCAATATACGATTTCCTCTTTACTACAATATACTCCGCGGGGTGTGTTGAACGGGAGTAACAGTAAAAGCGTGGGATGATTTCTGCAATATCCAGCCCGTGGCTGACGCAGCTCTCTCATTTCTGCGACGTTGCCGCCTTCACCACAAACAGCCTGAACAGCCTCAGCACTCCTGGGAGTTTCCGTCTCCCCGCGACGCCCCGGGATTCCTACCCTCAACGCGACTCTTACTTCGAGCCCCGCACCGGCGCCCAACATGCCGACAGCTACCCGAGGTGCAATCAAGCTCAGTCCCCGCAGAGCGATGCCGGGACCTCCAGCTGCCCCTTATCCTCCGCCATGGCGCCCAGCAGACATCCACTGGTAAAAAAGAACCCTAAAGTGGCCAACGTTACCGTCCAGTTGGAAATGAAGGCACTCTGGGATGAATTTAATCAGCTTGGAACTGAGATGATCGTTACTAAAGCGGGGAGGTAAAAATTATTAATACAGACAAAAATGGTTTAATATTAAATGGATTTTGCCATTACTAAATTTATAAATAAAGCTTGCAGTGGCATTAACAAACGGCGTAGGGGATAATTAAGCTCTACTGAGGCAAGTTCATTTTACCCTGAGAAAACCAATCTCTCTGCTAGGAACTGGTGGTTTTTGACAATATTTAAAAAATATTATTTTAAAATGAAATGCTTTATAATTTATTAGCCATTGTAAAATTAATTATAAATTATAGAAATAACAAACAAACGAATAGGTAATCACTAGCCTACTGTCACACTTATACTTAAAAAACATACATAAAAAGTTAAACTAACTTAAATTTATTGTGTGTTGGGGGAGGGAATTACGTTACAGCAAATTAAATTTAATTTGGCTCCCTACGATATTAAATAAGTTACCTTTGTCCTTAAGTTGTCTACTTTCCACGTTGATAATAACAGCAGAACTTAACGTTAAAATTATTTTAGCGCATAATTTTGGTGTGTAGACCTATGTTAAAATAATAATAGGCCTAATAAAAAAATCTGTCTATAAAATCGGGAAATCCGTATTTGTTACCTTAGCTGTGCATTTAAAATGCTTTATAATTAATACTCTGTACGAAATTTTAAAATATCTTTTAAATAATTTTTATTGTTTAATGTGTTGCAACTTCAACAACACTTTATAACAAATGGGTTAGCAGGACAAAATGGTTACATATTCAGAAATTTTAAGCCAAGATAGTATAGATTATATAGATGCAAGAAATTATATTGGTGTCTGCGTTAAAACAAATGTCTATTAGTGACTGTTTGAAGTATTTTGAAAATGTGTGTTTTGTTACTGTGTGTGGGAAAATGTGCAGACGTTTAGGCTACAGGACTTTGCAGAACACGCAGCACTTCATTAATTATCTCCCAAGGTAGCTATTGCGACAGAATTAAAACAGATACAGGTACTCCGTAATTAGCACGGCAGGTTATATCTGATTATGGAGCATAACTCAAAGGAAACTGTCCTTCTTTTTACAAAATGGTGCTTTCAAGCTTTACGAGAATATGCGAAGCACCTTAGTTAAGAGAATTTTGTATAAAATCAATCTGCAAAGCAAGATAAGTGCGAAATATGGTGATATTACTGTACGAAGAATAAAATACCGTAAAATTCTTATTCTCGTTTCCAAATATGTCCAATAGGGAATAATCTTCTTATCTCATAATATATAAATAAAAAAATGTATATTATAAAAATTGCATTTCAGATATCACACAACACTGTAAATTTATTCGGATAACGTTATGCAGACAGTTTAAGATTTCGTATATCAGTTTTAGCATCTGCAAAAGGAAAAATTAAGTTTAAATCAAGTGTAATAAATTATTTGTAAGCCTCCGCCGTATTTCTTGCTGATAATTTTTGTTCGAATTATCATCATTGCCGTTATTTAATGCATCATAACAGGTTAATTTCACGTCGGAACCTTAGTAGAATTAGACACGATTCGACGAGATTCGTTCATTATTTTCCAAATGCTGTGTTGTAATGGAATCCGATGTAACACTTTGTGGGAAGCCAAATATTTTTTCACGTGCCTTCCAGTAATACGATGAGATTTACGATGCATAGGAGCGGCAGGAGTAATATAAACATTTAACTAACTAGATATTGAAATTACTTGCAAACAATAACCTACGGCCAGAAGACCAATAACTGCAATATATCTCAAACTGGTGTATATGATTATATGTGTACTGTAATGAAACTGGATAACAAGCCCAGTACTATAGGGATGTTTTGAAACGTCGATTCTGTTTATCTTTCAGACGAATGTTCCCCGCGTTTCAGGTAAAACTTTTCGGACTTGATATCCACTCCGAATATATGCTTTTAATGGATTTTATACCACTCGATGATAAACGCTACAGGTATGTCAGATGACAGACGTCGCACGATCGATAGGCCTACCTGCTTGCAGGATATTGTCAGATATGATTTACAACACTTATCCACTTGGAATGAGGAATTAAATTTATTAACCCTACCTTTTTTTCCAAGCTTAATATATTTAGAGCGTATACCAAAGGCGTTTTACATTCGTACTGCTGAGGTTTAACGCTGACCTTTCGCTCGGCAGGTACGCCTTCCATAGCTCGTCATGGTTAGTCGCTGGGAAGGCGGATGCAGCCACACCCGGACGGGTGCATTATCACGCAGACTCTCCAGCCAAAGGATCACAGTGGATGAAACAGATAGTCTCGTTTGATAAATTAAAACTCACCAATAACTTGCTAGATGACAACGGACATGTACGTATCCCTTAAGCAAGATCTATATAAAGCAGCCTCGTTTTGAGAATACCTAAAGCTAGATTTTTTCCCATAAAAGAGCACCTTTACGAATTTCAACCTGATGTTATTTTCTTTCTATTGTTAATTCAAAATAAACTAAGACAACGACCGACCACTGAAGCATACACGTCTGGCAAACAGCATCGATACTACGTGAGAAAAAAAAAATCGTTGCCTCCTGTTGCTTTTTTCAGATCATTCTCAACTCAATGCATAGATATCAGCCAAGATTTCATATCGTTTATGTTGATCCAAGGAAAGACAGCGAGAAGTACGCTGAAGAAAACTACAAGACCTTTGTGTTCGAGGAGACCCGATTCACTGCGGTAACAGCTTACCAGAATCACAGAGTAAGCCTGTCGTCTTTCCCCAGACCAACCCGTCTCAGAATCACGTCCAATTGCACCCACACCTGAATATCTGCATTAATTAATAACAGGGCGGTTTTAACAGAAAAATAGGTGAATATAATTATTTCCTTTATCTTATCATTAAGGAAATTAGGACAATTGTGTATTTTCTGCTGATTAACACTTTTCTGGCCCGGCACAATGATTAAACCACTGAGCAAATATTACTGGTGTCATGTCAGCAATTCTGCTAAAAGTTTCATGTTGTTGTTCAGTTATTCTGATATTCTCCAGTTTAATGACAGCTTCATGTGCCCAACAATGTATGGTTTTACATGGACGACAGTGTTAGCTAACTATAAATGCTGCTTTAGGTGTACAACCACGGGAAAACGTAAAAACAAGCCCCTCCGTTTCAATGACCCCATGTTTTGTTATAGACTAATAAACTGTGATGCAGTCTGGTGCTGCATAAAACTTTAATTGATAAATAAGTAAAGGATATTATTGCTGATCCTTGAGTGAAATACTTTCTTACAGTCGCAGGGTACAATAACCATGTTTTGTCGATTGTAGATCACGCAGCTGAAAATTGCTAGCAATCCGTTTGCGAAGGGCTTTAGGGACTGTGATCCTGAAATGTGGTAAGCAGCAGGCCTGGAAGTGACTCAAGATGCTCTGTTGGAACACTTTTCAAACGGAACCCTCCCACCTTTTCAGTACTTGAATGATGCTTGGAGTTCTAGAAGCCTTGCTAATGGACATTAAGATACACTGTGAGCACT
This sequence comes from Cryptomyrus ogoouensis, assembly GCA_025773925.1. Classification (NCBI taxonomy): domain Eukaryota; kingdom Metazoa; phylum Chordata; class Actinopteri; order Osteoglossiformes; family Mormyridae; genus Cryptomyrus; species Cryptomyrus ogoouensis. Next base: position 462,544 of record JAOYFF010000009.1, on the reverse strand, counting down.
ATGACTGCCTTCTAAATATGACAATACAGACATAATCAAACGCTAATGCATACATGACGGGCAACATCGGCAGTCATAGGAATAGGAATCCATAATCACACATTGGTCTGATTGTAGAGTATCATCAACAATTTAACCTCCTTCACTCAAAGGGGATCCTGTGCTAATACTAGGCAGGATCACTGAAGGAATGACTCAGTACACAGCAATGACAAAAACAGGCGCTCTACAACCAGTCTGTGGTGGTTACATTTGAATTGCAACCATTGTATTATATCTATAGCCATTACTTTTCTAATGAAATTTCACGTCGTTTTTTACAGTCCAATTTGGATTGCAAGCACCACATAAGGATTCAAAACCAAATACCCATTCAATGATGACGTTGACAAAAAGTAGTTTTCAATACTAGGAAAAATCCATATTTAACTGGCAATAGTTTGTAACAAAAACATGCAAATTTTGCATTTTTAATTCTATAGGCCTCGGAACCACAGGCCTCACTCTTTGCCAGTTGTGAACAACACTGTCAGAAACAGAAGCTCATTGTCAGACCCTCACCCCAGCGGCACAGAGACAGGTTTGGGCCCCCAAACTAGTCAGAACAGTAACTGTTAATGCCGATCATAAAGATATCCACCTAAACTGACGGCCTGGTGTAGAACTGAGCTCACATAATTTCCTTGTTTAACGCAGAGGACAGTCTGTGGGACCACGACAGAGAACAGCCAAGCAGCACACCAACCCTTCCAGACCCAGCTCACCAACTCATGGCACGCATCCTGAGTCCCACTCTCTCGGTCCCAAGTGGACTCCATTCCGTGCCACTCTCCACCAGCCGCCTTTCCCATGACACGCGCTTCGATGGATATCCTCATCCTCCAGACACCCTGGGCCACCTTCCTTACAAATTCACCACTACCTACCAGCACTACCTGGGCACCAAGGCTCGGCCAGCCCCCTACCCCCTGCCCAGCATGAGAGAGCACGGATACCCCCATGCCTTGAACTCTGCCAGTAACATATATACCACCCCAAGTGGCCCAAAAACATTTGAATATGGGCCAATATGAGTTTATTTTAGAAATATCAAAATGTAAAAAAAAAAAAAAAAAACAAGCTCTAAAATCAGTTACTTGGCTATATGCAAAATATCAAATATCTAGAGGAGAACATTCAGTGGACAACCTCAATTATGTGAGCGCCATCATAGGGAAAGCTAGGGGGATCCACGAAGGCATCTTGTAGAAGACAGAGAGGTGACGCTGGTGTATACAGATACAGGCAGTGCATTCCTTCTGGGCGGAATTTCATTGTAGGCAATTTTGTGTCATCATAAGCAGCCCAGTGGCAGACGTGCTGTGGAAGTCCACACACTGGTGAGAGATCCGAAACATCATCAGGGCCAGCAAAATAACTTCACGTGTACCTGAAAGAGGATAAGAAGAAACGGGAATTAAGAAACCCCACCACCAAGTCCCTGGAGATACTCTTGGAGGCCTGTACGTCCAGCTTGGACTCCCTATTATTACAAATGGTTTCAAAGGGCAGTTAAGGAGATTAACAAGAAATGTTTCTTGCCATGCTGTTAGGTATATACTATACGATTCCAGCATGTTTAACTCTTTACACTAACCCATATTGAAGCAGGAAGTTGACACTTTTATGTACAGCCAGATTGTTTCCTTGGTTGTAGTATTGTGGTAGTTTCAAGATGGCTTTCCTTGGAAAAGTTCAGTTTTCTGTAACTTAAAAAAGGTTGAACTGACACATTTAACTGGACCATACTTTACTGGAATTCAGAGATTATGCTATAATTCTGGATGTTTTTTAAAAAGAAAGACATAAAAGGCCCATGCGTTTTTATTTGCATGTTCAAGTGTGCTGCCCCGTTTGGCGACAAACTGACATCTGACTCGCTATTGTCACGTTGCAGTTCTATGTACAAGATTTAAATGATCCAGCAGATATGAAAATATTAAGTCATTATTGGTGTCAGTTTATGAAATACTCAGTGTTCTTCATTAGTGCAGTCAATTTTCTGCTGACTTCAAGAGAAAGTTTTTGAAATATGCATGCGTGAAGATATGTATAGTTTCTGTAGATATGTAAAGATTAATGTTATTACTGTTTGAAGTTGAAATTGGATGTTGAAACTGAATGAAGCTTGATAAATGGATTGAAAAGCACAAAGCCTTTTGTGATTAATATAAGGAAAGATTCACACCATGATGTTAAGAGGAAAGAGTGACACTGAAAACCTTTCAAGCCCATAGTGGAGCTGTTTAACAAAGGCCAGATGAAAATGTAGCATTTTTCTGCACCTGAGCCTCAGAAAGAGCATCATTTTACCCATTTTATTGTTACTCAACTGCACTTTACAATAAATCTTCGAAATAAAAACAACAGCAGAAGAGTAACCAGTGTCAAAGCACAAATCATGCAAGCTGACCTTCATCCTGTGGTTCTCTTATTATACAAACCTAGCCGGTCATCAACATTTGAAGCAAGTGCGTCATGTTGCTATTCTGAAAGAGGTTACATACAATTAGGAGTTCTGACTCTGATAACAGTTCAGATTGAAAATATACCACCATCCCACCCCAGTTTATTAAAAGGCAATTGTCAAAGCCACACACTTCACACCTCATGAAATAGATCCCTCACCTCATCCAACAGTTATCCATGAAGCAAACAAATGAGTGCACATGGAGAAGAACGTCACCCCTCACATCTCGCCCCAAAAGCCATGTTTTTCAACACTAAATGCTGCATGCCAACTAGCCGTTATATTTACAACGAACCACCAGAAGCCAAGAGATGCAAAGGAAAATAGTTTGAGGGTAATAAGGAATTCTGCTCTTTGAAGATCTGAGGGATGCAGTTTGAGGCCTCTGACTGGTGTCCCTACTTTAACGGAAACAGTCTGTCAGCCCATCATCACTCATAGCCACAGCAACTCATTGGAATAGACCCCACCCCTGGCCCCTTGCCCGAGGCACCGTAGGCATTGTGGTGAAGTGAGCAGGATTCAGTCATTGTTAGACCTCAGGCTGTTAAATCACTTACTTGCAAAGGATGTGGGGATTAAGATGGCTATGATGATGGCTGAAAGTAGAGTCAAAGGTTAAACAATAATATCAGCAGCTAAAGCGAGGCTAAATTAATTTGGGGGGAGGGGGGCATGGAAGGCTTTAATTCATATGGTACTTACATCAATACCTATACATTAGAAGATGCCCCTCCCCCCCAATAAGGGTCTCTTGGAATCTAGTAATCCTTCGCCTTTGAATTTTTTGTGATAAATTATCAGAGTATCCATTATAATCGGTTTAATAAACAATTCTATTCCACAGTCACTAGTACATTGTAGGACATGCTTAACTCCATTTCCTGTGGGAAATCAAACATCCTGACACAAACATAAAAACAAACTGAAAAACGTTTCCCAACTTTCTGGGAGACATGACAGAACCTCATTTTCCATACCCAGTACATCATCGGTTCCTGTGTTCCCAACCAGGAAGTATGTGTGTGGGTGCCCAGACAGCAGAGACTCTCCTCCTCAGAGCATTGAATCAGTGGACACAAGTTCCTATAGTCAGGATGACAAATCATAAGTCACTCATTTTAGGATATATTACCAAATATATTGCTTAAAAAAGGTTTAGCCAAAACAGACCATTACCATTATGGTTGACTGTCAAAATATAATTTTTTATTTACCATATGTTGACACTGTTTTGATAAAAAAAAATGCAGCTTTAACACAATAAGGAAAGTTAGTTCACAACATGCATGTAGAAAATATCTACAGTGAACAACATGAAAAACTATTGACAAAAGGCAAAAGCCTCATACTTTTGGTTGTAGAAAACCTGAAATTACATAAAACCTAAAAATTAAAAATGGTGTTAAATGTGCTTAGTTTTTAATGTCATTACAATTGGTGCTTTGTGTTTAGGTTTGTAGCGTTACGTCTGACAAACTAGCTAGGTAAAAGATTGCAAACGATGCAAACAAAATCCAATTTACAGGCACATAAGCTAGAAATTGTTTAGCAGGGCATGTCAAGGAAACAATTCCCAAAACACGTACAAGATGTTGTGACACACTAGCTAGACTATGGGGTTGTTTTATTTTACGCCAGCAGTATGAAGAGTTGACACCGGTAGCAAACCACAGCTACAGTAACTGACAGAGAAGTCGATTCTCCCACCAAACACTTAAGTAAAAAAAAAAAAAAGTGCTTAAAATTACGTGCTTTTGAGTTAAGCGTGTTCTTTCCTATTCAGCGCGGACATAATAATTCAATCAACTTCACAGTAAAAACAAGCTTATGCGCTACCGCGTAGTCTGCAATATTATTATATTATTCCAAACTAATTTTTAGCCCAGTGTTTCTCAATTGCAGTTCTCAGGGACCCCAGACGGGCCGCATTTTTGCTCTCTCCCAACTGCCGGAGAATTAGGGGAGAGTAAAATTGCGGACCGTCTGGGGTCCCCGAGGATTGGTTAGACAAAACCTGCTTTAGTCAGTGTCACTAAAAATCCACACATTTACCCCATTACACATCGAATGGTTACCAATTAGGCGGGTGCCCTGCTCAGGTAGAAAGTCCTGAAGCAGGCTAAGTTAGGGGTATGCAAATATATTGTCTAACCAATTCATCGCTTTTAAAGATATGTGCGATTTCATATCTGTAAAATTTGTGAATCGATCATTTAGGGTATTTCCCCTCAGTGTTCTGGTTAATTCCTACAATGATTAAACATAGGGCTGTACGTACCGGACCACACTGTAACGCAGACTTCGGTGCCACTTACACTGCTGAGTTGCCGACTGAAACATTTTCCCTCTGAAGCTCAGGCGACAGAAGTGTCACTGCGCGTCACCACCATCGCTAGTTAACGTTACACTCTCCCTGATGCCCGCAGACGCTTAACGTTATCTAGTGGCTACACTGAGTACTGTTAAAATGCTTAAAGTTAAACGGGCTGAATGTGGGAGTATTTCGCTCAAAACAGCTTAAAATGTGTGTTTTATGGCCATTTATTTTCCAAAAAGTGCCAGGTCACCAGCGACCCAAACAGAGTAAAGTGTCTATATTTTACGCGTACTTGTAAAGTGCTGCGTTTGTAAACAGCGACTCAAACAAAAACGTGTTTTTGCCCATTATTTCATCTCCCTGATTCAGAATTACTTCGATTATTACTGAAATCAAGTAAAAACATTAGAATTTTGTTCATATTTAACAAAAACAAAATCAGAATTTATCAAACGTGGCGTATGCACATATGTATGTAATTTGTAACTGCATGCTCATATCATATGCAAATCAAGCCGTTTTGGTTGTGAAAGCCAAAGACAGCGAAATAAGAAGAATTTTAAATAGTGAAAGTTAGAGGCACAATAAAATGTTATATTTAGGGCTCTAATACCATTTATCACAAGCAAGAATGTAGACACATTTTTCAACTGTTTATCGCACATACACTCACTGGCCACTTTATTAGGTATACCTCTTCAACTGCTTGTTGAACCACATATCTAAATCAGCCAATCATTTGTCGACAGCACAGTGTATAAAATCATGCAGATACAGGACAAGAACTACAGTTAATATTAATATCAAACACCAGAATGGGGAAGAAAGTTAAAGTGATTTTAAACATGGCATGGTTCTTGGTGCCAGGTGGGCTGGTATGAGGATTTTAGAAATTGCTGATCTGGGATTTTCATGCACAATCATCTCTAGGGTTTACAGAGAAAAAAAAAACATCCAGTGAGTTCTTTGGGCTGAAATGCTTTTTTGATGGCAGAGATCTGAGAAGAATGGCCAGACTGGTTCAAGCTGATAGAAAGGCAATAGTAACTCAAATAACCACTTGTTATAACCAAGGTATGCAGAAGATCATCTCTGAACCCACAAAACCTCAGCTACAGCAGCAGAAAACCACACTGAGTGCCACTCCTGTCTGCTAAGAACAGCAAACTGAGGATACAGTGGGCATGGGCTCACCAAAATTGGGCAATGGAAGACTGGAAAAACATTGCCTGGTCAGATAAGTTTCGATTGCTGCAACATTCAGATGGTAGGGTCAGAATTTCACGTAAACCACATGAAAGTGTAAGCACAGGAACTGTAACATTCATTATTTTATTTTAGGTTGAATTAATGTGGAGAGACCGGCACTGGTGAGGGGTAGAACATGAGTCAGTTGAGTGTTGTTACATGGAGGGTTATAGTTGAGAAGGCGTGTTAAACGCGGGTAGCTCAGCAGCTGGTTGTAAGCTTTAACAAGATACATTACTAAACACGATAGATGTGGATAAGTGAGTTTGGTCTCTTCTATTCACCTCCCATGAGCCCATAAACCCCGTCCTCCGGGTGAGTTGAGCCTCAACTCCGAAGGAATACTACACCACAACAACTTTGAAAATTTACAAAAACATGGATCAACCCTGCCTTGTATCCAGGGTTGAACTGGGATTAAATTTCGGGTCTGGACTGTGGGATTTCTGATGGCCTTGAGTGCTCTTTGTGGGAAATATTTTGCAGACTGGGCAGGGGGGACGGCACCCCTCCATATATTTTACTGTCAACTATACACATTGGCTTACCAGGAAATTGCCTGGTATGCCAGATGGCCAGTCCAGCTATGCTTGTACTTACAATGCAGGCTGCAGGCTGCTGCTGGTGGTGTAACGGCGTGGGCGATATTTTCTTGGCTTACTTTATGCCCTTTAGTGACATGTGAGCATCATTTAAATTCCATAGCATACCTGAGTAGTATTTTCTATCCCTCCATGACCACAGTGTAACCAGCTTCTAATGGCTACTTCCAGCAGGATAACACGCCAGGTCACAAACCTCATATCTTGGACTGGTTTCTTGAACATGACAATGAGTTCACTGTACTCAAATGGCCCCCAGAATCACCAAATCTCAGCACCTATGGAATGTGGTGGAACAGGAGATTGACATTATGAAGGTGCAGCAGACATCTGCAGCAACTGTGTGATGCTACTATGTAAAAATGGACCAACATCACTGATAAATGTTTTAAGCACCTTGTTGAATCTACACCATGAAGAATTAAGGCACTTCTGAAAGCAAAGTGATGCATCTAGCATTCCTAGTAATATGCACTTTTAGATTAGATGTCAAATTGCACTTTGTTGTCCGCATACTTGTAATTAGTTAAATCTAAAAAAGTTTGCTGAATGGCAACATATCGCTATTGCAGTAAATTCTCCCAGCTCTATAAACCACCCCAAAAAATAGCGGTTGGGTCAGAAGACAGAAAGAACTGACTTGCTGTGCACTGGGGTCAGTGTGACTGAATTTATAATGGGCAAACCCCTATCCATGCCCTCAAACTTCAACATGCGTATGGCATGTATAATAGGGGATACCCTATTATCCAGTTTTGTGTCATAGCATTCGAGAAATACTGATAGGGTACAGAAACTGAAAATGAACAAATCATAAGTTGACCCAGACCATCGAGTTACTACATTTGTCACTATCATGTCAGCATTACAGATAACTTGCATGTAAATAGAATGACTGAGAACTGATTTTGACTGACAAACATAGCTTACTTCTGCATCTGCTGCTGTATGCTGTTGTGCATTGCAAGGTATCCTTATCACAATGTCAGTGCAGTCGATTTCCACGATTACATTAGACCTGGACATCACTACAAATGGTGAACATGCGAATGTAAAAACTAACAGCATATGGAAACATACATTTAATGCAAAAGAAAGTGCAAACATTATACACAGGGCAAACAGTAAACATCTTGGTGGTTCATTCCTTTCTAATACTTCCATCTACGTAGTCACAGGCAAGAACACCATTGTGCTGTATCATTCTTATGACTAAAAACTATTTTCATGTGGATCCATGTATGCCAAAGTCTGACGCCTAATTCACATTTAGTACAACTACTAACAATTACAGATAATTTCAATTCATAGGAAGAGTTGACAAGATGTAGTATTTCAAATGGCAAATGAAATTCTTCACGGCAAAGACTTACACAAATAAACAGAATCCCAGTAAAGTGAAGTCAAAAATAAATTAGAAAAAATATATCCCAGTTCACACATTTAGATTTGCTGGCCTACTAATGGTGACTTAGGTTTAAGTTTTTTTTCCCCCTTTTTTTACATTGTATTGTGGAGCCATCTGCAAAAAATATTTTGGCAAAACTGAGATGATCTGACTTCAGCTTACTAATGAGAATTTAATCAAAAGCATAGAGTGTGATGCTGTGATCAAGAGAGTCGATCTCATGAATGGTACCAAGCAACAGATCAATGTTTTATATAAAAGTTGTACATACATTTCATTCTAAAAAATTTAAATACAACTCCAAGCCCTTCACATCAGTGGGAACAGGTCACATGTACCAGGACTAAGCCATCAGATTTTTGTGAGGTTTTGTAAGAGGTAACAGCTGAAGAATATAATGGACAGACAGAAATTACTGTTTATTATTTATTAATAAAACATTTTAAAAAGTGCAAATGTGCAAAGTGTTTGTATCACAGCTGACAAAGTCCAGCTGACTCAATATGTAACCACAATTCTGACATGACCCACACACCTGTATCACTGACAATAACGATACCCGTCTAACCATTTTTGATTATTCTAATCCAAATCCAAAATCTCAAGCACAAGCAAACCATGCAGCACACAATCTAAAATTAGCAGCAGATCTCCTGGAGCTGCCTTCAGACGAGCCCAGATCATTGGGCACCGGGGCTTTGTGCAGCTTCATCCATTTACCCACATCAGTGACAGATCCCGTCAGCAGTCAGGGAGATGGATAAACATGCGGAGCCAAAACATAGCACTGTTAAGGATGAGTTCCTTTGAATCGCCTCTGATTTAAGGAACCCTTGGGAGGGAATCCCTCTCAACCAGTCCACTGTGTCATATTCATAAAACATTAGACTTCAGGTACATGCACCACCAGCTGCTTTCCCCAGAGACGCTATCTAAATAATAAATGGTTCTTTACTGTGCACTTAAACTGTACCTGGTCCATTGGATGTAATCAAAATGGATGGTATAAGAATTGTAGGTTTTTCATCCAGGCAAATCCTGCTCTGGGAGAGAAGAGAGACAACTGTTGTGTAGCAGTTCACATGGGGGAGATTAAACAATTCCAACATACAAACTCCTGAGGGCAAAGAGGCCAGCAAAAGCTGCAGCCTCAGTCACTGCTTTGATTGCTTTGCACTAATACTTTACATTAAGCACTTGTGCAAGTGTAAAGTGCAGGGGGTATTTGCTGCAGACAGTTCAGGTTCACTCTGGGGCTGGGTGAAAAGGACCAAATACCACATTTAGATGATCTTAGGCAGAATAACGACACAATATATCACTGTATTATATACGAAGTGGGCTAAATGTTCAGTAATTAGGATAAATTTATGCCTACATCTGTGTTGCATGAGTCAATGCAGCTTTACAAGAAGCATTTCACTCCACTATATCCACCAACAGATTCCTTTTTTCCCCGTTTATGACATTGCTCTCAAATCAGAAGGTGAATGTTCATAAACAAACCTATTCAGTTAATTGGCTTTAAAAACATGCCTGACAACCATTGTGTGCACTTAAAGATCCTATTTTTTAGGTACAAAATTAGCCTTCAATACAATAAAACAAATACTACAAATTACGATATTTTAACCTGTGTGCAGTTTGGCAATGTTGTAAAACTAACTGAACCCAGTGTCTATGACTCCTCACCTTTCCCTTCTGCCATCTTGCCACTGAGAGATTAACTCAATGGTTTGATTTTAGCTGCAAGTTCTGTGCAATGTCATGATTGAAGCTCTCGTGATATTTACAAACAGGAAGGAATAATATTGGTCTCAATTAAATATCTTCAATACTGGCCTAATATTAACAAACAATGAAAGTATATCAATGTAAATAGTGTCATACTATATCTTGTTTTGAAAATAAATCGATACCGTAAAAATCCGATACTGATCCGATAGCGCCCAGCCGCTTAGTTCACTCCATTTCCTATGTCATCATCCAGCCCTCTCCTCTTGCGACCAACAGATGGTAACCGTAGAATATCAGTGCCAGCTAAAAACACTTTGCAGTTAGCAAGCTTTACAAATATTATCAGTTACACCACACCCAAATTCTTCAGGCATCAAAGAAATCAGTCGTCACTATCCATCATCCCTTACTGTTAACGAGCCTCTAGAATTCTTTTTTCCTTGCCAATAAGAGCTCTCGAAGCTTGCAACACTTAAACACTAGCTGGGACTAGCTGATGATGCTACATGTTGAGAAACTTTTTGGCATCAATCACAGATCAAAGGAAGTGATAACTCTAATCAGTTATACAGCCTGTCTCCTTTGACTTCACATGCATTAGCCTGCAAAGCCACGTTCTCCTTTCACTCACACGTTCCAAGACATGTTATAATAATCTCTCTCTACTGTCACACGCACACATACACACACAATGTTTGTATTCATATTTTTATAGAGACTGTCCATTCAATGACAACCATAACCCCTACCCAGCCCTAACCTTAACCATAAGTAACCAAACAAAATAAACTTTAGTTTTTTTGATTGCATCCGAAAAAATGGTCCCCCCATTTTGGGACATTTGGTCCCCACAATGTAATCTATACATGACCTCTACACACACAGATTAGGTATCTATATCTTTGTGGGGTCTCTCCATTTCTATGGGCATAACCCCAATCCCAACTATGACAACCTTAACCCCTACCCAGCCCTAACTGTAGTCATAAGTCTTGTATTTTGTTCGGTTTCTTTTGACGTTAATATTGGAAAAATCTTGAAAAAAAACTTAAGTTTCTTTTTGTGGGGACTGAAAAAAATGTCCCAAGGTCAGAACAACAGGTTTTTAATCACATTGTGGGCACATCTGGCCACACACACAGTAACACATTCTTCTTCCCCTTATAGCCGCCTTACAACTGGGGGAGTTTACGGATACTAAGCGCCTTTGGAGAAGCAATAAGAATGTAAAAGGTACCTGTGAATTCAGATGCTCAAGACGGCTATGAGGAAGGCAGACACACACCTGCGCTTGCTGTCATCATCTCTCAAATAGACAGGCACGCCTGACTTAAGATCTCACACAGCTCTAACACAAGAGGAATCTGTTAGTCATGTGAGCTGTCCCCAGCATAGCAAACTAAAGTAAGTAATCAGATAAGCAAGTGTATACCTACTAGCTACTTAAGGACAATAAAACAGGCACACATACAAAGACCATGCTAAAAACAGAATGTATAATGAACACTCTGTCCTTCACGTTTACACGTTAATGACTTCACCGAATAACATGTGCAATATTTTCTTACACTGCTGAAATGCACAATATTTTCATATTTATTGTGAAACTGAATCACAAGGAGAGGAATATGTATAAAACTAACCCCCTACTTTCTTTTATCAATTTTTATATTGTTTACATTATATTTACAGTGGGTACGGAAAGTATTCAGACCCCCTTCAATTTTTCACTCTGTTATATTGCAGCCATTTGCTAAAAT
>JAOYFF010000009.1:430718-450860 GCA_025773925.1 Cryptomyrus ogoouensis | reverse complement strand
GATTTTAGCAAATGGCTGCAATATAACAGAGTGAAAAATTGAAGGGGGTCTGAATACTTTCCGTACCCACTGTATATTCAATTTTATATTCTGTTTACTTATACAGTTTTCCATTTGTTATATTGTGTATTTTATATTCTACTCTTTTTTTGTATTTTGTATCCTTCCTGTCTTTTTTCTTTTCTTTGTTATGGCCTGCTCGTCCGATCCTCCCATGTGCCACGGCCCCATGTTACCTCGTGTGGAATCCCGGTGTTCTCAGCTATGTCTAGTTGTTAATTAATTCTGTGTATTAAGTGCTTCCGAGTCTGACTTACCCCTGTCCGGTCATTGACGTTCGTGCTTGCGTTTCTGTCCTGTGTTTTGGTGATTTTCCCCAAATAAACCCCCGTTTAATCGACTTCACGGCGTCTGTTCTGCTTCCCCGGACACTTTCACCAACAAGGGCAGTATTCTCGGTGCACCTTGTGCACTGACAATAAAGCCATTCATTCATAGCTTCTGTCTTTGTTCTTGACCAGCATGTGGGTCACTTTTTTTCCGTTAATGAAAAGATAAATTTTTGGTATAGCCTTATTCTGAGACACGCATGTAGAAGACACAGCAATTTGACAAAAACCAATGTGAGAACAGCCTTATGCATCGAATTTAATCTCTTCTCACTCACTTCTCTACTGCAGTATCATCCCAAATGGGAAACACTTTTTGAATAACAGAACAATATCCAGTGGTTACCAATATCAAAAATAACTGGTTCATTTTTTGCTAGATTCCAAGCAGCACTTCAACCATTTTCAACAGATCACCAAGCATACAGCTAGTCCTGCAATGTGTGTGTGTGTGTGTGTGTGTGTGGGCTTCATACCCACTGCACATTAACCCAAATTCCAGAGATTTTGCCATCATACACTCATTTAGTATTGGTACACTATTGAGAACAGGGGTCTAGGTAAGACTACAAATCATGTCTTGCATGTGTGAAAGAGTTTACATAATCTATGGCAAAAGTCCATCTTGGATATTGGGATCATAAGCGATAAACTGAGAATAGGCTACTACCTGTTGGCTGGGGCTCCTGTCCTGTGGGTAGCTAAATAAATAAAAATGTGTTATATATTATCGTCTCCTCATTTCTCACTCAAGACAGTTGTAGACTAACATTACAGGTTTTATGTTTCACGGTCTGTTGACACAATAGACTTAGCCTATAGCATGATGATGAGCTAGCCCTGCAGTATAAATGTACAATTTTTCAATTGATACATACTATAAAAATTAAAATACCTTTCTAAAAGATAAACATATTTTATTACAAAAAGTTTCCCCCCCCTTTTATGTAGGATAAGAAAACTGGTAACCCCCAAATAACACCTAATATTGCTCAAGAGCAAGAAAAGCACAAACTCTGAAGAACACACCAGCAAATCCGTGGAGCTAAAAAAAAAAAAAAACCTAATTTCCAAACAGCACTCAACAGCTCTGTGTGAGGCTGAGGGGATACTGTGCCTGACAAGATGATTCACTCAAATGTGATGTAATGCCACCTGGGCTAAGGTGCTGACATGCTGGTGTGCCTGAGGGGGCATCCTGCACAAGCTGCATGCTAATGCTCGGAACAGAATCACCCTAACTTCTGAAACAGAAGACTGCAGAGGAGCATGAGCCAATGAACACGGTTCCAGCTGGATCAGTTTATTCTTTTTCACGTTCACGCAAGCTGCCAGCCAACAAGAAGCAGGTCAATAGTGCAAGACTCTATTGCAGCTTGTTTCTGGTTAGCGAAGTGCCAATATGGACAATAAAAACCACTTATACCTATTATATAACATCATAAGGACAGAACCTCATTCCGTTGCAAAGAAATTATTCGGCAGGGCCTCACTGAGCAAAATGAACAATAAATGAGACATTCCACCCCAATGCAGTTTGCAAATATCAAACTATATCAAATAGGGAGGTTAATATTGAGCAGCAGGTCACAAGAGCAGCACGTTATGCGATATTAATATCGAAATTGCATGTTATGTATATGCAATTGTCTCACCACAAGTATAGCGACAGCTGCATTAAGAAAATAAATGCTTAGAAATTTTAATTGCCCTTTAACAAGATAATACAGTATGTGTTAAAAAAAATTATAGCGTATGCTGCTACTGCTTTCGCATGAGCTCTGCATGCACTTTGAGCCAATCAATCATTTTAGTCTTTGTTGTCTGAATCACTCATTTGTGAGAAACTTAAGAGAGAAAAGCGAACATTCAGAAAAAGCAAGTGTGTCTGTTGGCATAACTTGCAGCAACACCAACTTATTTGACAAACTATTTTGGTTGACTTCTATTTGGCTATAGTTTATTTCTGTAAATTTCAGCTCGTTTTATAAACATTGCAATATTAATTTCAGAAATTTCAATTAATGATATGAATTTTCCAGCATTGTGTTGTCATAGTCATACTGTATGCAATATATATTACTTTAGGACATGCTGACAGATGATGCAAGTTCAGCTTCCTGTCTTAAGGGTAAAGAACGAAATGTACACACTAGAGCAACATACCTGCCTGCACACAAACTATCTGAACAAAGGCCAGACCAGTTCTGCACACACCCAAAACTTTGTCCCCATTAACACACCACACTCTCCACACATTTTCAAAAAGCAGTTTTTGACTGAAATATTTAATTTCAGGTCACTCCCTCCCCTTCATCAGCTATCACTAGTTTGATACCAAATCTGTGCACCTCTACGAAAACGCAAAGCATTCTCAGTCAAAAACAGGTGGACGTACAATACGGACAGTTTAGAAACACAAAAACCACATCATTTCCACAATCTTTCCTCCAGCAAAATGGTTATTTAATAGAAGAATGATCTGTGACCAACATACACTCGGATACAGACATCTGAAATTACGGCTTAGTCACAAAGCCAAAACCTCTGGATGGGGTCAGAACTCTGAAGATTTCAATTAAATATGCTATCATATGACTGAGGCCACTTCCACTACTTTCAAATTAACCAGGCATACTCGGAAGCTAAAACTTGGCTCTCAACAAATCAGTCACTTAAGCCAACTGCTGAAGTGCACAATAAAAATGTAATTTAAAATGAAAAACAAAACAATTTCATGAACATATATTGTTGATGAATACAAAAAAAAAAAAAAAACTGCTGAGATACATGTGAAGCTCTATTCCTCAAAACTGCTGAGAGCTTCTGTAACTGAACCCCAAGGTTGCAGATAGGAGCAGTGTGTCTGTTTCCTGGGTCAGCTGTCAACGGCTGCTTTATAATTAGGTCCAATTAGGATAGCCCGCTACCCCTTCACGTCATTGCAGCCGGAAGCCTGTTTTTTCTTGGCTCAGTATCATTCAACATCATAGATGACCCAATGCCCTTCAGTCAGAACAGCCCTCTGTCGCTGCCCACGTTTGGGGACTTGCACCAGAATGGAGAGACTAGGAGACATACGGTTCCTACAGCTATCCCCTTTCCTGGGTCTGCACTATGGCTTATGGCCAACAAAGGCACACCACCGGGCCTCTGTCAGATTCCTCCATTCATAAACAAAGCCCAGCCATTAGAACCACAAAGGCTTACACCGTGGGACAGGTACAGCCAGCATGACAGCCTCTGTCAGCAAAAGCTGAAAAATCCCTCAAAGATCCTTTTCATGCAGTGCCACATGTGATCTGTGCCTTCTAGAAGGAAAAAAACAGGAATTAAGAACTAAGAATAAATATGCATTTCAATGTTTCCAATGAGAACAGCATAAAGGCCCAAAAAAGGCTAGAATACTAGAATATACAAAGCTTTCAGCAAGTTCCGGAGTTTGAGTACTTGTCAAAAGCCTTCTGAAAAGGATATGAAATGTGTACGTGCACACACAGGCCACTTTATTTTTTTTAGGTACAGCTTACTAATATCAGATTGGACCTCCTTTTGCCTTCATTCTTCATGGTGTAGATTCATCAAGGTGCTTGAAACATTTCTCATAGACTTGGGTCCTTGTTGACATGCTAGCATCACACA
The DNA here is from genome assembly GCA_025773925.1 of Cryptomyrus ogoouensis. Classification (NCBI taxonomy): domain Eukaryota; kingdom Metazoa; phylum Chordata; class Actinopteri; order Osteoglossiformes; family Mormyridae; genus Cryptomyrus; species Cryptomyrus ogoouensis. The sequence continues at coordinate 446,829 of JAOYFF010000009.1, read as the reverse complement.
GTTGCTGCAGATTTGTTGAGTGCACCTTCATGACACAAATTTCCTGTTCCACCACATCCCACAGGTGCTCTATGGGATTGAGATCTGATGACTGTGGAGGCCATTTGAGTACAGTGAACTCATTGTCATGTTAAGGAATCCAGTCCGAGATAAGAGATTAGTGACACAGTGCATTATCCTACTGGAAGTAGCTATTAGAAGTTGGGTGGATGGTGGTCATAAAGGGATGGACATGGTCAGCAACAATACTCAGGTAGGCTGTGGCATTTAAATGATGCTCGGTTGGTACCAAGGAGCCCAAAGGGTGCCAAGAAAATATCTCCCCACACCATTACACCACCAGCCTGAACTGTTGATTCAAGGCAGGATGGATCCATGCTTTCATGTGGTTTACATCAAATTCTGACCCTACCATCTGAATGTTGCACCAGAAATTGAAACTGACCTGATCAAAATCTTTTTCAGTCTACCATTCATTTCCAATTTTGGCGAGCCTGTGCCCACTGTACCTTCAGTTTCCTGTTCTGAGCTGACAGGAGAGGCACCTGGTGACACGTGTGTTCAAAGATGCTCTTCCACATACCTTGGTTGTAACTAGTGGTTATTTGAGTTACTATTGCCTTTCTATCAACTTGAACCAGTCTGGTAATTTTTCTCAGATCTCTGCCATCAAAGAAAAGCATTTCAGTCCAGAGAACTCACTGGATGTTTTTTCTTTTTCCTCTGTAAACCCTAGAGATGATTGTGTGTGAAAATACCAGATCAGCAGTTTCTAAAATCCTCATACCAGCCCACCTGGCACCAAGAACCATGCCATGTTTAAAATCACTTAAATTAACTTTCTTCCCCATTCTGCTGTTTGATATTAACTGTAGTTCCTGTCCTGTATCTACATGATTTTATACACCGTGCTTTCGAAAAATGATTGGCTGATTTGGATATGTGCTTCAACAAGCAGTTGAAGATGTGTACCCAATAAAGTGGCCCGCGAGTGACCACGCAATATATATAAAATGAGCTGCTTTTATTCCGGCCTTATGTTTTCCACCTGTCTTGTGCATTTGGACTTCAAATGGAATTACTTCTGTACCATCTGCCCAATCTTGAGAATCTATGGAATACAACTGCAGACATCTAATTACAAATTTAGAGCCAATTCTAAAAAAGAGTATCTCCTAAATATGTAGCAAAAGGCTTCAGGAGGCCCTCCATTCTAGCAAAGGATATACTGTTACTGCCCATAAGAGAGCAAAGTTTATTTAAATCTGAGCCAATGAAGGAGCACTAGAGTACAGTTGCTGTACTGCAAATAGGCTGAAGCACCTAAACTGTGATTCATATTTGGCCTTGAGTCCCACTGAACTGAAACAGAAGAGGTGCCAGTCACCTCACTTCTCTCCTTTGGAAAGATTACCCCAACCAATTTCCTGTTCTGCTTCTACACAGATAAACATTTGCATCGATGCTTGAATTTAGCTAATTAGATCAGAAGGCACCTAATTAAAACCACAATGGCTTCATCAAAAACAGAATCATAAAAAATCAAAACAGGATTCAAAAGTAATTGAGGCAATATAGGCATGTGCATTTAAAGTAATAGAATCTGTTTAGAAAAAAAAATTCTAAGAAAACTACCCTAACTGCAACCTGTAATAACCAATTAATTTCCTCCAGGATAACAATACAGACACTCCTCTACTTACAAACTTTCAATTTACGAACTTTCAGACATACGAACGAAGAGGACTGCAAGTCCAAATTGTGTTCCTTGGGCTCCCGTTTCCTGTCCGCAACGTCAATTTTTTCTTTCTGTGCACCAATTCTGCCTAGAACAACTTCTGGCCGCTACTCCCGCCTCACAGCAGCGTAGCGTGCGTACTCCCAGCATCCTAGTTCTCTGTACTTGCGCATACCCTTAAAATGATGTTGAATAATGACTTACGAACATTTAAAGTTACGGATGGCCATTCGGAACGCAACTCATTTGTAAGTAGAGGAGCGTCTGTAGTTTCCTGATTCTGCTGGACAATATTTGTTTGGGAATTTTCTTACTTAGCCCAGTGTACATAACATAGCACCATTTTTAAAGAGTTGTTGTACATAGAGGGGCAACGGGAGGAAAGGGGCCTTAACACACATCAGGGCATCTGACAGCCAGGGCAATTGCTTTTCTGTCACAGCACCATGTTTATCCCTGAAACAAGCCCACCCATATATTTGCAAACTGTCAAAGAAAATCTGTCCAAACAGAACTCTTGAGTGCATTCGATTTTGGGTGCTGACGTACGGCAGTGTCAAAATAAAAAGCAAAACGCAAAGAAAGAAAAACAGGGAACGGGACTGGCCTAAATTGAGGTATGCAAGACTTGACATGATGTACTATGCTAGACATCTTTTATGGGTTTCATAATATGTATACAATTAGGATTTGCTTTTAATGGATCCTTAGTTGATGGAGGAAAACATTAAAACACAATACTTGGTAATCCCCATCACAGGCCTTCCTTTAAATTCAATTAGCAGCTCTAGAACTTAATTTGAACACCGTTTCAAACACTTTGTGCACTCCAACAATTCCAGATGGCATTTCAGGTTTTTACAAATCCAGGATTTGACAAGTGATGAGAAGAGAATTTACACGTGTATGTGTATATGTGCTTAAAGTCAGCTACAATGGAAAAGAGAATGTCCAACCAGCAGAACCAGACTAACCCATTCTTAAATCACACTGAACAAACACACTACTGCTCAATGTTTTTATCCCCTTTCAGTCTGATGGAAAGGTCCCTAATCCACTGAGAACGCAGGGCTTTCCAGAAACATGTTGAGAGCTACCTCTGTTTGTAAAACCCCTATTGGGGAGAAAGGTGGGGTCTTCAATCTTGGCTCGGTGACAGAACGACAAGCCGCCAAAAAGGTCCATGTGCAGATGTGCTGATCACACAAGATATTACAATGAATAAAACAAAGGGAAAAGGAGAAATCTGCTGCAAATTATCAACTGTGTACTACCTCAAGAAACTGCTTAAGGATAAATACAATTTATAATAATTTAAATATATATCAGGTGTTTATCAGACTCATCTGTGGCTGTCCATCAAACTTCACTATGCTGCTTGTTGGACTGCAAAGCACATCGCAGAGGTCAGATAAGGCCCTGTTTTAACGACTCCGCGTCAAACACACTCCTACAGACCTGCCAATTCTCCTGCCAGCTGTAGGGAAACCTGATGACCAATTTGGCGGCGCCAGTAAAAGTTCCTGCAGAAATGTATGAAAGAACCGCCATCTTTATCTGGCTGCGAAAACGCACGGTAAAATATCCTAACATGTGTAACAAATCGTCCCCTGACTCTGATCATCTGTATTGCATTGTAGTGAATAATGGCTTCGTACTTTTACAAAAGAAACTACTGTCTAAGCGAAAAAGCGGGGAATCAGAAAAAAACAAAGGTACCTCGTCCTGAATGTACCTTGGGTTACAGCTCACCGGTGACTATTACCCGGCCTTGCGGAAATGAAGGGAGCCGGGATTTCACATGGTGACTTACTCCTTTATTCCTGTAGTGCCGGGGAAAGGCCTTAGGCATTATCGGTGGTTTTTAAACTGCTCATTACTCTATGATTAGTGTCTCCGGACACACCGGGGGGTGAACCATTACGAGTGAGCTCGCGCTCACGGAGTCACGCTGTACGGCGAACTAAGGGGTGATTAATGAGGCTAATTAAACACATTTTGTTTAGTTAGAAAACATCCGAAAACACTTTAAAGTGGCAATCCCCCGGCGAGCTGACACCAAAAAGAGGAGACGAAAGACGAATATTCAGTTCACTGCCTAAGCGACTTCTAGAACAGAAGAACTAACGGAAAACTTACCTTAGAACTCATGCCTAAAAATAATGTTGTTGTTTTTTACTCTTTTTAAGTTGTAATTGGGCGGAGTTACATGGTTGTTGATTATTAGAAATACAACTGATTTTTTTCGTTTTCTAAAACATTTAAACTCAGTAATATACGGCTGCAGCCACCCTACTCGGGCCCCTGTCCTCCACTCTCTGGCCCCTTCCGGTTGGGTTGATGCATGCGCAGAGAAAAAGAAACATGTTCTCCGTTTCGTTTACATTTATAATAGACTGACAATTATGAAACATAGATCCTACACAAATATATGCGTAGGATGTTTTGTCCCTAAACATCTTAAACAGATAAACTGCACTTTGAAAACTCGTGTTTAATATATTCATCTAAATTATTTAATGTTTAAAGTAATTAAAGTAAGCCTGCCATTACTTGTCAAAGTCGTGGCTAGACATTTATTACTCGCGTTTAAAATCTAAAGCATTCTAGATATTAGAATGAATAATAGCATTAATAGCATTCTCGATAGTATAATGCGTTATTCATTCTGGATACATGAAATATATCAACATCGGGACTGAAATAGTACTGATGCATTATCGTGACATGATTATCATTTTATTCTTTTATTTTATCCTCTTTTGCGCGTGCAGGAAGGGATGAGGCGTGAACACACAGACACCCGAATGGCATCGCCTGAGAAGTGCAGCTGCAGCCGCGCACCCCTCATGAGCCGTGGGTCACGTGACACGGACTCTGACCTTTGACCTTGAACCCGGTACCGTAAAGCTGTCCGTTTCGTTACATTTACGGGTGTGCGGTTTATTGGAAAGCGTCTTTACAAAGTTTGCTTCTTAATCGTGCTCGTTGTGACCGCCTTGGGCCTTCTCGAAACTTGTCACACGGATTTAATATATTTTCAAAATAATTACTTAAGGATTTTACGTACAAATTAACTTTATGTAATTCGTGGAAGTATTGGGAAATGACAATGCCGCCACCTACTGGCGTATTTATAAGTCGCCGCTTTTAAAATTTCACCCTATGGTTAGTTTTTTTAAGTGAGAATGATCGGAGAGGAAGGTGTTATACAACTTCTGTGAAACACAAAAATACTTATACGTATTTCAGGCTGCCAGAGCTGGGTGAAGTGATTGACTGACATGCTGACTGAAGTAAACCGGCGTGCCTGAGGTGGGGGGGTGTAGGGCCTGGGCCCTGGGCCCCTGCTGGTTTGGCTACATTATCCAAGTTCCCTTCACAAGTAAAATGATAATAATAAACATATGTTTTTTTGTTTGTGTATATCGCATGGTATACACACACACACACACACACACACACACACTCCCCACGATCCTTACCAGGATTAAATGGTTAGAAGAAGGATGGATGGCTATATATATATATATATATTACTTGCTTTTTAATTTTTAACCTTGGAAAATTAAAACGTTGAACGAGGTGGCAAATAGTATCCTCGATCTGAGTGACTGTTCTGATCCGAACAAGCCTGCAGTCGACGGCACATGGCGTCACTCAGCTGTCGGGGCCAGTCTGACAGCGTTTTTTTTTTATCACTGACTTGACTGTCACCACCACCCGGTTCAGTCAAGGCCTCATCGGCAGCCTGTCTGTCACAGTTATGGTCTGCTCTCCACTCTTTCACCAGGTGCTATAGGAGGCTCATTGAAGACAGAACGGGTTACAAATGGACCGTATTTGCCTGGTCTGTCAGAGACTGCAGTCGACTACTTCTGTGGACGGCACACAAAGGTAGGGGCGATGCCTCTGACCCAAAAGTAGCTCAACAACTGTTAAACTTGTAAAACGTGGTGGCCTGGCCCTTGTTGTTATAGCAACAGGCTGGGCAGTGTGTGGGTCTCACCCAGAAACAGGCAGGTCACTTTGTAGATCTGCTCAGTGTCATCTTTGCCACATTCCAGTTCGTAAGTTGACCAGCGGCAATTCAGATAGCTGCGACAGGCAACTCTCACTATGATGAAATAAGTACAAATAAATATTTTAATTATAAACTGACTCGTCAGCCTGATGGTAGCAGCAGTAATTACGGGGAGAATGTTCACGTTGCTAAAATAGCTGCAAGGCAATTCTAAACGTGTGTTGCAGGCGTGTCACTCACCTTCCCTCCATCAAGGACGCCCTTGCTTCCTGTTGACGGAGGAAGTTGGCCCGGGGGCAGCACTTCAACGGATGTGGGAGCGACAGCCGGCAAGCCTGCGGAACGCATATGTTGCGCCTCTGAAGTCAGCACGCAAAGGTTGACATCACTATCCGCCCCCTCATCGGCCCAGGCCATGCCAGACGACCGGAATAAGCATTTCTACACATCGGATCTCACCTGCCTCCCTTCAGGTGCATCAGTCTGACAACACGAAGAACGTCTGCGCAAAACAGCCAACACATGTCAACAGATTGCAAGGCAAAATGAACAAAACACGAGATGTGGTTTTGCAAACTTGATCACGGTCCCAGGGTGAAGCTTGTTTTACATGGAAAAACAAGGAAAGCTCCCTGACATTCCGACTGGACAGATGTGCTTTTCAGATGTCGTTAGCCGCCTAATACCACCACAACTTCTCCCTCCTTTGAGATAAACACATTATCAGCTGCGTTCCATAAGGGGACTCATTCTCTGCCATCATGCCTCACCACCATTAATAAAATGGTTTAAAAAGTAAAGTTAAAAGCAAAGTTCAAACCCTAATGAAATACCTTGAATGGAACTAAACTAATTTATAATAAATAATTATTAGCCAAAATGTTATTCAAGATTATATTTATTGGAAAAAAACACCCGCCTTTTTATCCTCTACAAACTTACAGATTCCTTATACAGCTTAAATTCTTCCTTTAGAATATTAGTGGCACACAGTATATTTTGTAAGTGTAACATCTTATTTTAAACCAGTGAGACACTGACATGTTACACAATATATTAGTCTAAAAGAGTAAAGTTTACGTTTATTTTTTAACTGTATAGTACAGTGTCATAGCAAGAAGAGCTGACTATAATGAAAACAAAGGGAGATAACAGACACAAATGTGAGGATGGGAATAATTAGCATAGGTATGTGTACATATATGTCACCCTTATTCTGTGGTTTCAAGTCATTACACTACGAATGGCTTTAAGGCACCTGATTGTGACAAACACAGCTGCAACTAAGTGTCATTTAGAATATTTTTAATGATTTTAAAATCCACAGACAGCACCTAACCCTTATATTTTTAATTCTTGGCACCATTTCCATGTTCTATAGGCACCGATAATCAGAAAGTTCAAGATCCATCATTTTTATATGTACCAAATTCCTTCTGTGTGAAAGCAATACTGTGGCTAAGTGAAGAGTGCTCATGGACTGCACAGCACTAACCTACTCTTATATATTGATAAAACTCCAGTCTTGTCTTCTAAAATGATACAGGCTTCCTTGAACGTTTTGTGTGGTAGCTGTAGGCTTCAGGGTAGCCTGTCATACAAATGCACAGTGAACCCTGAGCCAAGCCTGCAGTCAGCTTCACAGCCAGCCACATAAGTAGACTGCAGTCACACCCCGTAGTGGCACAGGGTCACCAACCCACAGCACCCGCCAGCACTTTCCCATGTGTTGAACAAAACTCAAAGTCTGGCAGCTCCACTGCCAGCCAAATGTTTAAGGAAAGGGGGGAAAAAGACATTTTATTTTAAGACACCGCAACTCTGTCTCAAATCAAACACGACTGTCTTTGACTGTAAGCAACTAAATGCACAGCAAACATTTAAAAAAACAGGCAATGTAAAAAGAACATTATAAAACACTGTTAAAGTACAGTTTTTTTTTCTTCTCATGCTTGCTAAGAATACTTAGAATGATGCATCAGAGACATATGGGCAACGTTGTACAGGTGTACAATGAAACAAATCAGTTTCCATCATGTCTGTCCCTGCTGAAAAGAAGCGTGTCCTCACAGTCTTCTAAGTCTCATAAGTCTTGCTGATCACCTCCCTGCTCTCTCCACAACGTCCCCCAGCAGATCTGTGTAGCTGGACCTTCGCTTTAAAAAGTTTTCATGTTTTTTCCCCTTCGAAAACACAGTGATCAACGTCCAGCTTTCTTCCTATCACCATATTAAAAATAGACTCCCATTTGAAACGGTTCCACATTCTACAGACGTTTTGCTGACGAGCTTGATTTTTTTTTTACTTGTTTTATACAAAAATGCTGGTTGTCTTTTCTTCCCAACACAGTTCCTTCACCAGTTAGCAAAAACCACTCAGCTAAGCTAAACTTTAGATTTCTTTCCTCATTACTTACAAATTGATACACTATATACAATAATAAAATTTACATGAATATAACTTGTTTAGAGGTTTTGCTGTAGTTGTTTTTTTTTCACCATGCCTCACCACTGCCACTGCTCCAGCCATCCCACACAAAAACCCTTAATGCACGTATATTTTACTCTTGTCTTCATATCATCTTATTTCAAAGAAACTAGAAAAAAATACATGGGACAAAAACTTCTGTCCCCTAACACAAAACATAGAAGACTGAGCACAAGCAATTAAGAAAGTCATTTAAACTTCTACCTGCGCAATCTTCTGCAACGCTATGTATTTGTGGGCCCCTGAAATGGCGTAACGCCAGTTACATCACTACACTCCTGGTGTCATCCCCTAAGTGTCCACCAGGCGGCGCTGGCTTTGGTTTATTAATTCACCTACAAGTTCTGCGCCAGGAAAGTCAACACCGCAAAAGAAAAAAAAAAATATCTTGTGCAACACTTTATGCAAAGCTTATTTTAGTCAGCATGTATTTACTCAAGTGTTTACCCTTCTAAAGCTGTTTCAGACACCCCAATGGTTTTCTGGATTACTGTTCAAACATAGTCCATCGCCCCAGCATCCATCATTACGTTGAGCATTCAGATGTTCCTAGAAAATTACATTACAAAAAGAAAACATCTGCACAGCAATTCCTGTAAATCAAAACAAAAGATACATAAAGAGGATTTCATTCTGCCGTGTAGACAGACAAAATACACTAATCCAAACAATAAAAACAAAATGTTTTTGATTTTATACACATTAATACATTTTTATTTCGTCAGTCCTTTTCATTCAGCATAGCTGTTTGTTTCTGTTACAGTGCCACTTTCATCTTGTCCAGTGAAGGGCCCCGCACTGGAGGCGAGCTTCACAGTGCTCCTGGGAATGTAGGTTTTAGCAGCAGAAGCCTGCAGTATTGTCCACTTTGGCTGCCGAATGGTCAGAGTTTGGTTAATAAAAAACAATTCAGGTTGCAGACAGTGTCTCCAACAGCAATGGCGATGCTGACCATCCTGTCCGCTCTGAGGAGACGTCACGTGACCCTTCACGAGGCCTGTAATAGGAGCAGGGGAGAGGGGAACCGGGTGATCTGATACGGGGCTCTAGCTCCACTACAAGGTTTGTTTTCCAAACCTCTGCAGCCTCTGCATCCCTCAGGGAAAGAGGCATTCCAAGAAGGTGATCCCCAGGTGACCTCTGACCCAGCTTGGACTTTGAGGCTTCTGTCACTTTCGCTTTCTTAGATGCTGCCCATTAATTGTGGGGTCGGGAGCAGGATGTAGGGACCAGTTCGCACAGACGAGCTATGGCATTTCTTCTAACATGATCACAAACAGAATTTGTGGCCGACTTTGCTCTCGCTGTGGAAGCTTTTAGTGTAGTGCTGTGGTATTTCATCTGGTGTGATTTCACCAGAAAAAAATGATCAGCTTCCATCCCCAAAAGATGTTAATAAGATCCATAATAAATAGCGGTTTTACATACTTTGATGTAGGTAATTTTTTCCAGGTTGGGGGTCACATGTGCAACAATTGTGTAAGGAATTATCATTGGGCGGCTTGGGTGGGATTATTTGGTGGACTTATGAATCTGTGAACTGGCTGTAAAGTTAAATGTTTAACAGGTTTCTATGACTCAGCTGTTAACTAATCTTGGACTAATGTGGTAAAAACATCAGTACGTAAAAAAGTAAAAAAAAACAGACCTACCACTCATGCTTTACACCCAGGAGTCAACAGGCTGTGGTTTAAGGTCACAGCCATCCACCAGATTCACTGATGGCTTATTAGTCCTGATAAAGAACTTCCTGTTTGAGTCATTCTGGAGTAACAAGAAAAAGGTCAGTGTGGTCAGTTCAGCAACACAGCAACGTCACTGGTAAAGCTAGACTGACAGGCTATGGAACAGAGCTCCCCCTGGTGTCGATGCAGGGCAGTGCATTTTGCAGTATTCATGCAGTAACAAAACTGTGTAAAAATCACTGAGACCAAAGAGATACAAAAGTGTGAAATTTCTCTGTATGGTCATATACCCAAGAATTTAGCTGGTAAAGCATGAGGTCAGGACCAATGCGGCCATTTAGATAAGGTACACTGTCCCTACCCTGAAGATGGTCCCTTAAGAAGAGCGGTACCTTAACTGTGTCCCGTTCCACAGTGCCGGCCTGCCCGTCCCCCGTCCTGTATCTGCACTCATGGTCCCTTGGATCCGCGGTGGAGTAGATCTCTGCAGTCAAAAAGGCAGGCAGTCATACCAGGTGTTTCACTGTAGCACACAACCACCTAACATCAGGACCTGAGGATTTCCTGCATGGCTAGTGCATGCTGGGTTCAAGTCACTTTTAACTTGCTAGTGTGTTTTATTTCATAAACTAATTCTGATGAAATGAGACGCCTCTTATCCTCCACTCTCCACGGTGAGCTTTGCTGCCTCCGGCTGACCTTGGCTCCTCTCCATCAAAGGGAGCGTGGTGTCGTCATTGCTGGCCTTGCCGTTCCTGGTTCCTTTGGGTAGGGCAGACGTTGAGGGCTAAAGGAGGACAAGAAGACGTCTGAACATGGCTGAACAGGTCCAGGAATAGTACATGCCACTTAGGTTTCATCCTCATTATGCCCGTGCAGAAAACATCAGACTGCAGGTCCTTCTGATATGTCAAACTGAGTCTGATTGGTCCCTACAGCTGCAGTTTGGCCAGGGTCATGGGAGAGCACCATACCTGGAAGTGGCTCTTGTTCCAGCCATCCCTGCTAAGAACGTTTCTCAGCTCCTTGTAACTCCACACTGTCTGCAGCACATGAGACGCCGCCTTGGTTTCCCGCGGCGACTGACTGATAGCGGGAAGACAGGAAGTGACTCATACCAAGGACAGACAAGAACTTAGCTTCATTCAAAACAATTAGCAATTAAAAGCTAGTGCCGGGGGCTGTTTTTAATTAATTCCCTTTTGGACATGAACATCTTTTAACTCAATTTGGAAGTTTTTATAATGTTTCTTGTTAAATAAACCAAACTTTTACACATTACAAGTATCATTTTTCTTGGAGCAAACTGTCGCCCCCCCCCGTCTGAAGGTGAGCTCGGCCTTCAGTCTGCTGAGATGTCACCTGGTCCTGTTGATGGCCACTAGCTTCTGTACGGCCTGTGCCTGGATGAGGGAGCGGGCGTTCTCAGAGCTCCCCGTCACGATCTCATGCAGCGTGTTGAGGATGGCTACCACCGTGTCCTCCTCCAGGTTCTTGGCCGGCCGCTGCTGCCCACTGGGCAGGTTGTTGACCAGGTCTCTCAGAGCGTAGCTCCCTGCGGCCAGACGGCGTCCGAATCTCAACATTTTTATGTTAACATTTGTCTGCACAGCCAGGACCAGCCCAGCAAATCCACATTTTAGTTTATCACACCACCCTCCCGCCTGATTCTGCTTCTCCTTACTTACCTCAGCTGAGTCCAGGAAGGTGGAGGAGTGTTGAGAATTATTTATGCTCAGGTAACTCAACGCGCAGAGCATTGCACTTACAAAGGGGCCCGAATCCTACAGCGCACACATAAAACGTAACCCTTCTATTATATGCTACTTCAGATTTAAAAAATCAGATAAATGAATAAATCTGTTGACAGTCATTCAACAGTTGAGCACGTTCGAGACTGCAGTCAGAAACAGAAGGTTCTCTCATGGGATTTCAACCATCAACTTCATGTTCATGTGGGTCACCATGAGACCTACCTATGAGGTCCTTGTTGCGGTGGTCGATGGCCAGGTTGCGCAGGGCAATGGCCACAGCCCTAACCACAGTGTCGGCGTGGGAGCGCAGCAGCTCCACCAGCACAGGCAGACCCTTCTCCTTACGCACTGTAGCCCGGATGTATCTGGACCACTAAGGAGACACACAGCACAGAGCTACCGAAGGACTATCAGCTAAAAAATGCCCAGAAACCTGTTATTTATCATTGTTAAACATTAAAAGGTCAATCCCTTCTCCTTCCCCTACAATACGAAATACTCAGCTGTGACCTTTACTTGGTAATGACAAGCTGCACACAACAGCACGTAGCTTTCCCGCCTGGCATCAACAAAGCCGTGCACTTCTATTTTACTTCCAGTAGGTGGCATCAGTGAGCCTTAAGAGCTTCAGTAAAGGTGAAATAAAAAATGCTTTGATGGATGACGCACACAGGTACCCCCTCCTGCCAGTCATGCCCTTTGAATGCTTTCACAGCGTTCAAATGCCAAATTCTGCTACATGTACAGCTTATGTACTGCTTCTTCATAGGCACAGGTGAGTGTGTTCATCCTGCCCCGCCCCCCAGCAGCGCCCCCTCTTGTCCCCACCTAGGCCATGCCCCTTCATAGTCCCATCCCATTTCACTCACATATCCAGCATTTCCTCCCTAGTCCCACCCTGTCCCTTGGCTCCATCCCATGTTCAGTTCACTCACAGTCCAGTGTCCGGCAGCGAGGTTCTGTAGGGCCCCCGCGGCTGCCTCTAGGGTGTTGTAGTTTTGGCTCTCGGTGAGGAGGGACAGGTACAGCCTGACCACCTCAGGCTGGTACAGCAGCTGGAAGCCTGTGGGCAGACAGGGTGCTAAGACCTTAACCTGACCTGGGAACCACTCGAAACAGGAGCCATCACACCTAACCCCTCACACCTGTCAAAAACCGCCTGTCCACCCCCTTTCCATCTGGAGAACGTTCTGAGCATTCGGTCCAGCACCAGGTTCTGCAACAGCTTTATTCCCCCAGGCTATTAGACGTCTCAGCTCCCACCTACGCCATGAATGCTGATAAAATGCATTTGGACTACAATGTTTCTGCGATATGCAGTCTTCTGTCTCTGCGCACTATCCTGCACCACTGTTTACTTGTATTCATTGCACTGTCATTGTTCTCGTTATATTGTTGTGTGTAGTCTTTATTGTATTTGTATTCTTTGACAGCGCCGTTTCATAAAAAGTTGAGACGCTGTGTAAAATGCAAATAAACATGGAATGCCATCATTTACAAATCATATGAACACAAATTAATTGCAAAATAGAACAAAGACGACATATCAAATGTTGAAACTGAGAAATGTTATTGTTTTATGACAAACTTATGCTCAATTTGAATTTGATGCCAGCAGCGCGTTTCAGAAAGGTTGGGACGCGCATGTTTACCGCTGTGTTGCATCACCTCTTCTTTTAACAACATTCTGTAAATGTTTTAGGAGTTAAGGAGAACAGTTGTTGGAGTTTTGAAAGTGAAATGTCCCATTCTTGCCTGATATAGGATTTCAACTGCTCAACAGTTCGGGGTCTGTGGCAGCATATGTTGTTCCAAAACCTATATACATCGTTTAGCATTAATGGTGCCCTCCCAAGAAATCACAGATGCCAGCTTTTGAACTCTCCTCTGATAACAAGCTGGATGGTCCCTCTCCTCTTTAGTCTGCAGGTTGCGGCGTCCATTATTTCCGATCAGAATCCTAAATTTTGATTCGTCAGACCACAGGACAGTTTTCCATTTTGCCTCAGTCCATCTTAAATGAGCTCGGGCCCAGAGAAGTCAGAGGCATTTCCGAATCATGTTTAGATATGGCTTCTTTGTAGGGTAGAGTTTTATGTTGTTCACAAACAGTGGTTTTAGGAAGTGTTCCTGAGCCCATGCAGTTATTTCCACTGTAGAATCATGATTTTTAATGCAGTGCCGCCTGAGGACCTGAAGATCACGGCTGTCCAATATTGGTTTTTGGCCTTGTCCTTTGCATTCAGAGATTTCTCCGGATTCTCTGAATCTTTTAATGATATTATGCGCTGTGGATGACAAAATTTCTTTAAAGCATCGTGTTGGGGAACATTATTCTTAAATTGCTGCACTATTTGCCCACACAGTCTTTGACAGCGTGGTGAACCTCACCCCATCTTCACTGCAAAGTGACTTCACCTGACAAGAAAGTAAGAAAATTCAACGGTCTAGAAAAGGTGGAGATGGTGCTAAAGGTATAAATTGGCAAAATGGTTCAGTTGCCTGTTGAAGCCCCGTTAGATGGTTCTGTCTCTCTGGCTCTGAAGAAGGAGGTTAATCTTACCACGTCCAGCAAAAAAACCTCTGTAGGCAACAAGGTGTCTGAATACATACAGCGGCGGTCACTGACTGACCAGCTGGTCAGTTTGGTCAGACTGTGATACATATCGCTGTGCTTAATGTTGTCCAGTAAACAAAGTGCAGCACTCCCTCAATATCCGCTGGGAATTCGTTCTGTGGATGCTCAAGTCCCTTATATAAAATGCAGTTGCATATTTGCATATAACCTACGCACATCCCCCCTTATACTTTAAATCATCTCTAGATTACTTATAATACCTAATGCAATGCAAATTCTATGTAAATAGCTATTATACTGAATTGCTCAGGGAATAATGATAAGAAGAAAAGTCTACATGTTCTGTACAGACATAAGCATTGTAGTACATATAGAAAATATAATAATAAACAGAGCAAATGTAAATTCATTCTCCCTCTCTACCTACACATCACTTCATTCACGAGGATTAGGTGTAGTGCCTAGTGCACAGCAAATTCACATTTCTGAATTTTTTTCCCAAACGTTTTTGATCCGTGGATGCAGACCCCACAGATAAGGAGGGCCGACTGTATTAGTAGTATTTTACTGGATACTTGAGATTAGCTCCAGACTCCGTGGCTGTCAGGAGGCAGTCGTCATTTGGAAGCATTCCTGGAGACGTGTTGTAAGAGACTGCATTCCACCACCTCTGATTAAAGACACTTTACAGAGACACTTGAGAAGTAGCATCGAATTCTCCAAAGCCAGCTTTCAAAGAGATGCCGTCAGTGCCAGACTCCACAGATCACAGCCTGTCTCATGGGGTCTGCGAGCGATTCTTCTCCAAGTTGAAAATCGTTACAGTTAATGCCTGAACGACCTGGGCGGGGAGGAGAATAAATTGAGCAGAACATCTTAGGCCTTAAATGAGTGGTCTCTCTCTCTCTCTCTCTCTCTCTCTCTCTCTTCAGCTCCTCGTGACATGACATCAGCCAAGCCAGGTGTCAAAATGGAGCATGCAGCTGAGCGATTGCACCGGCCTTTTTCCTGATCGCCTCTCAATCTCACCTCCCACACTCTCCAACCCTCAGGAGTGTTAAATGGACATAAAAATCTCTTCAGACAAAGTGCCGCAATGTCCAGGAAGACCTTGCAGAGATCGCAGAGCATACTGACTGTATCTGAATTTTATTATGCTGCAGGTCTTTTATCTAGTTCATCCATGATTTGAACTCAAAGCAAACCCAAAATTGGTGTCATGTGGGGTGAGACTAATAGCAAACTCCGGTTCCTTTCTAAAGCTCGGACTTGAAAGGCATTCTTGATGACCCTTCATGCTTTAAGTTTAATTATAAAACAGGCAGCGATTAGCCAGGGAAGGCCCGATAAGGCGCAGAAGTGTGGCCTTCCTTTCGGGGACGGTCCTCCTCTAATCCATTCTTGGAAGAACACCTCTGTTCTCCTCTGGCTAAACTAATCAATTAATCAAGGCTGATCTCTGTTACCTAACCTCCTGTCAAATACGCCGCACACTGTCACGCTCTCCTGGTGGAAAGTCACAGGACTTTTCAATTAACGTGCCAAAAAATGTCCCAGCGCCCCTGGGACAGCTGTCTTCTAATTAAACGCTTCCCTTACGATATTTCATCATCTCCCTCCTCCCCCAAGTCCTCGTCTCAGTTGATTTGGATTTTTTCGTAATACTGCTGTCATTACTTACTTTTGCTAACTGCCTGTTGACCTATGACCTTGAGCCTTCCGTGAATTTGCAGACACGTTTCAGATAAACCCGTGTATGGGGGGGGGGCCATGGCTCCCTCTGCTCATATCGTTCTCAAAACTGCCATCTTAACGAAAATAGCAACAACAATCTTTTTCACACTG
>JAOYFF010000009.1:391829-426561 GCA_025773925.1 Cryptomyrus ogoouensis | reverse complement strand
GCAGTGTACCTCACATTGCAGTGTACCTCACATCGCAGTGTACCTCACATCGGAGTGTACCTCACACTGACCCGGGCAAGCCTCTCTGCTTTACCTTAGACATCCTGACGTGTTCTTGAATACCGTGGTCCATTCCACGTCCCGGGGTTTGGACTCCTCACTGGGGTCCCGGCCCCAGCCTGAGTGGGGGATGATGACCTCACTGGTGAGGGTCTGCAGACCGTGGTTGATGATGACCATCTTCAGGGGCTCATAGGAAGACAAATTCCACAACGTTCCTGGGAGGAAGGAGAGCTTTGATGGTGCAGGTCACACGTGTAACTACAGACTCTAAATAGAGAGCTACACCAGGATCAAAGCAAACCTGAAGTACAAGAAGTACAGGCCATCCAGCTTAGGATGCCAGCCCACTTAGGACAACATATAATTTATCCAGGAATCTGGAGATACCTACCCACCTAAACCATTAGCGCCATATGGAAGGACCCAGACAAAGCCCACATATACAAAGGGGGCAGATAACAGCTCCAGACACGGAAAGGCTGGGGGACTGGGAACTGAATCTGTAATCTCAGCGGCGTGAGGCCACAGTGCTACTCATTAACACACTGCCATGATTCTCCAAATATAGAAAGATTTCCCAAAAACACAGCAAGGCTGCAGCTCTAGCTTTGTGGAGAGGATGTGTAGACAAACACAGTTACCTGTATTCAAAGAGCACTTCTGAAATACATAAAAAGCCACGACACCCCACTGCCACATCCAGAGGGAAAAGCACCAAGGGAAACATTTAAATATTTACACTCAGCTACAGTGGATAAAGGGCTTCTCCTTTGAAAATGACAATATCCACACATGAGTGAACGCGCATGCACACACAGACACGCGCGTGTGCACACAGACAAACCCACACACAGACATGCACACAGACACAGACACAGACACGCACACAGACATGCAAGCTCACAAACATACACAGACACAAACAAACCCACACAGTCTCACGGGAGCTCACAGACATACACGCACGCAGACACACACACACGCACACAGACACACGCGAGCTCACAGACATACACGCACACAGACACACACACACGCACACAGACACACGCGAGCTCACAGACATATACCCACACAGACACAGACACGCACACAGACACACGCGAGCTCACAGACATATACCCACACAGACACACACACGTACACAGACACATGCGAGCTCACAGACATACACGCACACAGACACGCAGACACACGCAAGCTCACAGACATACACCCACACAGACACATGCGAGCTTAGTCAAACACGCACACAGACACACGCGAGCTCAGACATACACGCACACAGACACACGCGAGCTCACAGACACACGTGAGCTCACAGACATACACGACACAGACACACGCAAGTGCACACAGACACAGACATATTTTTATTCATATCTTTCATCTCTATGGGCATAACCTTATTCCCAACTATGACAACCTTAATTCCTACCCAGCTCTAACTTTAACCATAAGTGACCAAACAAAATACAACTTTCGGCTATTTAAATTTTTTGATTACATTCACAAATTTTAAGAAAATGTAGGTTATTCTTGTACGGCACCGGAAAAATGTCCCAACAAGGTAAAAAGACACCCAGAAACACACACACACACACACACCACCCAGTACGCCAATCTGTTTTTATTCCCATTAACTTTGTGAAGTCCTCTCTCCCCAGGCCCCACCTTGCCTCCTTAGAGGAGTGGTAAGATAAGCGATTTCATCTTTTCCTGGCTCAGAAAAAATAACGATCTGGTTGCCTTGGGAATGATTTAATTTTTTTTTAATTGAAAAGGAACAAAAACAGGCAGAAGTTACTGTGTTTGACTTCATCCGTGACACACGCCATTCACAGAGATAGCCATCAGCCAAGCAATCAACACACACCGACTTTTTCAACCTTCCATTCTCATTTGCATGAATTTTCCACTAGATTAATAATATCCATGTCAAATTCTGCCAGCCTGGCATCAAACAATTCCAAAGCAAAACCTAAAAATAAATGTGGGCCCCGTGATAGAAATATTGTAACTTTTGATGCTGACATAAACAGCCGCAGAACCCTGTTGAAGGTGGCGGAACATGAAACCTGACATCCAACCAATCCCCTCCCAGTATGCAAATGAGCACAGCTGAGCAGAGTGCAGGGTGCGTCTGAAATCACGTACTTGTTTGCTATATAGCAGGAAAAATATAGTATGCAATGCAAATATGGATGACAGTAAGTGAACGCAATCTGGATGACATACTACACTCTTCAAAATTTCGACATGGGCAATCAGTGGATGCTACATTATCCCACAAGACCACTGGTACTGCAGCCAGAGACAAAGAACATTTCTTGAAAACGGTGGAAGAAGTGGCCTTTCTATACAAAAAAATAAACAGAAAACAATGCCCAGTTACACAAGTTTACTCAAATACGTATTTTTCCATGGATAGTTTTTAACAGTTAACTTTTGCAGGGGTCAAACTACATTATTGATAAACATCCGGTTGGGGTAATATGCAAGATGGCGACCACAGTGTGTCCGAATGCATGCACGTTGTTCTCATGCATACATACAGTACATAGCACTACATACTGCATTAAAGGTTGAGGCTTCGGATGAAATTCAGTACTTACTGTGCAAGTATGCAATTCTGGATACACCCATAGTTAAAACACAGTAAAGAATGTCACATAATAGGCAGCAGAAACCTATTCCCTGCGTGAGCTTAGCATTTGTACATTTACCTGCAGAATTAGCCACCAAATGCCTCAGTGATCACTGCTAAATTACGCACATGGGTGTTTAATAATCAGGAGCATTTCAATTGCCAACAGTAGTTACATTTTAATAGTTTATCACACTGTGCAAAGTATTTTGGCAGAATTACTGCAAACTGCATTGCACTTCAGTTATACAGGAAGAAAACATTCTGTTGTCCTCGGAAAATGATACAATTTATATTTTAAATATATATTTTAAATAAATGATAATTCAGTTGCCATCTCAGCAGGGCCTTTTCCATTCCTTGTAGGTTTTGGATTACAGGATGTTTATGCACTATTTATGTGATTTTCTTAAAATAAAAATTATAAGACTGAGGGGAAAAAAAAGTCATACTTTTAAAAGTCATACTTTTTTAAAAGTCATACATCAGAATTAATAAGATGTAAAAAAAAGCAAGAGTTCGAAATCATGGGAAAATGTGTATTTTCAAATGACACGTCACTGCACACTTAATGGAACAATTATGTGTAACGTCACATGGAGAATGACGGCAGTCTCGTATCTCCCATTGTGACAAATGCACCTGTGCCCAGCACAGCAGCTCTGTTCTAATCCATTTCCAGATCTTTCTCCCACTGTTTGTGTCAGGGCCCACAAATCGAATCCAGACCGGAGAAACCGATAAGGATGAGAAGAGCCGCGGCCCCTTGCCGCGTGTCCCAGCAGCTTAACGGGCTGGTTACTGCAGCAGTGCTGATCTAATGCAACATCACTTTAGTCCACATATTCTTCTTTTTAAGCTCTGTTCACCATATCTCCACACCTTTCCAGTCATCCTCCCTTACTGTCTCTCCCTCCATCCCCATTTATCCTCCCTCCCTCACCGCATACCCTCCCTCCTTCCATCCCTCCTTCCCTCCCTCCTTCGCCCCTTTCTCCACCCACCCTCCGTACTGTATTCATGAACGCATGTGGACACACCTGTCACCAGCTCCCGCACCTCCATGTCACCCGTCTTCCTCAGCAGTCTCACCAGCGCCGGGATGCCATCACAGTTGCGGATGGCCACCTTGTTCTGGTGGTCCCTGCCGTAGGAGATGTTGCGCAGGGCTCCGCAGGCTTTGCGGTGGACCTCGGCCCGGGGGTGGTCCAGCAGGCCCACCAGCAGCGGCACGCCCTTCAGCTGCCGCACGTCCCTCTTGATGCGGTCGTTCTCGTAGCACAGGTGCTGCAGATAAGCAGCTGCGTTGGACTTCACCGGGTCCACGGGGTGGCCCAGCATGCCAATGACCTCGGGAAGGTCGGGGTCACGCCAGCGAGGGTCTTTCCGGACACTGTCCAAGCAGGGGGAGCGGGGGCCAGCCGTGTGCTCTAAGCCCACCAGGGGCGTTTGGTACGCATCGTGGATGAAGGGGTGTCGCCCCTCTATCAGTTCAGCCTCGATGTGGTCCTCAAACACCCCCCTTAAAGAGACAGAGAGAGCTAATCATTTTGTTGATATTTTTTGCCGTTATATTTGACACGGCTGAGTGTCTCATTGATTAATTCTCATCTGTCATTGACTGCAAATTCAGATATATCCTCGTCACCTCACGCTGTACCGCTGCATGTAATGGATCAGTAATGAGCAACGAGCGACTTCACATGCAGGGGGCGCTCTGCTTGCAGTGGTCAGAGCGCGGTAATTCTAACACGCTCCACAGATCAGTGGCATGTCAGTCAGTTCATACAGAGTCTTCCTATCGAGACGAGAGCAGGCTGAGACGCTCTGGGAGGGGAAAATGCCAATGACTGCGATTCTTCTGGCACAAATTTTCTCTGAAACCTTTTGTTCATACACTGACATTTTGAACTAAACAAGACTGAATGTTAATGGCTTTTGAGTGTCTACTATTCTTTGAGGTTCTCGCTCAGCGCCGGTCATCTGGGAATCCACGCCCATATCCGAGAGACTACTGGAATATTCCGGAAGCCTTGTACTTTCCATATAACTAGGACTTGAACCTAAAATATTTAAGTGACACAGAAGATTGATTTTTCTTCCTCCTTTTCTTCAAGGCCTGACTTCACCATTTCCCCTTTCCATCCTCTCACTCTATGTGCGGGTATGACCCTTTCATGCTTTAAAAAACTCCTAAAATGAGGTTAGTTATTACGTTCACCTGTCCACCCCCCTGTTCTACTACCAGATATGATTTGTCACACCACCAACCCCCCTCCACATCACTCAAACCATAAATACTTCCATTAACTGGCTCCTCAGGCTGGGGCAGTAGACCAAGCAGAGGGTCTAACAATTCCAAAAAGATGGCTCCTCTCTCAGCCTAGAGGCACAGGTGGACGGGGGGGGGGTGGTCTCACCTCCCTAACATTAGCTCAGAGGACTGTATCCTGTTAGCTGCACACACACAAACACACAAACACAACATTTAGCAGACTCGGTGAGTCATGAGGATTCTGCCTAAGACATTTCCTGCAGTATTTTAACGTTTATTTCTATTAATAAGTATGAAAACATACTTCCATGCAGAGGGCCAGCCATTAAAAATACAATTGCTGTCCCGGGCATCTCACCGGACGTGAAGAGGCTCTCTGATTGGCTCGCGTGTAGGCCTGCCCCGGTCGGCGGCGCTCAGCGTGCGCCGGGAGGCAGTGGCGTAGTCGGGCTCCAGACCGTAGACGCCCTCCTCCTCGGGGCCCAAACTGATGCGGTCACTCTCCAGCCCGTACTGCTCCGGAGGGGACCGGCCCGGCTCCACGGGGGCCTGAGGCTGGGCCACGAGGCCAAAGCTATCCAGGTGGTGGGGCAACATATAGGCAGCAGCAGGAGTGTAGGGTGGGTGCAAGCGGTAGGCCGCCCCCAGAGTTAGGGTGCCGTAGGGGTCACCCGCCCCCTGCTGGAGGGGCTGTCTCTCTGGACTCTCGCCGAAGGAGCAGTTGTAGCTGTTCAAGGAGCGGGTAAGCGTGGAGACCTGGGCCACGGCATGGGGGTTGCCGTTCTTCATGTTGTGCCGGTCGATGGAGTCGGTGTAGCTGCCCGCCGGTGGGGGACTCTCGGGGAGGGGCAGGCCATCTGGGCCCAGGGCTGGGGGCCGGCCCGTGCAGGAGGATGCCATCTTCCCCGGCTTGGTGTCCTGGAGGATGAAGTGGACGATACTGAGAACACGACAGCAAAGGCAGGAGGTACTCACCTTGCTCAGGGGTCGTCATCTGATCTGACACACAAAAAGATAATCAGAATAGGCAGAACAGAACTTCTGTGCCTTAATAAAATCATTAATGCCACATGAAAACAGCCCCGGGCTGCCCCCTCAGAAATGCCCCCTCAGAAAGGCCGAGCCGTCGTTCTGGGCAAACATGATAACAAAAAGAAGGCCAATAAAACAGCTTTTCTATAAGTTCCTGCCATGTTGTAGGTGCGTTTGGATCAATCTGACACTAACTAGACAGCAGACAGTTGGGAGAGCAGGTCTGCTTCAGTGCAGCCCCTGTGATCCTCATTAAGATGAGCGCGTTCTCGCAAAACAGCCGCACAGGCGACTCCTATCCAGCTACTAGAACCATTTTTTCCCCAGATGCCCGGCCCTCATTCTGTACGCTTGGTTCCGCTGCTAAGGTGCCAGAGCGAAACAGGGACGTTTGTGCCGAATCGCAGTGCCGCTGTTATGTTCTGTCGTGCAAACTGCGACCAATTTGATAAAGGAAGGTAGGTCTGAAGTAAAAACTGGTTCTCATCGGATTTTAGGGTATAAACAACATCAATTAAACATGCCGACTCAATCACACTAAGTACATAAATGTTCCTGACAGACAATGTTATTATGTGAAAACCACACAGACAAGAAATTATCTATAAATTAAATTTCCTTCTGAAGGTCAGGCGGAGATTAGTCGTCAATTTCTACCTCTCTGAATTAGACTTCCTAATTGGTACGGAGCTTAATGTCCTTCGAAACAGTCAGTGCCTCGAGTGGTAATTATCATGCTGTGCGAGATGCGCTGCTGATGTTTGGCGTACAGTGAGTTTTCTTCACTGAACCCAGATCCCAGGAAGACCCATCCTGACATTCTGAAGACGGCGGCCAGCGCAGGAGCGTCCTACCTTGGCCTCGGTATGGTCCCCGGTCCCCGCTGACATGCGGGAGGTGGGCGTGCCTGCGTCCTGCTCCTCTGTCACGCCGACGCTGGCTTCCTGTAGCTCTTCCGGCTCCGGCATCATCGTCAAGGAAAGCCGCTCCCCCGGACTCTGGTCCTGAGGCGAAAGGAGAAGCCGTAAGACCAGGAAAAGCAGCACAAAACCAATATGGAGGGGGCCACACCATAAAGCAGCGCACTGCCGGCTTGATACACACAATCTGAGCACCATGGTGGCAGGAGTTAAAGCCATAAAACCACTGGGGGGAGGATTTGATACAGACACTCCATAGAGGCTGAACACCAGGGAGGAGGGAGTGTAGACCATAAAGCCAGTATAGAGGGGTCTAACCCATAAAGCCCTCGTGGAGGGAGTTTTATACATACAATCTATACAGTCTACACCATCATCACAGGGACCAAAACCATATAAAGCAGTATCCATTTCATACAGACCAAACAGTAGGACGGTACATGCCAGAACAGCTATCCTGATGGTCCCATCATGGCGACAGTCCAGGGTGATGAGGATCCATCATATGGGCTGATTTTCAGGAAGGTGGACGGTCTTAGCACGTCCTCACAGACAGAGAGGAGGAGGACGGTCACCCTGTAGGGTGACACTACACACTCCTTGTGTCCGAAATGGATCTTCTGTGCAGGGGTGAGGTAGTAAGCACAGGTGGAGTGCGTTCTCTCCCTCCTGCCGCTCAGAAAACAGAGTGCAAAAAAGGGGAGTGCAAACGGGTGACTGTCACGCAGCCTCTGACCCCAAGCCAATCCGGCACAGGCTTGGAGATCTCCGAATCCGCCAGGAGGTGCCGGCACCCTGCGTGCCAACACATTGGCAGTCTGGCCACGGCGAATTGTGTTGGCTCGAGCTGGGCAGTGGCTGGTTGACTCCTCTCGGAACCTGTGCCGCTCGGGCTCACGGAACCGGAGAAAGAATAAAGAGGGAGAGCCCGCAGAAGCCGACGGCTGTGCGAGCGGCGAGGGACTCACCGTATGTCACGGCAGTCAAACACATAATGAAAGCCGTGCCAGGAGGGCCTTGAGTCACTGCTGCTGAATGCAAGGAGGGGTCGAGGAGATGAGGGGCTGCTTCTGAGGCTCTGGTGGCTTGTTAACGGGCCTGGGGAGGCCTTCAAAGCTGCCGGCTTTTAAGCTCTTCGCACATTGTCTCACCGGCGGATCTGCAAGTCTAGTGCTCACCCCATCATACTCCCCCCACATGTCAAGTGCCCTCCAACCAGTAGAGGGCACCCCACTACTGGTGCGCATGTGTGGCTTGAAGGGGTGCCTGAAGTGCAAAGTCCGTTTCTCCTTTAATCACATGCGCCTTAATTCTGCTAGGAGGCTAGGAATGATGACTGGCTATGGAACGCTTCAAGCCAGTACCTGTTTCTGTATCTGCTCGAAAAACACATAACACAATCCATAATCTTCTCCGAGGGAGGAAAATATTTTCAGCCGAGAGAGAAAACCGCTTTGTTCACATTACACATTCAAAGGGCTTTATTATCTGTTGACATGCTGTTCATGTTGCCATCGTTACCCAGCGCTGTGCATATTTATTAACCCTCATGTTCCTTCCATGAAAAAGATGATCGCACAATCAGAGATCAATGCCATGCAAAATCTCTTGGTAATACAGACACTTTGGCAGTATATAAGGGAAAAAAGTAATGTCACTTCATATGCAGATATTTTGCAATTTTCTCTTCTCAGTGCAGAGGTAAAATGGGCTAAAATGATTTTCATACTGTACTGTCACATCCTGCACACTACCGCACCCTGGTGGTTTGGCCAAGACTATAAAAATAGTTTGCAAGGTATTCAGACAGTGTTGCTCAGCCGTTACAGTGGTCCAAGTGTGGAGAGGGCATATGTTACACCAGAAAACATTTATTAATTATACAGAAAACAGATGCAGTGTCTCTGAAAATAAGGGATTAGAGAAAAATGCATTTTCCACTGTAAAGTATCATGGAGCTAAGAAAACAAATGCAACAACCCACACTGTCTGTATTCCTAGTTGTCAGTCCCTTCCAATTTACTGGATACCAGTTATGTCGATATCCATGGCAACGTAGTTTTCTTGGGTCAAAAATCTTGCAGTGTCCCCGGAAACTAGCCTTGACAATGTCCATAGCTACCAGATCCGTCTGTGCTCCTGCTTGCCTGTTATGTCAGTGTTTCCGATTACCAGACACATTACTGTCTGGGATTATGATCTGTGTGTGTCCATGGCAACCAGCCTTGTCAGTATCCCTAGTTACCAGCCCTGCCAGGTTTCTGGTCCCTAGCCCTGCCAGCACAACCAACACTGTCAGTCCCTAATTACCCGAAGGTTGATTCCTTCTAAATTAAAGAAAAATTTCACAATTTCACCGAAAGCCACATTTATTCAGGCATCTAGTGCTTTCTGAAGATATAAACATGTTAACCAGCGTTACTATGAAGCAGCCTTTCACTGGCAGGCTCGGTCTCAGATTACCTGTCACTGCGAGAAAAAGAAGCATTACCCTCCGGTACAGCTGTAATTCAGACCTCTCCTGCAAAATTACTGATCCCAATCACAGACTCAGGACTGGGTCTCGAGTCACGGGTGCGGTGAGTGTGGGTGAGCGTGAAGGCTTTCCACCCAGGAAAACGGTAAAACACTCCGCACAGCTTAGTACAGTGCCAGCCAGGGTGTGAAGCAGAACTTCAAAGAGCACAGTGAGCTGCAACCTCAGGGCTGCCAATCACTTCCTGTTTGTTACTTTAATAGAAACCAATGATTGACAGAGCATAACGATCCCGCCCACTGTGGATATCAAAGCCCCGGTTCCTGTATGTATCCCAAGGACAGCTTGGCACTTCAGTTAAAGCATTTGCCACCTCCAGCACAGTCTTTTGTGGAGGTGTGAAGCTCCTGACCTTGTCAGCATTAACAGATATGCTGGATTTCCAACGGTACTTAATGAATACGCTGATGATTCTAACCATTAAGCAGCGGCAAATGTTCAGCACAGCTTCAACAGAAGGAAAAGCAGTGGAGAAAGCAGCCGACGCCATTACAGAGACCAGTGTGAAAGTTTCAAAGGTATGACAGCCATGGTACAAGCAGTGGAGCAAATCAGCAGATCCCCAAAACGCAATGCAGCTGGAGAACCAGCACAGAATAAAATGCAAAATGTTTCTGTTTTGGAAATTTAAATAGATGCTGGGTAGGGTGACCTCATTCCAGTTTAATTCACAGCTCTTCAAGTCCTTTCAAGCAGAAAGAAGAAGTACAGGGACACACACCCATGATTCAAGGTTTCAAAGGGTATGTCTCACTACTTGCTGCTTTCATCCACCAAACTCCATTAATCACCTGCCCTGTCCTTCCTGTGACCTCCATCGCACCAATTTCGCTATTCAAAGTGAGCAGACGGACCTAGTCACCCTCTTCACGCGCCAGCCGAAGTGGCCAAATGGAGACGAGTGGTAACCCAGTTCCTCCGGAGTCCCCCACGGCCCTGCACCTGGTCCCCTCTGCTCCGCTGCACTCCAGCACCTTGACACCCTGGCACCAGTGGGAAGCCTGCAGCTGGCACTAAAGCTAAGATACTGTGCCATCCTGTGCCCGGGACGGGAGTCAGTCTAAAGCCAAACGCACTCTCTGCTACTAGAAGCCTCATAAGCTAGTCCTAGTGATAGCAGCCGGGATACCAAAGTAATAAGTATAATTAGCCAGTTAACTCATTAAGTGCAGATTTCATTAACAGCATGGCACGGATGCACGGAGAGATGTATGAAAAATACACATAAAAATCACATGCATATTTCATGATCCAACCATTGCTGTGTACATAAATCCCTCAGACCTAATTGTACATTTTACATACGAACTTTAATGTGCAGTTTTGTGGGTGAGGTTTTTGTGTAACAAATATCAGCATTTCCATTTGGAACTGGAGCTTGGACTAACACACGCAGAGCCTGAACACGGTGAGCGCTGTGGGCCGACACACACAGAGCCGGAACACAGCAAGCGCTGTGGACCGACACACACAGAGCCTGAACACGGTGAGCGCTGTGGGCCGACACACGCAGAGCCGGAACACAGCAAGCGCTGTGGACCGACACACACAGAGTCTGAACACGGTGAGCGCTGCGGACCACAGGTGCCCACCTCAGAGCACAAAAGGCCCGCACCCAGCTAGAGGGCGCCACTGGAGCACAGATTTCTGCAAAGCTTGCGGCTTTGATGTCAAAGAGTGAGCGTGACCATCAGGATCAGTGCATGTAAGAAAGAGGAAAACCTCCACACAAAGGGGTTGGGAGGGAGGGGCCCTCCCCATGTCCTCCGAATCTGGTGATGGCAGGCTGCGGTGCAGCATGTATGTGGTTCGTAAGACCTTGCTGAGACAGCCCGGACATCCATGCTCGGTGCCCCCCAAGGTACCAGCCATTTATTTTGTGAGAATTCCCTAGAGGCACCCCCCACCACATCCCTGTGGCATACCTCAGAGGCGCCCCCTCCAGCAAAGACAAAGGCTGCCCCCCCCTGGGCCTGCCCTCAGGTCAACCGGCTAGCAAAAATGGAACCGAAGACCCAAAGGCACACCCTCCCGGCACGTCACTCCCTCTCACTTCTGTGACAGAAACGCAGCAAACAGCCACACACAAAAGGAAGCAACCGGATGGGTTTTGATCTTATTTTTTGGGTATATATGCAGCAGTGAATTGGTGCTCAACAACAGAGATCCTCAATCATGTATATGCTCAGCCATGTAGGAAAAAGTGAATTAATATCCAAAGGATGCTGGAGTGTTTTTTTTATTTTTTTTTACACAGGAAAGATGCTCTGGGAAATGATCTAAGAAGATCAGGTACTGTGCTTTTTACATGTGACTGATCAAAAGCCACAAATGAATCAAACTAAATTTGGCACTTCCAGGCATCCATACCCCTCAAACATTGTTTGTAGAGTAGTTGCACATTCCTTCAAGCTCTTTCCCCGTAAGAACAGACATGAAAACAAATCCACTGATTTAGCGAGTATTTCATAGTGAAACAGTCAGAAAGGCATAAGTCCCATGCACCCAGTGCTGGGGGGTGGGGGATGGGGGGGGAATCAGGCTTCTGGTTCTAATCCCGTCTTTTAATTACTGGCAGATAAATAACAGAGACACCAGGTGAGGTGACTTTGATCACATAAAATAAAAAGCTGAACCGCGACGGAGATCATAAAAAGGTCCAGAAGCTGCTCTAGATGCTACAATGCTCTGCTGGACCCCTACAGCGCAGATAACCTGCCTGAAGATCAAAACCCCAGATCTGAAATGTGCCACAATGGAAGGTTGTGAAGCTGTTTTTTTTTTAAGGAGATATCAGCAGACTACCACGGTGATGGGGGCAAACGGCACGGCCGCAAAAGTTGGGGGCTTCCCCTCATGAAAGGACGAGTGTATGGGCTCCTTTCTGCAGGGCGACACTGCGGAGTGCCTGCATGTAGAGCCCCCCACCCCAGAGAGATTGTGGGAAATCGACACTTTATTCACAGTCGTGGTGTATTCCATCCATCCATCCATCCATCCATCCATCCATGCATCTATCCAAGCATCATGCCGTGTATCCAGTTAAAGCTCACAGAATAGTAGAGTACTGATATTCATTTTAAAAAGCTCTCCCAAAACCACATGGCTGTCACCCATAATTATGGCTGCTCCTGGGGGCTGTGGGGCTCAGCTGAAATCCGCCCCCCCCCCGATCTGCCTCCCTGCACAGCCCTGCCTGAGGACTGTGCTGCCTAGCAGGTGATGGGTAAACACCACGCTTCCACGCGTTACGGGAGCTCTGTGTGAAAATGCACGATGCTTGGCTGCGTGCGGTTTTACTGTGGCACAGAGCATCTCTGTCATAGTCAGACACCCCCCCCCCAAAAAAAACAACAAACAGCTCTAGTCACCCATAAATCTCGAGTGCTCTCTGGTTAAACCCTTTTAAGAGGCAAACCTGTCATCCCACAGCTGACCACAATTGATGTTTTTTTTTCAGTGCAGTCTCTCACGGTCCCCCTTAACTGCCTCCGAGGTCTATTAAAAACACAGCTGTAAATATCTGATACATGTAGCATGTCCCGGATCACGACATCATCTCATACATTAAGGGCTTCCCGTGCAAGTGCACCTCCTCTGCTGCGATGCACCATAAATCGTGCCGGGGATCAGCATCGAGATTAATTACGGCTCTGGGCACGTCCGCCCAGTGATCCGAATTGGGGCTCCAAACCGCAGTCGATAACAGCATGTTGGTAAAAAAAAAAAAACACACGGTCTGGGGACTGGACAGAATTCATCTTTCCCCCAGATTAAAAAAAAAAAGAAGAAAAAAAAAACAGATCCTTTCCCCTGAAATCTGGCAGAGTCGCGACCAGTGCAGCACTGGGAAAAAAGATACAGTAAAGTGCTTACCATATTTACCCCACCGAGGTCCCTCTGTCAACTCCTTCTTATGGGGATGACGCCAATTTCTGTTCAAAGTTATTCCTCTCTCCCCTGAGAGGCAGTATTCTGGGCAACCATTCGCTCCTGGTTTCGCGCACACACACACACATTCACACACACAGCGATGCTCACGCACACACACATACAGGCACCGCTTCCACTCCCCCTAAACGTAAGGTGCCGAGGTTCTGACTGAACCCGACAAGCTTCCCGCCCTCTGTGACGAGCTGGGCTTGCCGATCCGTGCATGAGACGGCTATCCCAGGTGTGTGTGTGCAAACATGAAGAGGTCTCACATCTTTCTACTCTCTATGCTTCTGCTGTGCAGCACAGGCATAATTCCTGAGGTCTCTCAACTGTAATAGGATCAACTAAGTTGGTCTCTCAGTAATATCTGCACACTCTCCCTCTGCCTGCTGCCACCAATCTGATCTCTCTGCACACTGATCTCTCTGTACATGGTCTGCACACTGATCTCTCTGTACATGGTCTGCACACTGATCTCTCTGTACATGGTCTGTACCCTGGTCTCTCTGTACACTGTTTGCACACTGATCTCTCTGTACACTGTCTGCACACTGATCTCTCTGTACACTGTCTGCACACTGATCTCTCTGTACTCCGCCTGAACACTGATCTCTCTGTACACTGTCTGCACACTCTCCCTCTGCCTGCTGCCACCAAGCTGATCTCTCTGAACCCTGAGTGCACACTGATCTCTCTGTACACTGTCTGCACACTGATCTCTCTGTACTCCGCCTGAACACTGATCTCCCTGTATACTGTCTGCACATTCTCTTTGCTTGCTGTCTCCATACTAGTCCCTCTGTACACTGTCTGCACACTGATCCCTCTGTACACTTTCATCTCTCTGAACATACTGTCTGCACACTGATCTTTCTGAACACTGTCTGCACACCAATCTCTCTGTACACGGTCTGCGCACTGGTCTCTCTGTACACTGTCTGCACACTGATCACTTTGTACACTGTCTACACACTCTCCCCCTGATTGCTGTCTGCATACTGATCTTTCTGAACATACTGTCTGCACACTGATCTCTCTCTATACACTGTCTGCACACTGATCTCTCTGTACACACTGCCTGAACACTGATCTTGCTCAACGTTGTCTGCACACTGATCTCTCTCAACGCTGTCTGCACACTGATCTCTCAACACTGTCTGCACACTCTTTCTCTGCTTGCTGCCTCTCTCTATACACTGTCTGCACACTGATCTCTCTGTACACACTGTCTGCACACTCTTTCTCTGCTTGCTGCCTCTCTTTGTACACTGTCTGCACATAAATCTCTCTGTACACTGTCTGCACACTGATCTCTCTGTACACTGTCTGCACACTGATCTCTCTGTACACTGTCTGCACACTCTCTCTCTGCTTGCTGCCTCCACAATGATCCCTCTGTACATTGTCTTCACATTGATTTCTCTGAACACTCTCTGCACACTCTCCTTCTGCTTGTTGTCTGCACACTGATCTCTCTGTGCACTTTCTGCACACTGAACCATCAGTTTCTCCCGATCTTTCCATCTCATTCCTCACACCGATCTCTCTGTCTCATTTCTCTCCTTCACAATGATCTCTCTCTTTCTCCTTCACACCAATATCTCGTTCCTCACACTGATCTCTCTCTCCATCCGATCATACTGATCTCTGTTTCCCTCCATCTCTCTCCATCACAATGATCTCTCCATCTCATTCCTCACACTGATCTCTGTCTCCCTCCTTCACTGCTCTCTCCATCTCCCTCCTTCACACTATGTCTCAGTCTCTCTCCTTCACACCGATCTTTCCATCTCTCTCTTCACACTGATCTCTCCATCTCTACCCTCACACTGATCTCTCCATCTCCCTCCTTCACACTGATCTCTCCCTCTTTCTCCTTCACACTGAGCCTGCCGTCTGTGGGCACCCCCGCCGAGCCGTTTCCGCTCCCTCAGTCTGACTCTCTCAGCTCACCAAACGCCGCTCAGGGCCGTCCTGTGGAACATGCTCAATTATTCATCTGTGCTTCCCAACGAGCCTGTGTACCAGGCACAGCTCGGCCCAGCCACCGAGCCGACAAAGCCCCCCCCCCCCAATGTTCATACTTGAGGTATTGCAGTCTGGCTAATTAGTTTAGCTATACTGCACTCTCCTGTCTGAAGCACATATGGCAAGAACGCTGAGGTACTAACCCCCTCCCCAGGTTCCCACAGCCCCCTGGGACCTAGGTATGATGCCACACAGCTACCAGCATACATTTCAAGAGAAGACACATAGTGGGCACTTCTGGGTGTTTATGTTTTTGGCAGGAAAAGAAAAAAGGACCATGAGGATCATAAACACACAGCACAGGAGCACTGAGAATGTAGCTGTAATGTACTGTCCTGGGTCGACATTTACGGAAACCGTAAACTGTATGCACCTCTATATATAATTAATAATATGACTTACACCTCATGAGGTGGACAGTGTAAAAAGCAGCCCACTGTGTGAGTCTCAGCAAACAAAATGGAAACAAAATCACCACAAACGACAAATAAACGAATGAAAGGCAGCCGATATGCCCAGCCAGACAGAGAACCATTTTAGTATGAGTGTCCCCCTCTCTGTCTGGGCTCCTGCATTGCGAGTGACTTTCCGGGAGCTCATGGTGACAAACTAGGGGCTGACTGGCAACGATGGGGGAAATCCCGCATTCCCTCCAGTGGTGGGCGGGATTACCATGCACAGCCAATCAGCTGCTTCCTACTGGGTCAAACTGAGTGGCGAGGGTGTGGGATTATCCTAGTAACCGTGGGTTTCAGAGCCTCTCCACCGCCAGCCATCGGGTCATCGCACGTACACCCCCGCACAGCCAGGTGACGTCAAGTCTGACAGGAAAAGTGATTCTGAGAAATCGGAAAGCACCAACATCTCTCTGAGGAGATGGGGCTTCTCTGACAAGTCACTGTTGACTATGAGCTTTGGAAGCAAAAGATCAGTGGATGCTGTTGTCTAAGTCACCTTAAAACACATAATAGTGAGAGGCAAACAAAACCAGGGAAAGGTTTTCTTTGAAGAGAGAATAAACACGGAATTCATTAACAGGCAGTTACTCAGAGGTGAACTGTTCTTCAGAGAAGACCCCCAAATAAGGGAATGATTAACATGCCTCTGTGATGAGCTCTTTCTGTCAATCCCATCAAATTAAGGCCAGTAACATGATTCAAAGGCCATCATCACTTCCCAGATTCCACGTATTAATTTGTTTTCAGTTTGTTTGAATTCTGTTTGTAAAGCATGCAGTGATGACTGAAGCCATGAAATCATCCTCTAAAAGCACTCAGAGGGAAAAAAAGAGGGAATCCCGAAACAAATGGGGCTGAGGGAGAAACTCCAGGATTCCTCTTTGATTCTCATCACGGCTCAAACGCCACAATGCAAACGAGTCCATGTGCGAGTCCACTGGGGGCTTGGTAATTAGCCAGAAGACCACAGTGAAGAAAGGGAGACCAAGGAAGACCAAGCCAGGCATATATTAAACCAGGTTACCACAGTGTTGGACAGACATTTGAACAGAGACTGCCTGGACTGCACTAAAGAAGGCTGACAGTTCGGCACAGAAACTGTATGACCTGCACTACCGATGGCCGACACAGATCTGCACAGAGATTGTCTGATCTACTCCAAGGAATGCTGATTTGCACAGAAATAGTTCAGCCTGCACTAAAGGACACTGACACAGATCTCAAAAGAGATTGTTTGATCTACTCTAAGGAAGGCTGACTAAGTTCCACACAGAGATTGTACAGCTAAGCAGAGTTCTGGCAGAACTGTCTAAAGTAACTTGACTTGGAACAAATATTTTATATAAAAGTCTGTGGAAAAAATAGTCATCACACATCCAATGTACTTTTGACAAGCTTCTTTAAACTCTTGACCCCAGCAGTTAATGGCAGAAAAAAAAGAGCGCTTGATCATTTTCTTTTAATCTTAAGGCATTTATCTGTAAAATCAATTTTCCACAAAGCCATTTCACATCATAGGGAAAGGCAAAAATGTAATTACATTCTTTGACCACAACAACAGGAGCAAAACTGGAATAGAGGTTGGGTCATTCCTACACATATGTCAGGCTGATGTAAAAAAAAACTGAGATATCAGAAGCCAATTGGTGTCTCGACCTTAAGATAGCCTTTAGCCTGCGTGGAAGATCAGACATGATACATCACGCGAAAAAAAGAATTACTCACAAATCCACGCCACTGGGCAATACAAAACAGTGCTGAGGAAAAGGGAATTGTGAGCCAAGCATGAGGCACATAAAAAGTGCAGCCAATGACCAGATTTTTAAGAAAAGCCAGCCAACAACCAGCATGGTGAAGGGATCAGCCAATAACTGCCCTGATAGTGAAATCAGCCAATGAGAATCTTGAGGAGGCAATCAACCAATCAGTGACAATCCTGGTAAAAAGTTTACTTAGTGACCAGCCGAAAACGACCGTGCTAACGAAAGTAGCTTAATACCAGCAATTACGAGATGAAGAGGGACTGCACCTACAGTACCTGCATGATCACCTGCTGCCAGGCCAGGGGCTGGCTGCTGGCCGCGGGCCGCAGGGCCAGGCTGTGGCACTCCTCCTCCAGGGCGCGGGTCAGGCGCTCGAAACGGGCCTCCTGCTCTTTGACCGAGGCCAGGATGCTGGCGGCCGATCTCAGCTCGTAATTGTCCATGCCGGTCTGAGGAGCAGGATGAGGGAGGGGGGAGAATGTTGAGACACTCAATCATTAAACACACTTATATACAGCCAGTGAACACAATAATGGAAATGCTTCAATTAAAAATTTTTGTTCATGTGGCAACTAAATTACTGCTACATAGGTGAGTCATACACTAGTCAGCAGTATGCATGAGCTACAAAACAGATCTGACAACCAGCAGTCACACAAACCGTAAAATAATTTAATGTGTCAAGACAAATGGTCTTGAATTATTACAGCATTTAACAAACAGGGACAAACTGCTTTGGTAAAGAGGAATGGGGATAGCCTT
Organism: Cryptomyrus ogoouensis; assembly: GCA_025773925.1. NCBI lineage: Eukaryota > Metazoa > Chordata > Actinopteri > Osteoglossiformes > Mormyridae > Cryptomyrus > Cryptomyrus ogoouensis. Next base: position 408,141 of record JAOYFF010000009.1, on the reverse strand, counting down.
CAAAATGCAATGTGGGGGATCTGTAGGGGTATCTGCAGGCCCCTGCAGGCCTTTCTTCTGCAGAATGGTGCAGAACTTGCATGACCGCATTTCCAAGGAAGACTGAAGCTGTTCTGGAAGCAATGGGTGGCCCTACACTTCATATAGTCCATGACATTAATATACCGTAAGTGTTTCTGTTATTCTGGCCACCATCCATGGATGATCCCACATACTAGCACATGCTCATAAGCACATGCATTAGGCCAATAAATCCAAAGTGGTCCTTATCTTATTGTTACCCCCTATATACAGCTGAAGCAGTGACAGCCACGCAGTACAGGGATTGGGGAGGATGGCAGGAAGGAGACACTGACCTGTACTGCTGCGACAGCGACGCTTACACCTCTCAGAGCGCTTGGCTGTGAGCGTCAGCGCCCAGGCATCCCCTGCCACGCGGACACGAGGAGATGCAGGTGCGGGAGGACCGAACGGCTAAAGGACACAGGGAGAGACAGAGGAGGGCAAACCTTAGATTACGGGGTTAAAAACACCGTCCTCAAGTGGCGGTGGCTACATAAAAGCCTGTGACAGGATTCTCAGACAGCAGTGGGCAGCACACAGAGCAGAGGGACAAGGTCTGCAAGGCAGTCGAGGGACATCATGGTGACAGACTGCAGAGGGAGAGCTAACTGAGTATACACCACAGACTGCCAGCCCTCACACAAGCTAATGGGTACCTCTGCAAATTCAAGGGCAGTTCCTAGGCAACAGGGGGCGCATCTACATTCAGAGTCAATCCCACTTTTCATCTACCGATACATGTGGCCTCTGTGTCTGCGTGGCAAAAAGTGCTTCCTGATCTAAGATTCTACATACATCTAGGGTGACCTAGACACAGAGAACACGCATCAAAATATCCTCACATGGCAGCTACACACAGACACACCAATACAAATACATAGAATTGGACAAGTGAAGCACGCACTCCCAGTCCAATGCAGGACAGTCACATGCATAAGTATTCATGCACACACAATCACAGTAGAATCGAAAGCACAAGCTGAATGGTAAAAGTTCAGTATTCAGTATAAGTTACAATACTGGTTTAACACACACTAAAGGGAATTTAGACCCAAGTTCACACATCCTGGGATGGCGTGAGAAAGCCCACGCAAGTGCAGGGAAATCATTGAAAGTGCCAACACAGCTGGGACTGAAATCCAGCACAACCTTGGGGGTTTCTAATAGTGCAATTATTTTTTTTGGTTGAAATGCATTCATAAGAAAACAGCCTCCATTCATTTAGAATATGTTACACATCAAGGTTTCCAGAGGAAAGAAAAACTGAGAGTATTACAAGAACCCGCAATGTTTTGCAAGATAAAAATATTTCACTTCCACATAAGGGTGTCCTTAAATCCAGGCTTGAGGAAGCTCCTTATCAAAAGGGGACACATTACAACACTCAAAGAAAAAGGCAGACTGTGGATTTACCTACATGAGCTGATTCATTCGCTCTCTGCAAGGGCGGTACACAGCCTGCCACTCTGTCATTTATTTACTATCCAAGGTGCAACGCAAACCCTATTATGTGAAGAGACTTGGACACCAAAAAGGACGGTACACTTTACGTCTTTCCATTCTACAGACCTCTTTCCCGAGAGCCTTATGGTCATGCATATAATCAGACATTTTTGTGCTCAAGCAATTCAAGTACCCTGCAAGGTTATTACAGATAATGCAAACTAAATGTAAATGAGCCAAATCTGTGAATACTACAAATAAACACAATGGAGCTTTCATAAAAAGAATTACTGTATTTCCTTTAAAATGAAACAAAGAAGTGATGAGAGCTCAGTGTTTGGGAACATTTCAGATATAGCAGTCCTGTGCATAGCCGCGCTAGGGAACAAGGATTTTGGGAAGAATCTCAGAAACTGGAAAACTGCCCTATTATCCCATGATATCGCAGGTAGCATAGGGCACAAGGCAAGTCTGCACATCTTCATAGTGCAGGAGAAAGCCAGAGTACCTGTAGGAACCCCAGACTTCAGAGGGGCCACCTACAGAAGCAAACTAATAGCATATATATAAATAGGGCTGAAAATGAGAATCGAAAAAGTAGAGAAGCATAATATAAAATGAAAATTAAACGGAGCCATTGAATTTTTTAAGTTTTTTGTTCTTCCTGTGTGTGTCCTGCTGGCCAGGAAGAGGGAAAGTTAAATTAGGGAGTGCAGTAAATTGCCTTTAGGTTTTTTGCTGTTATGAGGTTGTCAGATCTGCATGGGCCACTGCTCAGAGCTGCCCCCCAGTGAGATTCAAAAAAACAAGGATGGGTTGGAGCCAAGAACCAGCATCACACCCGTGCCACCAGTCCCTCAGTGCAGATGGCCTGTCCTCCGCCTTGTTGTCTTCGATGGAAATTGTCCATGTGGAGGGTGAAGTGCAGGCAGAGGATCCTGCTCTCTAACAGAATGGTATTTCAATTCAGGCTTACATTCTAGTCGCATAAAATAGCGTCTAGAATTTAAGATGTAACAAGGGCCAGAAGTACTTCACAGGAACTAGTTATGGGCCGTGGAGTCCAGGTAACAGAAAACCACTCTAATATAAGACCCTATAGTGATGCAGTTCACCTCCAGGAAGCTAGAGGCAGTGCAACTTAACACCCAATGTTCAAGGCACAGACCTGGCACCAGGGCCAGCAGGTGGCATCATGGTAATGGACGCGGTATCTATGTAAAAAAACTGCCTTGGATCGTCACCCATGTCTCATCATCCATCAACTAAATAAAAGAAATGGCGGACGTTCAGGCACAGTGACCACTCCCTGACCCAAGGGAGAGTAAAGCATGCGTAATCACATCCCAAAGTTCTTAACATCCAGCAACTCTAAGCATCGCATGACACATCAGAGCTTCTCCAACACATTCTGCTGCACAGCCTTCAAACCTTCTGCTTTAACCAGCGTCTGACCTCCTTCTCATGCTAGATGGCCCTCCTGTAATATATATAGCGGGCAGCCGAAAGAGAATGTGGATCCCGTAATCCCTGGCTCTTGAGAGGGTTTACATTGGGAAAACCAGCCGGCACAGGTAAGCCCGATTACCGGAAACCCTTCTCCATTCTTGCTGTGAGCATCCAAGTCTCACAGAAAATGCCATCTAGTAGTCACCTTCACCTGTCAAGGTCTTCACCTGGAGCGCTCCATTATCGTTATAAGTGGGGGTGCTCCTTACCTCAGAAACCTCCCCAGATTCAAAGCACCCTACTGTGACTCAGACAAAGGTGACAGAACTCACAACGGGGCAGAGCAAGAGAGAATCTGTCAGACCTCTTCAAATGCTGAACATGAATGAAAGAAGAGGCTCACTTAGAGTTACTGACATGGAAAAAGAAGCTTTGAAACTCAACATGGGTGGGACAGACAGGCTTGGGCAATCACGGACTAGTTCAGGCCACTTTCAAATAGTTATTCTATTGGCTTTCATTGGATAAAAATCAGGAAAAACCATGGAAATCACTGACTGTTTGGTAATTGCTCCCAGTCTGGACTTCAAAGCTGCCATGCAGACAACTTAACAAGCTGGATGACGGTCAGGGATTTCAGCTAAAGAAAACTGCATAAAACCCACCATCATACCCTCCCTGACCCGTAGTCTTCTTCCAGAATGGGGGCTCAGCCGCTCTACTGCTGTAGTGCCCCTGTATCCGAGGTGATGTTTCAAGACCTACCACAGACAGCAAAACCGCAGATAACAGAGAATCATCATTGGACCCCAATATGATTTTTGTGTAAAGTTAACTGAGAAAGTACACACTATAAGACATGATCAACATTAATACGGTAATAATAAAGTACATTGTACATCATTATACAGTACTCTCTCAAATTAAAGGGATTCTGATATTTTAGCCAAATTCTCAAGAGGTGATAGAGTGATGGAAAAACCTATTGGAAGACTGAAAAATGGGGCTTCACCTGTGATGACGGGCTGGCAGATTTCACCGTGTTACAGCCTTTACTTGCTTGGCACATGGTTTGAAACTCATGAGCGGTTTATTTCTGGAATTTTCCAATTCTTTTCAAACTGGGGTTACTGAAACTGTGAATACGGGGATCCCACTGTATGAGCTCCATGCCAATTCTCTCCTATTCGGTACCTTCCCTTCAATGTCAGTGTGCACAAACCTTCAGACACCCCCTTCTGGGACTCAGCTTACCTCGACTCCAGCACATAAATCAGAGACACCGTGGGTTCCAGCATTAATCAAAACACAGTAGGGGGGAAATTAGCCTTTATCTGTTTCTAATACCTGACGTCATCAAGAGGAAGCTTTCTGACTGGAATTGTGAGGCAAAATTGAGTAAATATCCTTTCTTCTTAGGCAGCAGGTCACATGAAGGTCAGGAGAGGGTGTACATGTATGTCCAAGGTGTTCATGTTTTCTGGGATGTGCTCCATGAGCAGTAGGGAAGATGGATAGATGGATGCATGGAGGGATAGAGCTGATATTCCGTTTTATTTTTAAAAGAAGACAAAACTGAGATACCAGAAGATGCTCTCTGACACTGATCCCCGACTTAAATTAAGGCCAAATTATTTATTCATTTGTCCAGCTTTAGTGAATACAGGAGACACAGAAAAATTGGCATAGTTCATATGCTTGACAATTCATAAAGACACAGTCCTCCATGACACTCATTTGTGTGTCACCAAAGTTCTTCTGTCAAATTGTTTTTCCAAACGTGCCACCACTGAGTTTGTCTGAATTGTTACAGCTGAACTCCTAATTGGCTTTGACTGAGCTGCCGAAAGAAATTCAAAATCAAATTACTTTTGCTATGCTCTTGTATCACGTTAAATTAAATTTTTATTAGCAAGGTCTACCTCTAGAAGAGAAAAAAAACTAACACATATCCCTTTCCCTTTATTTTATAATTCATGAAACTTGAAAACAAGAATAAATCATTGAACTTTCTCTAATTAATTGTCAAGGGCAAAGAAGAAATGTGTGAAGGCGTTCTATGAACAACTTAAAAAAATGCAGCCATTGTATCATTAATTTTAAGGCAAGACAACTGAACAAGGTATTTTTTATTAACAGTACAGGTATTCTTTGACTACCACGAAAAATCATGATTGTCCGCAGTGCCTTTGGTTTAATGCAATTTCTGTCATGTGCCTTATTCTGCCTAGTTGTGGTTAATACATCTGAAGTGTAGGTGCAATGAGAAACAGATTACACACTGCCTCACTGAGACTACAATTTTAACAACCATTTGAGCATCTGAGACCCTCCTATATGACGCATCAGGAAGCGCAGGAAGGAAATGGTGCCTTCGGTATCTGTGATCCGTCTGCATCTGCGGTCAGAAAGAGCTATTTTTAGCCCACGCTAGTCAGCGATTCCCGAGATGTAAAGCACGCACTCTTCAGACAACTGGGGAAAAATAACGGGAGCCGCCTGCATGACAGCATGGGACACAGTAGGATAAACACCAGGATCACGTTCACCGCTGATCGCTTCTGCTGGCTGAAATGGTGATGATAATTTCCAATTTAAGTCCTAATCATTTCACTGCTTTTCTGTGGTTGAAATATATCTTTTAATGAAGTGGGTAGCTGTATTCTTTTTGTATGTCAAAAACTGGCCCACAGGCACAGTGAGGGGTTTGATTGGTATCTAATTTTTCATGCCGGCATACCATCCATAAATCCAAAAAAAAAAATCCCCCAGTAAACCAAATACATTACCTTAATACTGCCCCAGTCGACCCTACACACTCTCCCTATCCCTCCAAATAATCTTTATTAAAAGCTCAACTTTGTATGACTTGTCTGAATATAATCAGCTTTACCAGATCTGCACCTATTCTTTCATGCGCTAACTAGCACTAGGGCTAAGTGACACAATTAAGCTCCCCTACAAATTTTGATCAGTGGGGTGGGGGGTAGATCCCCGTAATAAATTTTGCTGAGTTGGGTGGGGGGTCACCTAGGATAAATTTTGGTTAGTAAAAATCCTGCAGTAAACTGAAAATGTTACTGCAATATTGTTCAAGCCTATCCTACACACTCTCCCCACCCAAAATCCTTAGCCCAAAAGCCCAACTTTAATTAACTTTACCCATGGGAAATTTCACCGAGTTTCCCATGAAACATTTCACCAACTGGCTAGTGGCACCAGTTAGACACCCAGATAATGCGCCAGCAAAGTTTGATAAAGACCCATCACATACTTTTTAAGTTATTGTATTAAAGAGAAAGTGTCTGCGGCAGCAGACCGGCCCCAAAATCATAAGTATTCCCCGTTTAGGGAATACAATGTTTTCTTATACACGGTACTTGTCACACCCAGCTCCGTACGATCCTCGTGTGTGCCACGCCCCCTCATTACCTCGTGTCAATTCCTGATTGTGATCACCTGTGTCCTGTTATTTCTGGCTAGTCTTGTGTATTTAGTCCGCGTCTGAGTACGTCTCGTCAGATCCGTCATTAATGTTTGTTGCCGTCAGTCATGTTCCCAAATAAACCCCGTTTGCCCGTCTTCCCGGCTTGACTTGCCTGCTTCCTCGCTCGCCCACCAGGCGATATAACAGTACTCAAGGCACCGTTGAAAACAGCCCACCTCAAAGAGCAGCAGGGGACTGAAGGCATATCAACCATCACTGTGCACATATACTTAAGTGGCCAAACGCATAATACTGTTCATTACAAAAATGAACATGAGTCAGGCTATGACTTCTTGGCCAAATTAGTATCTACGTCACCAAGCAGAGCAAACTTCATTTTATTTCTTAAGAGGTGTCTTTAAGTGTAGGATACAATCCAATTTTCTATCCTGCTCTACTACCCATCAGTCTATTTTTCTTCCACGGTCGCCCCAGAGATATAGCGCCATGTGCTGGCCTGCTGCAAATGAGTGCAACAGAAGAGTTTAGGTAATTCACAAAACTTCCCATCTGTGTCCAATTACGATCAGCTGAAAAGGGATCTCCCTGCAAGAGCAACAGGGTGAGTCATTAGGGATAAATTAAACCCAGATGAATGAAGAGACATTTCAAATTGCCATGCTTCAGCAATCCGCTCACAGGCTGAATCTGAAGGCCGTGATAGTTAATAACATGTATGCAACACTGGGAGACCCTGCAAACAACACAGGAACAGAGCAGAGGCACAATCCAAACGCAGCGACCACGAGGCCACTGCCCTACCCACTGAGTTAAGGGGCCAGCTACCCAGAAGGACACACTGAGAACATCAGTTCATCGCTGAAGCTGTTCTCTATCCAGCAGCAGGGTTCACACTCCTGCGAGAACTTCTGAGAACTTCAGAAACCACAGCCGGACACAGGGGTGGATTCACTGTGATTTTAGAAAGTGCATTTTGAACACCCAACCTCCCACCCTCCGTTTATATGATGAGAAGGTCACCGCCATCATGGGGCAAGGTCTTCAAAAGAGCGATTGTGATCTGTCACCTGTTACCCGAGGGGCTGTCAGACTATAAGACGGATTCAGGGAAGGTTCACAGCTGAGCATCGCTAGTTTATTTAAAGGACCATCCTGCAGCCAACTAGGCTCTGGACTTCCATTTTACATTCATTTATTTAGCAGACGCTTTTATCCAAAATGACATACAATGGGGAAAGAAGGGTCATCCAGTCCCTAGAGCAATGGGGGTTAAGGGCCTTGCTCTATGGCCTAAAGGTGAAAATGCTGTCCAATGCAAGATCTGGACCAGTTACATTCCGATCACTAACACAGCATCCTGATACACTAGCCCCCTAATGTAGACACACATACAGATTCAAACACATTTTTTTTTTTGGAACTTTGCCTATTCTGGACGTCTCCACTGACACTGAAATTCAGAGCATCCATCATGTCCAATAAATTGTCCGGGACCACACAGCAACTTGAAAAGTGGGGGCGGGGGGGGGGGGATCATCACGTAATGCAACACCACACCCTTGCTTATAGTGTACAAACATCACCCTGCGTGTTTACAGAGATGAATGAGCCCCAATGTGGTGTGAACAAGTCCACATGTCACTACGGGCTACAGACCTGCCGCTTAATAGCGGGAAAAGGTCGGGTGACAAGGCAAGCAGCTCCTATAGGTGACTCCAGCGAAGGGTAAGCGGCCTCTTTTGGGGACAGAGAGGGGAGGCCAGCACGAGGGGAGACTGGGGGCCGCACATCTCGGCAGGAGATTAACCTCTACTTAGCTCTTCATATCCTGGCTGCTGGGATAGATCACAAAAAGTGTCATTAAAAAGGACCCATCCTTTTTTAGAAGACCTTTGTTATGTATTTGGGGGGGGAGGGGGTGACATTATTCAAAATATCTGTCCTGGTCTCATATTCAGTCTGCATCTCTGGCCAAGATATCTGAGGATCAACCCTCCAGAGTCCTCCAGTGAAACCACATTTTAAATAAGGGTTTCCATGCTACTGTCTTGGTGGATTTGTTTTTCTGCAGGTGTTTGCTTTAACCTCTTCTCTTAATTACATAAATAACGTAATCAGTTTGACATTTTGTACATTTTTCAAACTATAATTAAGCCAGGAAAACATGCTGAAGTAAGCCGGCCTGCTCAGCCCTCCAGGAACTGATGTTAGATGCCATTAATTTTGACAAAGCACTGTAGTCAAAAGTGAGAACCGAGCCCTAGAAGGGAGACTTAATGAAGAAATATGCCAGATTAAATGGCACACGTACCAAATTGATTCAAGGTGTCCCACCGATCAAAAGGCAGCTTGTACTGCACCTGTAGGAATGCACGTTAAGTGAAAGTGCAGGTATCGATTTCAGCTATTGCTATGGAAATGAGCTCACTAGAGCCACACACTGCTTAGCAGCAGACTTTTAATTAAGCATGGTGATACACTTCCACTCAGCTAGGATGTGTGTGACCTTTAGATGCTAGATGGCATGTTGTTAGTGGGATATAATAATTATGGTGCTAAGTTAAGTTGTTAGATGCTCCTCAGGTATGTTTTATACAGGCAATTATACATTTCAGCATCTGTTTTATTGCTGGAATCTTGTCCTGTCACTTGTTCCTTGACTGGCCTGTGAGTATCCACACAAAAAAATGGGTAATATCATTCTGTATTTGTTTTCCAAGATCTGGCAAGGGAGGGTGCATTCCCTGAACTCAGCGTCAGGCCAGAAGCGGCGCTCCCTGTCTAGTGACTCCCGTCAGCATGGAACACACATGAGCCGGGACATGGGGGGGTCCCCAGAACAGCGATAATGGGCTTGACAGACACCCGCAGTCTAGCATCAGCAGCAGTGTGGAAGCACTTCATGCGACGTGGCTCCGAACGCATTTATTTTCCGTTTCATTACGCCGAGATGACAGAATCTGCAAACACGGTGGGAACTGGGGCGTGGGACGCATTAAGTCCCTCCAACAGGCATTCAGAAACAAGAAATGGTGCCGCACAACACGGCGGGAATACAGACGGGACGCGGATTACCCTGACAGCTGAATTGTGGCATCGTCATAGTACCCGTGAAGGTGGTGGTGGGTCATTTTGGGAAGGTCAAAAAAGACAGAAGACACTGAGGCTGCAGGCTAAAGTCCTCATTACTACTTGGAGAGCCCACTGCATATCAAGTCATATGACTCACATCAGCTCCATCGACCTGTCTTCTGGCCACGAAGATGTGGGAGTCACTCACATTCTGGACCTCCACCAGAGAGGTGCTTTACCCAGAAACCTCCCAGCTCTCAGCATCCCATTCAAAATCCAGCAGCCTGCCACGCTGTTCACATGCATAGACTAGGGGGGCAGTTCCCGGCTGAGCAACTGACCCTCCCTATTCAGTAAAGGCCACTGGAAAGTTTTGAAAGCTCCACTTAAACACAGCACATATGCTTGATAAGAGGCATCACATTAAAGTACTACACAAGCAGGTCATGAGGAGGGTCATAGAGTGAGCCGCTCTAAGACAGAAGAGGTTGTTACGGTCCCAAATAAAATTGTACACGATGCCGTGACCTGTGACATGGTTACTGCAGAAATAAGGGGATAAAGGTGACTTCAAGGTCACAATTCATCCAAATATTGTGAATTTACCAGGCCGGGTGGAGCCATCCGCATAATTAGACACAATTTTAGTGAGTTATTGGCCGGAAAACCATGGCCGCAACATCGGGATGACGCTCAACCTCAGCACTGGTCCGTCAAATGTGCAGCAGGGCAGGCTGAACGGAACAAAATAAAACATTTAGCAAAACATATCCTGACCTTTTCCAAGGCGTGATTATACAACGCAGTACTGACTTGTCTGTGCTACAGACTGGCTGATGAGCCCGTTCAGAATTTTTCCCCGAACTTCAATCGTGATCCTGAAAAATAACAACCACCTTCATTGAGGAGTTTGGTAAACGATGTGTTGAATGTGTCATCTCGTCTAGGGCCTGTTCCAGTCTCCTGTCAGGCGATCCCATGCTGTTTGCGCAAACCACTGATTACAGGGAAATTTACGCAACAGAACGCCTTCACCACAGCAGGTCTAGTGCTGATTAAGATCCATAACATAAAGGTTGGCAGAAAGTCCAAGGAGAAGCCCTGCTGAAGTACCACCAAGTGAAATTCCCAGCTGCACTAAGAAACGGGCTAAAGATTATGACCTTTTTCGTCCAAAACGGTCAGATGATACACTGAACGGCCTGTTTAGTAATTGCTGTCTGAAGGGACAATTCTGCTGGTATGACATGGCGAGGAACTCAACAGCATGCTGAAGAGCACCAGATGTCCAGGCGGGGTGGGGGGTGGAAGATGCACAATGGCCGGCGCTAACCTGTCCACGACAGATGACCTAAATTCTCTAGATTCTCAATAGGGCCTTTGCCTGTGCGTTTAGCAAAAGTGGACCTCCCTGGGTCAGAACATGCCCCTTCTACAGGCTAAAACGCTCCAGTGCAAGAAGGAGAGGACTCATTCACGGCAGCACAGCAAATCATGTCGCTAGGGAAACACAGCAGCTGCACAAATGAATCTGCAGATGACGTAACCCCTACGCACAGTCGGGTGAAAGGATGGCTTTCCATTACAACATTAAATAAAGTCACATTAATTCTCTGACATTTAAAAATGAATGAACTCTACATTCTATCACCTTATAGTGTGGGGTTGTTTGGGTTATAATGAAATCTCTGGCTAGAACACCACGCAGTTTAACCATTCATCTCCCAGCTTGGCCAAGTTCACATGAGATCTCCTTCCTGAAGCTCTTTCTGTTTCAAGTCGTGGTCGTAGTCCCCCCAACCCCTAACATTAAAACCTCACAGACGTGCAGCCCCCAGTTAGAAAGCAGTGTAGAGACACTTAATCCAAAGCAATTAAGAGGCTCCACCTGTGGCTTCCTGTCAGATGGGCGGCATGTCTTTGTTGTGGAGGCCCGGAAAAAAGGCACCACTTCCAGCAGGAACAGGAAACGGTTCAATCAGCTGTGAATCGTTATGACTGGGGAATGATTCAATCCCATTAAACTCAGCAATCAAATAGAGTAGGAAATGTTGAAAATGACAATTTAATGATTGTTCTAAAATATTTACTGTAGTGGGTTGATCTGCTCCAAGTAACACACACAGTCTCCGCCTGTGAGGAGGGCACCAAAAAACAGCCCACCAATCAACGACTCCCTCTGTGTCCCTATCCAATCACGATCGCTACACGCTGGCTCTCCTCTCAGAAGCAGCTCCAAGCAGTGGCCACATTCCTCCATCACAAGAGCTGTGGAGTTAAAATTGCATGGGCAGGAGTATCTCGTGGGAAAAATGCTAATCCATAGGCTTCACAGGCGGAGACAGTAGCATGAGACTGGAGAAGCAAACGGCTGGGGTGACGAGTGATTTTAACACAAATGTGAGTCTGTAGTCCTTTTGCACATATTACAGATGTGAGAGGGAAGACGCCAGTAATCACAGCTCAAGATAGGGCAAGTCAGTAAGAAACAGGCTGCCGATAATCAATAGTTAACATGAGAAACAATGCTGATGCAACGTTTCATGCGTGCATGCAGCGGGAACACAGAACAGCCACAAAAACATGCAATGGCTTCATAACGATGCCTTCCATTGTTAGAGATTACATTCTGCATCCGCTCACATCGAGCAGCCCCTGCCGTGTCACTGACAAGGCGCTGGTGGGATGGCGGCCATGCACGGCTGGGGAACGCATGTGTCGAATCCCAGTCCATGGTGGCTAATCAGACAGGTGTCCGAACAAAGCAGCCACCCTCCAGGGTCTTGTGTTTGACTGTATCTGGGTGGCAGCATGGCAAAAAAACAGGTCACTGCATCACCTGTCACCTCTCTGGGAGAGTCCGGTGCGCAGAGACCTTGCCAGACCCTACCCAGGACTCAGAGACACCATGCATGGTAGAAACTCCTTACCTGCCGTCTTTCCAACAACCCGTATTCAAATGGCTGCTAATTGTTGTCTAAAGGGGCAATTAAATTTCATTCAGATTACACTGTATGTAAATATTTGATGCCTATCCACAAGCACATGGATACGCACAGACCAGCTCCGTTTTGAGAAAGGGTCCGATTAGCAGAGCCACCGTTCGGCTGAGAGCGTGACATGTCCACATAACGACATGGGAATGCAGCAGTGCGGTCTTCAGATGCCAGTCCCTTAGCTTGCTTTATGTAAGCCATCTGCAGTACTCTAAGATAATGCGCATTTAGCAAAGGTGGACCTTGGCCAGCTGATGAAAATGGCCGACATTAAGGTTCCACGGATTGATGGAAAATCTGCCGACAGAGCACCGGCAGCGACTCTATAAACATTTACGATAAGAAAAGGAGCTCTCTCACTAGTAGAATTACTGAGAAGTTCCCCACATTATAACTTACCAGTCTTAGCCAGGTTTTATTACCAAGTGTTATGGTCCAGTTCAGGGTTGAAACACGTACGATATGTAGTTATATAGAACAAAGTTGAGTTTGAGTTTTATTTACAACTGTTAGACATGCACAACATAAGACAAATGACCAGCATCAGACATGGGCGTTGCCAAAGTAGCAAAACACCACATGATCTACCTAAATATAGAGGCACTCTATCTTTCCTATAGACAACACTTTACACTCAAAAACAGGCACCAAAAGAGTGAAGGACAAAAGGCAGCCATGTCCTACCTTCTGAAGGAGGAGGGGAGATAACACTCAGACTTTAAATTTGTACTCTTGAATTCTATTAGTTATAAATGGAAAGAAAAAAATAACAAAGCAGAGGCCTCCCTCAGGCAATCTCCTGTTTCACGACGGTGTTCTCGATGTGACGAGACCATGTGCAGACTCCCCAGGGAGCGCTGAATGCACACCTCCCTGTTCCCAAGTCAGCACCTATGGGTCCGCCTTGCTTTTAAATACCATCCGTTTTACCCAGCTTAGTCAGATGGAAAGGAACAAGGATGCCATACTTCCAGTGCTGATATGTTCTCAGCATCGCCACACTACACTCTGTAGGAGACTTAATCCAATGTGTGTGTGTGTGTGTGTGTGTGTGTGTGTGTATCTCAATGTTTCAATAAAATTCAGTCACTATGGAAACGCCTACAGTAAAAGATCTATGCACCATTGTGACCTAATGATGTCTATAGGATCCCAAGAACACTAAGCTTGGAAGTGTAAATAAAAACCATGCAGACACAAAATTTAATTGACCCACCTGATAGGTAAACATTTTTTTCATCTGCTACTTTTATCTGGAAACAACTGATCAAAATGAAAATAGAAAACAAAGCAGCTAAAGATCTGTGATAACATCACATTTTTCTAGAAACCTGAGGTCCTTATCGTAGGAGATAACATGAAATACCACTCAAAGTGACATCAGGCTTGTTTTGTTAATCTGATCAATGGACAATATAGTGCATTCCCCCAGAAAACAGCACTGTCCATTTGTTTTTTAAAAAAGAAAAAAAAAATCACAGAGATACTTTTTTCACAATGTACTGGCACTGCTTGCAAAGACAATACTATCTGTGCCCCCAATAACTGTCAGTATTTTTCTCCTCTTGAGCATCACTCAATAGCCTTTAACGGGAGAACAACTTTGTGGTAATTTGGTATTTTCCATCTTCTAATTTGGAAGTACTACTGCAAAGTACTTTGGGAAAAAGCTGTAAACACACACCATACCAGAAAAAAACAGACCCTAGTCACTAGCATTAGTGACTTTCTGGCTGGTAAGTGATGTGTTTAATTCTTGCAATTCTTGTGATATTCACATTAAAGGGACAGGGTCCCCCAACGCTCATTTCTAATCCATGGCTGCTTGTTAATTCTTTGTGTCACAGAATGCCAGAAGAACTGTTTGGACGATGCCAACACGCTCACCGGGAATTATGTATAACTGCCAGCTCCCTGCCGTGATGAAAACACCAGGATGTGAGACATGGAAGCTCTTAAGAACTAAGCATTTTGTGGTGGATTCTGCAGCAAACAATTGACTTTGGTAGATTTCCCCTCTGCGACCATTTGTTCTGTATTACTGGCACAAAACCCATGTGATCCTACACTTCTGTTCTGTGTCTGCACACTGAGAAACCCACCACACATCAAACATAGACGTGATTCTGGTTCCGATCACTCAGTATAGCCGGAATTTGACCTACAGAAGAATACTGTTGGGTCTTGGTTTTACAGGCCCTGTAGATAGGGGTTCTGGTCCTGCAGAAATGGTGAATTCCCTTGCTTTACGGAGGAGACTTCGGAGAGACAACAGGCCACCAAATCAGCAACTCCCTCTGCATTCCAATCTAATTTCGATCGCTACATGCTGGCTCTCCTCTCTGAAGAAGCTCAGAGCAGCAGCCACGTTCCTCCATCGAAAGGCCCCGCTCTCACGTTGTAATGGGCAGCACATGCAAATGAGGCTTGGTGAACATTTAGTCCGAGGCAAAATCTCCATGCGGGTGACTTTGTGCAACCGTGCGCCTCACTGGTGGTGAGACGACTCAGACGTGGGTGGCAGGAGACAAATCCAGGTCTCTGGGTCATAGAAGAAACTCCGACTCTCTTTTACTCTGGCCAAAGCTGCTCAGAAGGCCGTCCTCCGTGCTTCGCTGCTGCCGACTGCACTGCCCCTTCAAACAGAGCGAGGTAATTGGGGTTGTGCTGCGTGTCGAAAAAGTGTAATTACTTGACAAACCACTTCCTGCATACGAAACGGTGAAGATGAAAGAACACGCAAGGTCTTTATAGGAGCCACAAAACATGAGTAGGAAACAGGCCACAGAACATGGGGGAGTGAGTGCACATGCACACACACCACACCGTGGACATGCCAAAGACTGCAGCACTGGAATCCAAGACCCGCAAAGATATCAGTGTGACCACGTGCGCATCACCCTCTCTGTTCAAGTCCAAATTCAGGGCGCTAATGCACTTCTGACAATTTAAATCAAAACTATGAGAGAGGAAGCAACAAATGTGTGCATAATGTACAGCAGATTCAGCCTGAAGTTTGCATGCCGCAACGTGTTACGCAACAAACTTCGCTGCTATGCTACACTGAGTATGAATGCTCATAAATGTAAGTAGGTACAAGCTAATGGACCTACTTCCCTACTCAGTCACCCCCCCCCCCATCCTGCATCTTACTTACTTTTAAACTGTTAAGGTGATCCTGGAGCGTCACTCAGAAATGCTCAGGGTTTTCATCACAGGCATTGTTAAAGTGGCCATATTTCACCAAACGACGTTTCATTACAATAAAAAAACATTCAGGGAAACAAATCTCCCCTCATGACGGTAGCGGCCCGCAAACGCAGAATGCATCAGGAATAAAATGCAATTACAGGGGGCCGCTCCAGCGCCGTGATTAAACAGGCATCAATCAAACACCATCAGTCAGCTCTGGCCTGTTACATTCAGCATCCTTCCAGCACCCAGGCCACTAAGCCAGCAGGAGTGCCATCCAGAGGACAGACAAGCGAGAGCTTCCCCACGACGGTCTGAGTTCAGCTGAACATCACGTTCGGTGCTGAAGGGGATGTTCGCCCGCCTGCCAAACCTGAGGATGGAGCCGGATCTGAGCAGCAGGAAACTGAGCTGCGCGTCTTGACGGAAGCTCACTCTGAAACAGAGCTCCAGGCGACGGCAGTCTCAAAGCTGAGAGATAACCCAGCTGGGAGCACCCCCACAATTGCAATACAGCGATCTAAAGCACAGTGACCTATCACATCCACCCCCCCCCCCCCGGCCCCGCGCGGGGGGTTCCTCACCCCCCCCCCACACCGCTCCAGCCCCACTGACACCCCCCCCACTTCCTCCCTTTGCGCCGACTAGT
>JAOYFF010000009.1:355109-391819 GCA_025773925.1 Cryptomyrus ogoouensis | reverse complement strand
TCAAGGACAGCCGGGCCGAACCGGACTGACCTTGTCCCCTGCCACCCCCCCCCCCCCCCCCCCCCCAGGATGAGCGTACGGTTTTTCACACCTCCCCCTCAAGCTGTTCCAACCACAGAGACACATCCCGCATTTCATCCGTTGGCGACAAATAGTTTGTCCCAGCCGATTGCAGAGGAATGAAGGATTAACACTGACGCCCAGCAGGGCACGGTACAGAGAAATCTGACGACCAGGTAGGAGCACATGGACTTGACCGCAACCGTGTTACGCGAGGATGAAAGAGGAGAATTGGTGGAGTTCTGTAAATGAGCAGGTTTAACGAGGGGTCAAAAAGTCCTCCAATCAGATTAGGGTTGCAAAATTCTGGGTATTTTCCATGGGAATTAATAGGAATACATGGGAATTAACAGGAATATATAGAGATATATAGGAAATAAACTGGAAATTTGCAAAACTACAGGTTAGCCTGTAACAGGGAACTTAAATACAATTGAAAAAGATATCTTGCAGCATAGTCTTGGTTAAAACAACCTGATTTAATGCAAATTCAGTGTTCATACAGTAACTAGCTAGCTGGTAGAGCTGGGTGATATGGCCAAAATCTCGTGATAAATTTTTTCATATCCGTTGATATCGATAATTATCACAATAACTGTCAAATCATTATTTTTCTCCAGTTTAAAGATTGATTTTTAGTCCTGAGTCATAGTTAAAGAAATCAGATGGGTAATTCTAATCAATAAACTATTCTTTATAATCAGAATGTGAAAAAAAACACTTGTCAAACCCTGATGATGGCCAGAATGACGATTCTGGAACCCTGTTCTCTATTTTTGACCCCACTAGATGGAGCTCTCTGTTCAAAAAAGGGCTCAACGTCTGCTCAAAAGGAAACCAAAAGCGCCATGTTGGTTCAAAACAAATCGCAAATGGTTCATGAAGCTCGTTTTGGTCATCACTACCAAAATGCATTGTTTGAGTTTCACAAGTCTGAGACAGAAGATGAACAGCTGAGAAAATGCCACTGCTGGCATTCTTCCTTTCATTTCTTAATTCTCTGTGGATTATTACTGTGTTGATTTCTCATAGAATGAATTTGTGGGCTTTCCTTTTGGATCTTGCTTTGGACTTACCTGCTTTCCTGGTGAGTTGCCCTGTTGTTTTGACAGTTTTGTCTGTCGTCTGCCTGCCTGCCCCCTTGCATTCTCTTATTTGTCCAATAAATCCCCCGTTTGTGATTTCATGGCTGTTTGCGGTTGTGCTCCATTGCTAGTCCTAACAAGTAATTGCAGAGAAAGTGACGTAATTTTGTGATGCAAAGTGTGTCGCCGGTGACATGAAAATTTTATCATGATAATTATTGCTATCGTTTTATCGCTCAGCCCGACTAGCCTGTAAATCAGATTTGCTAAATTTAAGCTAGCTAACACCATTTCATTGACAATTAAATTTTTGGGACCCAATCACCACACAATGCATTGATTGAGTTTAAAAACAATAACTCACAAACCCTTTAGTGCACAGATATCATACACATACCGTCAGAATCACAAGACGCTGAACTTGATAGCACTAAGAGTGATATCATTTTGTAACCAAGTGCTTGTGAGTAATTATGTGTGTAAAAACACCTCAAAAAAAGCATCTGCATCAAAACGCACTGCTTATAAGTCATATTCTATGTTGAGTTATTCATACGGTTTGCTTTCTTTGCTGTATCTGACAGCTCACTGAAACAGTTCAACTCAGCTCATTTATAGAGAAAACACCTGTTATAGCCTATAAATAACAACAAAACACAGCATTCTATTCATTAGGAAGTCATTTACTTGATATTTTCTCAGTAGTCACTAGCGGTGTAGCAGTACACAAAAATCACGGTTTGGTACGTCTTAGGTATAGCGGACGTAAAAAAAACAAAACATAAATTGCATAATTTTTTCCTTATAAAACAGTAGTTAACTGAACAAAGTATGACTGTCTTAAATAAAAAGTCTCTGTCAATATTGCTGCAACCTACTAATAAAGAACTAAAATTCACTTAAAAATAAATATTCTCTAAAGTAAATAAAAATAAAATAAATACTGGGGGAAGCATATAAATGTTCCATATTTGCTGCATTCGTTTGGCACATATGCGTACTGAACCGAAAGACCCCTACATGTTCTTATTCCTTATTAAAAGAAATCACATAAAACACGACTTTGCAAGCCAAGGTGTACACTTGCAGAATTACATGTAGATATCACTGACAAAAAATCAAGGAATCACTCTGTGAAATCCGTGTGTTAAAGCTCTATTCCAAGCAATTCCACAAATCTCAAAATCTGACTTGAGAAGCAAAATAGGATCTTAAAACATAAAACAAGATGGAGGACATTTATCAGCCAAAAAGACTGTAGCGCAAGTATCTCTGTGGCCTGAAGGCTTCTACTCACAGCTGAAAAGCAGCAAAGGCTCCACACTATGGAGTCCTCACAATAATCCATTGTGAGGTGCAGAAATGCAGAGTGCCATATATCACAGCCCTGGAGCTGGAGCTAATGGAAATGAAACACAATTGAGCTTGGCAGTAATGTATCATAAACACACCACTGGGGCCAAGGAAGGGATGGAGGAGACATATAGAGACACCGTGCTCACATCTACAGTCACCTCAGCAGCAAAGCGCAAAATCAATCCTGTTTCAGTGCAAACTCTGCGTCAAAATTCATTCCTCTTCTACTCCAACAGCAAGTGTCTACTCTCCACTATTCTCCTAGCGAAGAGGGTAAAGTAAGTGACAAGTCTGGGAGACCTAGGTCCCAGCAGATCATTTTAACCTGCTGGAAAACCGGTGACACATGGTCGAACGTCTACAGAAAAGGCATTCAAGGTCTGTTCCTGATGGTACAAGGGCCATCAGAAATTTTCTTTCTGGCAATCGCACATGATTAAAACCAGTACTGTTCCAATGATTAAGATTTCTGAAAATGGAAATTGTGTTTCTGCCAGGAAGGAGTCCTGCTTGCTTGAATGAACAGACAGTGAATCGTAGAAAGGATGTAATTTCCCTTCTTCACGACGAAAACATCCAATTCCCAAAGTCTAAGCAGTACATGACTCAGACTCCTCAGTTATTGTCCAAAATCCATGCCAAACTTTCTGTATGCTTCACACTTCAAAATATGTTGACTCTGGCAAATAAGGTCTAGTGATTTGATGAGTTTTTGGCAGTAAACAGACAAACACACTGAATCAAATATAAAAAAGAGAGAAAATCAGAAATCACAAACACAAATGAACACTAAGAATAATCAACTTGGAAGTAGGAACCATAATATCTCCTCTACATACACACACACAAGGAGAATCTCTTTGGAAAAAGGAAGAACATGCTAAGGTGTCTTCCAACAGAAACCTTGGTTTGTACAAACTGATGGGCCTCATTTAAACCAGGAGGACTCCTAAATGATTGAATAATTCATCCCTCAAAGAATTAAACAGTTGAATAGGAGTACAGGGTTTGAGGGACGTTTTGTAACTACACCTGGGCCGCTGCCCCTGCCAGTGACACTGCCACATGCGGCCTGCGGCTACAGCTGCCCGGAAGATGCTTCTAGGGCCAGCATCCACACACCCGCCCCCCCCCACCCCCATCACCACACACAGAGGACAACAACTGGCCCTCTCCAGTGCAAGGGGGGGCCTCAGAGGAACTGCTGGCCCACGAGGACAGAGACTGAAACACAGAGAACACAACCCTCTCACAACTCTTAAAACAAAGTGATGTGTTCCAGGAATACAAAAATATATGTTCAGCAGATAAAGTCAGCTTGTTCCATATGGTCAGAATCACATGACTTTTAATTGAATGTATCAGTTTTCATAGAGAGCAATGGCAAAAGATGAATATAAAGTACAGAGCACTCTACTGTCATCAAACATTTCAGTAGTTTTACATTTTATTCCAGTTTCCTGCATCCAAAAAGCCTCATTTGTGCCACAGTTTCTGTAAATAAAGCGTGAACATTCTGGAAATAGTCCCAGAGGTTCCTGTTGGCTAAGGATTACCTAGAGAATGCCATGACTCTACATTGTCAGTGTGGACCATTTGAAGGCCCTCACTGGAAAACTGCTCCACACAAGGTGTTGCATTTAACGTGCTAGCTGTGCAGAAAACATCACCGCAGATAGAGCTACTGTTGTTCAGTGGCTAAAATGCATGGACAGATTCTGCATAATGACATGGTTTCATTGTGGATATTTCCTCTGCTGCAGAATTTACAAATGCTTCATCCTGATTTCTTTATTTTAGATTTTAATGTACAGTATTATACAGCACTGATGTATGGAAATTATACAACAACCTGCTTATGAAGGTGATTTTCAAGCAGGTGATTTTGTTGTTAGAAGTGTTGCATGGGCAGAAATGCACAGCTTCAGCTGGAGACTCGGTTGGTAAGAGCGGTCACATGAGGGGAATATTCAGCTGCGCACTCCCAGACTTCACACTACTTTCACAGCAAAACCCATTCAGGCTGCCTGCTCCAGCCTTTCGGATCCAGTGCTGGATTCTGCAACCTGTTGTTCCCCTGGCCTCTAACCATAAGTCATGGCAAGATGGTGCTGAGGCTAAACAACTCATACACAGGACAGGATAACTGCCGGTCAATCCTATAGGTGACATAGAACAGGCCGCCTAGGACACCAACCTATGAGGAGGTCCTGACTTGCCTGCCAATTCCAATTTGCCTTGAATGGGGGGGGCGCCAATGGCGATGCTCATCCGGGGGGGGGAACACCATCTAGGACCGGTACTGAAGCCAGCCAGGGTTGCCATTCACAGCAGAAGCTGTATTTCATAACTTGCTCCCCCTATTGTTTTATTACCATCATGAAAACATACGGGTGACGCCAGCAATTTAAATTTTAAATAAAGGTATTAATTTAGCTGTGAAAACAAATTCAAGGGCATACCTGTATAAGTTAAAACACACAAAAACTACCATCATCATCATCCATTCTAAACTTTAAACTACAAAGACGATATACACACCGTGAACATTAATGTACTTCAACCGTAGGCCCCGTGGGGGCCTGAATGGGGGGGGTTTATAAATGAGTGAGGGTTTTCAAAGTGGATCAAAGAAAAACATACCTAGTATACGTTATAGGTTATGGTGATTCACTGAGGATGCAGGAACGTGTCAGTGCTAGTTCACAGATGTTTTTCTGAGAATCGACAGCAGACAAGAATATTAACTTTATTTGGAAGAAATAGTTGAACTAAACCATAGCATAGCATAAATGAAGTTTAAGTTATCCATCCATCCATCCATCCATTATCTCCCGCTTATCCGAGGTCGGGTCGCGGGGGCAGCTGTCAAGTTATTACGTGTGAAAATGCCGAAACCAAAAGACATCATGGTATGTAAAGGCTGCCACCGTAAATTGGTAACGGATCCGAACTCCTATTCATCTCAACTCCTGTGTTACCACCAGTCTCTATATACTCTTCTTCTGGACAACAGTTAAAAGGGTTAGCGTGTTACACACAGTCCGACACGGTGACAGTACTAAAATGTGGATGCAACATGAGCCATAGCCTTGACAAACGAGTTCAAATGTGCTGGACGTATTTTAAACGATGACTGAATTTTGAGTGTGTTGGCGCTCCTTTTAGCGTCTTCATAAACTTGGGGTTCGGCAAAAAAAAAACCAGTCCGGACGGTACTCGGTGGTTTTCTTGTCAGCCTTACACCGATATGGGGCGGGGGGCTCATAAAACGTAACGTTACAGCCGCAACACATTAAAAAAAAAAGCTCAAGGGGCGCGCAGCTTCGCAACGATGGTAAGAACGCAGTTCGAGCGCGCGCGTAACGGCTACGACTCGGTGCGTTTTTACTCCATTACAATATTGCACAGCAGCCTGTCGTGTGCAAATTGCTGCCGCTCCAGCGACACTACGTTTACCCCACGGACATACACAGCATCATGAGGGGGATTTAAACGAGCATATAAACTGAAGTGTACGGAGCGCACATTTGCACCAAGCAGTAATTTAAAAAAATCACAGCGCTGCGCAAAATAATCCAGCATGAACTCCAGCAAGCTTTGCGCTCAAACAGTTATTTGCTTTATATCGATTGTTTGTTTAGCACTGTACATATGCGCATTAAAACGTACCTTTCTCCCTTAGTCTGAATGCCACGCGTTGAGCTGTTCAGCTGACAGCTCAGTAGCGGACCTTCCTCTGTATTTTATACTCTGGAGTAGCGGTAGTATTATTTCTCTCCCTTCCAGTGAAGATGTGGTCTGAAAGGCTGGATGTAACGTCACTTGCTGCAACAGCAAATCCAATGAACAGAAAATCGGTTTATACTGAAGTCGTCAACGAGAAGAGGGCATTTGCCTATTTGGCTGGAAAAGCATCCACTCAAAGTAGCACCCGTTGATACTCGTGAGGCAAAAATATGTTTAGTTAGTATCTTGAGAACAGATTCTTTTCTGTATATTGGTATCTCGATTCCTCCTAATTGTATATACGCTGATCGCTTCGACACACGCGGGATCTAGAGCCGTGTTTTCGTACAGCATCTAGACTTTGGTCCTTAACTGGCTAAGTAGGAAAAATGAAATGAAAGATGTCCAAGTATGGTCCAGGTGAAACGGTTTTAGCCGTGCATTCCTCGAAACCTTCCGTAAGGCGGTAGAATAACACTATCGACGCTCCCCGTTTCTGCAGTAAACGTAAAATCAGCTCAGTAAACACGCGAAGCAACTGTAGATAACATAGTGTATTATTAGGCTTAAAAGACGCGGCTTCGAGGTTACAGTTACATTGCTACTTTCGTTTTAAACCAAGTACTGCTTGTCGCCTATTTTTATTTCCTCTATTTAATTGGATAAGAGACAGTCACGCCTAACGCACTCACGGCTCTGCCTCTACTGCAATGGTTAGAATGTAACAATCATGCAGCATTAAAACGGTGAGCTGCTTCTCAATCATAAAAGAAACAAGTTTCCAGCATCCGTTATTCAGACATCAATGTCCAATACTGTTATCTACGATTGCACTTTTTGTTCAATTTAATTTACGAAGACTAAGTGGTTTATCATATTAGAAAAATCACCCACGTCTGCTGCCCTCAGTCAGCGGAGAGAAGGTTCGTCCTTCTGTTAATCGCAGATGACGGGTAATGAACTTGTGAGATGCACATAATGCATAACACAGACACATAACGTGGCAGAAAAAAAGTTCACGAAATCGTCATGTCGCAAAGTGAAAAGATTTTATTAGCGCCATACCAAATGACCAGTGCGCTAACATTATGGACCGAGGGGGACAATTAGTTTTATCGCCATAAGAACCTACTTTCTAGATATCAGATACAATAGAGAGATATAATGAAGAACAACTATAGTTATTAATAATAGCATTATTATTATTATTATTATTATTATTATTATTATTATTATAAATACTTTTTGTATGCCCGACGTTGATCCGGGGAAATCAAATACTGGCTATGGATAAATAGCCAGTATTCCTTCCCTGGTAATTTAGAATGAATCTCACTTTCCACTGAAGGCAACAATGGGAGATAATTTGACGGAGCAGACAGCAGATCAGAAATATAATGGCATGATTTACAGCTAGAGTAGAGATAGGGTCCCTCCTTCTGTTCACCTGTAAAGTTCTCAGAAGCAGAGCCGTCCATCTGACCTGCACAGCCAGCCTACCGGAGAGGTTTGATGCCATCTCTGTGTTATCTCATTCCTGCAACAAGGTTCTTCAGCTTGTAACACGTGTACTCTGACTGCATTTAGCAGAAAAGCACACATTACCAGAAAGTGAAATATCTTGACAGGACCTGTGAGGGTGGAAGAAGCATCTCACAGTTACATATCATAGGAGTTCAGTTACATTTTTGGCAGCATTTTTTAACATGACAGGAGTTTAAGAAATGTTAATGGTTGGTGTGTGTGTGTGTGTGTGTGTGTGTGTGCGCGTGTGTGTGTGTTTGTGTGTGTGTGTGTATTTTACTACGAGCAAACGTCACATATATTTGCAGATCTATTGTGGAATTAAAGGAAAGGCTATTCCTACCAGTGATCTGACCAGTGCAATACTGCTAAAATGATCATTTTACATCTTTGAATCAGTTCCAAGTACATTAGGAAGAGGCATGTCTCTATAAAAGGCATCTACATGCCTGGATAAATGGACCATTCCTAAATGGCTCACTAGGTCCAGGAGAGTGATCCTAAAGAATTGATGAGGATGTAAATAAACATGCCTGACCCCAGTGAGAACACGTTCAAATACAAAGATTGCAGCTAAATTTATCACAGGTCCACATGCTGCAGACCCGCACCGAGCCACAGCAGAGCCGCTACACCGAGTGAAGCTTTAAGTGGATGGGCTCGCTGTTGACGTTTCCATAGCAACGGACCACGGCTTCCTCAGCCCCGCATGGGTGATCGGTAGCGCGGCCGCCCCAAATTCCCAATGTCGCTCGGGCCGAAGCTTAAGAACACACATGGGGTTAGCACTGCATGCTCATAGCGGCCCTTCAGATCCCGTGTGCAGTTCATAAGCGATGTCGAACACTGTGATGCGTTAGGTCTGCCTGGTGCCGTGTGGGTGTGAGTGTGACTATGAGGGTAAGAACACGGGGGTGTGAGTAATGGGGAGAGCAGAGGCTTCTAAGACAATTAACCTTGGCTTCTTTTCATCTTTCCTGAAACATTTCTTATCTTTTTCCATCATGGGGCAAATATTGGCATGGACAAAATGCCCCAACAAGCCATTCCCATAAGTCTCAACTTTATACATTTTAATTAAACATTATACGGCATCTCCCCCTGCCCCCCTCCCGAAGAATTACAGTACACACTACAGATACTATACTAGAGATATTATAGTAATTTTGTGAATCAGTACAACTCTTGAGCTGCACCCCACCTGGTCCGCTGAGTGTAAGGTCATAGTTTGGTGGCCCTCCCCTTCTTCCCCTCAGTACCCATCAGCCAGGCCCATGCATCTGACAGCTAATGGAGCAGTCCCACTACCACCAAGAGTTGGGCCATATCTGAGGCATACCACAAACTGACACTTTTCCATTGTAAATGATGTGAGCCGTGCTTGAACCATAATGCTCTGACATGACCCTGTATGGCGCAAAGCGTGACCATACTGATTGGTTTGGTTGTGTCACCACCATCTGATTGGTCGAAATTGCACGATTTGATTTTGGTGCTCGGTTTTGATATGCATGAATTATCTGAATATATATTCTATATATTGTTCATTATTAGTAGTATCGCAATGCATTGATGCATTCCCGATAACTGTGACCATTAAAATTTCCAACCACCTACTTAAAAAGTGCTATACTACCAGCTGAACGGAATGGATTCGTAATGCAAATTTCCAGTTGCGAATGCCAATTCCAATGGCGTTTGATGCTGAAATATAACGGCGATTCTCACAGACGTGCTAGCAGAAATTAGCGCATAGTAAATCATGATGTACACCTTGTGAACAATAAATGTCTCTTCAGTTTTACGTCACTGTCGCTTTCCAAACCTGGCAAACGCCTTTACCGAACCGACCCTTCTGCAGTGGAAAACCGAAGTGAGCTGGAACCGTGCCGTAACTCGTGTCTCTTTGTGGTATGGCACGGGTACTGCTCGGTTCCTGTATGCCAGTGGAAAAGCGCCAAAAATTAACAAACACCATTTTGACTGTAGAGTGGGTGGGCATTTTTGGAGTCTACAAATAGCTCAGATGCAGAGGACCAGGGCAGATTGGCATTCAGCTGACAGAAAGGGGCTTGACTTCCTAGGAATTAATTTCCCTCTTCAGTTTGTGGTTCCATGAGTCCTTTAATGTCACAGCAACATAAAATGGTCCCCAGTGACCTTTGACCTTGCATCGCACGGCCACGTTGGATCTTGTTCCCACATCTCCAGCAGTAGCTTTGCAAATTCTATTTCCTGGGCTACACAGGGCACACGGACTGGGAACAGACACCTCCACTTAACTTGGGGTCCAGCTGAGAGGAGCACACACCCCTGGGGGGTCAGTCAGCTCTCTGAATCACTGCATTCATCTCAGCCCCAGAGAACAGCACTGCCATCCAGCTCCTTCCGGTCATCTGGAGTCGGGTCCACGTTCACTCAGCTGAGCTTGTACCGGCATCCTCCCCAGCCTGCTGGCGTGCGGACGCCACTCCCTCCTCCCGTGTTGGGGTCCAAGTTCCGGGCTCGCTGAGAATTAAACAAAAGGCTCCGAGTTGTGATACAGCTCTTTGTGAGCCAGCTGGCCAGCGGCCGCATGAATTCGAGCGCACGACGTGGGAGAAAATGCGACCATCATCAGCAAGGTCACAACAAATATGGAGAAGGGACACAGCTTGGGCTATACAAAATGTAAACTTGAGAAGAAAGACATTATGTCTTGCCAGGATTATTATTATTCTAATTTTACATTTTTAGTAATAACTATTGATTCTTGTAGTAAAATAATAAACTTGTAAAATATCTTGCCTTTGTATGTTTAAAATACATTATTTTGAAAATGAATCAGTAAATGATGACTTGGTGTGTTATTTTTTGAAGACAGCTATGATCTCTCTGTGTCTGAATTTTGTGCGGTTTGGCATGCAAAGCAAAGTCAGATGACCAAAAAGCTGATGTCATATAGTTGATGCCAAACATGGCGACTTTCCAGGAAGAGGCCAGCATGATTTCTGAAAGACCAGCTCCCACCAGTGAGCCCTGCATGCGTCATTTTAAAATGCACGGGTCTTGCTGCAGGCATGCATCCCTTCTCACTTCCTCCATTTGAGCCCGAGGAGATCCGACACAGAATAAACCATGCAGGGCATTTACAATCGGCTTGGTTGATTTAACTTTCCAGGATACTTAGCGCCATAGTTCCACTGATCAAACAGCATGACAGCCCCAGATGCCACTTTGAAATAACACAGACTTTTGCATGCTTTTCTAGGGAGTCTGGAGCAGCCAAATCCAGCATTCTGTTATTGGACCAAACTCCCTGCATTTTTTTTCCCTTTGACAAACATCTATTGCAAAGGGTCAAGTAATGTGTTATCTAGCCATAAAAACTGAAACTGCTGAACTCTGTTTACAAAATAAGATATTTATGAAGAGACGAAATCAGTCTGTGATGTATATTAATAAATCTGTATTTCACAGCTGGTGTGTGCTCTGCCTCATTGCCTGTGCTTCCTGGGGTAAGCTTGAAGGTCGTGGACGGTGACCTTCAGGATCTGATAAAAAGCTACGTTTTTGTATCATCTCTCCAGCTTAGTGTGAATTACGAGTTCCATTATATGTTAATTTCCAGGTTGAGGGAGATCAAAGCAATGTGTGATGCACCTGAGCTTACCCCTCCCCCCACCGCGCTTCTGACCAGCGTGCTGCTGTTGGAGACCATACTCTCCATCAGGAATATGAAGCCAGCCCCCCACCCCAGCCCATCGGCAAACCAGCCAGGAGCACTGAAGGCTGATGGGAAACAAACGAGACAGAGATTGGTGCACCGATCGAGCAAAGCGCATGGACAGATCATGAAGGAGAGGTTATGGTTCTCCAGTGCCCCCCCCCCCCGGTGAATCTCCCACGTCTCAATTTGTCTGCCTAATCAGCATCCCGTGGCAACAATTTCCTGCCCTAACAAGCTAATTTGCATCTCTGATTTGTATTTGGGGTCCAAAAATCACAGTCAACAATATCCGCCTTGGAGCGGATCATTGGTGTGTGTGGGTGTTAGTATGGTCGACTTGTAGACATTTCTGGTCTTTTCAGCGAGTCTATCAATCGTCGCTTAACATTTATGCAGCGGCATTTGCAATGAACTGATTTACATCCCATCCCTTCCACACCATTTTTTTCACCCAAACTTGGCTCCCTAACTTCTATGGCGAAGGCTGATTTCTTACAGTCATTATGAAGTTTTCATCACAATATTACCATGAAGGTGCAGCTGATCTAATCCTACTTTCACAAATATTGTATTAATGTTTTCCCCTCATACACTACAAGTCTAGGTTTGGAAGCCCTTTTGATAGCACGCTTTATAATACATGGATCAGATTATGCCGTAATATTATTTATAAGGTGGTCTCATGCCCGCTAGGTTATGGGTTAGCTCTATATAAGGCTAAGTGGAAGATGGATGATACCTTTAAAATACAACAATAATAAAAAGCACTCAATGGCCCCAGAGCTCCAGCCCTCAACATACAGAAGATCAAAGTCACAAGCATATGAAAGTGGAAGGTTTGCCTGCCGCAAACAGACGTTCACGCTCCCGGTCTCTGGCAGATGGGCAGAGCCTGGCGTTCTCCTCCTGCACACCATATGTATTATTAAGCAATCTGCAATATACTGGGGGAATCAAACACCTGCACTGCTGTCATCGAAATCAAGACCTTAACCACTGCTCCACCTTGGGCTTATATCACATAACTGTAATGTTTAAGAAAAATCATTATTTGCAATTAATTTTAGTTATAAAAAAACTGCACAGAACAAACAACATTTAAAGATTTTGTATTATTTTTAGTATTATTATAAAACGATTAAACTATGTAGGTTTCCTTCTACTGAACAGATTCTGTTCAGCAGCTGGCAGCCACTTGTTTTTCTGTTCAGATCTGCTTCCTACTGGATAGGTCCCTAATTTGGAAATATTTGAGTCAATGTGACAAACCCATAGCTGTGTAGCTGTACCAATGCGCAACATTGTCATCTGTGATGCAAGAAATTTAGCTAATTTTCGCTGCAGCTTGCCTGCTTACAATAGCTGCTCGATATACTCTTACTTCCATTCCGTGTCCTTTCTGCATGATTGCCTTGGTTCAATGGCCAGCATCAGGTGCAGCACTGACAAGTCGCCGTCAAACGTTTAGCAGTGAAAAGGCAACAAACCTAGGTGGGAGCTAAATCTGAGGTAGATTCGGAACGGCCACAGCCACAGCGAGCAAGGGAACACTCAACGGATAAGAAAGATTAATTTGCAAATAGTCAGGTAGATTCCTTAGTTAGTTAGACTTTATTGTCCCCTTTGAGGAATTTCTTTTCTACAGCACTGTACATCCCAGAGGAATCAACATCACATTTTACACCACCTGTCATTACATAATGACAACACCGAATATAACACGAACACCATTACCAAACAACGACAGGAGAGAGTACAGCACAGACGGCATGCGAGAGAAATCCGAAGAGATTGTCGTTGGCCTTTGTTACCAACATTACTGCTGCTGCCAGGTGCCGTAGTGGATAAAGCCACACACTGAAGCTTACCAGAAACAGCCTTACTGTTGGAACCTTTAACAATCATCCAGAACCTTTCTGCTAAAACAGCAGGATGCATAAATGTGCGAAAATGCCACTCAGTGCTGGCTGAGCACCTAAATTCTAATTAGGTTTAATTAATAATGTGTCCATCCCTCTATGATGCATAACTAGGGATGCAGCCATGTTCGCCGCATTGCTGCCCCACAGGAGAGTACACAGCTGCGGTGGTGCTTTCGCATCTTACCCGCAGACTGTTAAGCAGCACGCCCTGCGTGATGTTTCTCCTGCTAGCGCGCAGACCTGTGATGGACTTGCAGCGGCCCTCCCCGTCACTCGACTCCCGCGCCTCCTTCCTTCCCAGTAATCAGTGCTCGGTGGCTCCAGCTGGTGCAACAATGCTGTGTAAATGTAAGGCTTCGTTTTATATGATCATTTTTCTCATTTCCTGGCATACAAGGTATCTTCCTTACATTTTTACGACCCTGCCTGGAAGTTCAGAGCAGCCTTCCTGGGAACAAATCCCCCGTATTCAGCAAACGGTAGAGAAGTGGGGGGGGGGGGGGGGGATTGTCCCTTAGGAGCGCTGCCTTGAGGCGGGGTCATGTGACCAAGAGCAGAGGTTGAGATTCGTAGGCATGGCTGTAGTCAGCTTCACGTACACACACATGCCAATCATCACCCTCATCCCAAATGATCCTTGATAGTTTTCTCTGCTGTAATTTCTGGGGCACTAACCACTATCCTGATCCAGCCCACCAGTTTGCATAAATAGCAATAAACTGCGTAAATGTCATGCAATCAGTTAATATAATGTGGTCAGCTGGCTGGACGGTGTTTGTGCACCCACTAAATGACAGACTCAATCTACACCTTCATTTTCACCCAAGAAAGAGCTGGATCTTCTTGTTCCTAAGAGCAGGTTATTAATTACAGCAGATATGGCCGCACAGCTGTGTTGTCTCGCCAGAGTTTGACGTTTTCCATCTGCCATACAGCAAACTGAAACAAAATAATTAGTTTACCTTGCAATGACCACGCAGTCATGACATGAAAGCACATCCAAGCATCATTATGATGACCTATCTGCTGCCTAGCAACCGTTCTCTGGCCAATCGGAGCACAGTATCGGTACTGAAAGGCTGCCAGCCGTGGCCCGTTTCCGTAGCGGGAGCCATGTGCGGTGGGGACCTCGGGGATCTGGACTTTCAGAAAGTGCAGCACAGAGCCAACCGGGGCAAGGGGGAAGGCGAGGCTCCCGTTTGTCACCCTCCGTGGGATGCCATGGTCTGTACCTCAGGAGGTCCACAATGACAGTTTAAGCGGTGGTGAGAAATGGCCCTGGGTCTGGAAGACGCTGCTGAATGCCCTGTTTATAGCCTCTCAGTCTTCCGCCTCCCCCCTGCAAACACCACACCACAGGATGCACTGCCTCACTCAGCTCTATGACAAAACGAGCCCTTAAAGTCTAACCATACGTGATGTATAGTATACGCTTTCACCAGCCGCCTTCACAGACTCACACCTTCATCTCGATTCACTTGAAGGAGCCTCTCTGTATGCCAGCGCTGAAGTGGCCAGTTCCTGTTTTCCTTCCTGCACGTGTTGCCTGGTTGCCATGGCCGCGCGTGTTCTCCTCCTTTTCGCTCTCAAGGCACCGGCATGCACTCGCCGTGCATGTGTCGCTAGCAGATGAAGAGCATCTGCTGAGGAAAAATGACATCTGCTGGAGCAGAACACTTGATTGTTCTCGGAGGAGAGGGCACACACTCGTGCCAGTAGAGGCAACTCCTCACGGACCGCTTTGAGAGGCCGAGGCCCTGCGTTAGAAGGTACATGGCCAGACATTCCCTGCTCAGACAGAGGGGGACACTCACACAAGGTGGTGCTGAGGAAAAACTGACCCCAGGCTTTTGTTGCCGTGGCTTCCAGATGGGCGCATGTAGCAATCATTGCCGATTATATTGTGTTAAAGCATAGTGCCCCCCAGAGGCGTGGTCAACAATCAGTAAAGCGAAAGTGACAGTGGTAAAAGCATCCCTCAAACATTCCTTATGTGCTTTTTGACTGTGATCAGAAGGTTATCGGTTTGAGCCCCAGCCTCAGCAGTGCAGTCACATGTCACATGGGCTCTTGAACAGGGCCCTTAACCCCCAGCTTCCCCACTGCTGCAAGGTGACCCCCACGGCTATGACCTTACTCACCTGCATGTGTCCGTGTGTCACGTGGAAAGTAAGATGGGACAAAGCAAAAAAAAAAAACGATTCCCCCAGTGGGAATAATAAAGTCTCTTGCTATTTTCATTATATTCTGTGAAGGAGTGGTGGCTTTGAGGCTAGGGATCTGTGCTAGCAATTAGAAGGTTGTTGGTTCAAATCCCACTAATGCATGGAGTGATTCTACTCTGTTGGACCCTTGAGCAAGACCCTTAATCTGTAATTTGTCTATCCTGGGTATAATGTTAATCTACATCCCATGGGCGTAATATCCAGGGGGGTTAGGGGGGCCATGACCCCCCCAATAATCAGATCCAGCTAATACAACCCCCCCAATAATCAGATCCAGCTAATACAACCCCCCCAATAATCAAGTTTCCCCCGTAATGGGTGGAGACCTCGACCCCCCCCAATGTTCCAGCCAAAGTTATGCCCTTGCTACATCCAATCCTATAAGGAGGTCCTCCAACTTACAGGGAAATTTGGGGGTTGGTGGCAGGATTGGCACTCCAGCCACTGGAAAAAAAACTCACACTGGTCCATTTGGACTAGTGCGGTGCTGAGGTATCACCTGCCACATGGCTGCACTCAGGGTCTCACCCCTGAGGTGGTTTGTCATATGATGGGTGCGACAATGCACTGTACCCCTTACCTCTGCGATGGAGTGAAAGTGATATATTTTGTCAACCATATATACCGCACTAAACTGTTTCCCTAAACAATTCAGCAGTGGCCATAAGGTATACACACGGATATCACACACTCCCATATACAATATGTCCATAATAATATAAATTGGCAAAGACATTACACCATACACCAAGACAGTTTTCATGAACAGTCAGAAAAAGGTAAGCGATGAAAGAAAAAGGAATAAAAAGCAACAGGAATGACCCTCGTTAAGCCACCTCAGTGAGTAATGGGTGAGGAGATGTGCAATTGTGTTCTGACGGGAAGGTCTCGGTCGCCGAGGCTGCGGAACTGATGCATTCAAATCCACCATCAATTTAGCATCGATTCATCCACGGGGTTCTTACACATGAGAGCTTTAATCTGGAAGGCAGGTGAGGCTCTTACACTCTCTCACCTGCCAGCTTATTAATTAGTGGCCCCTGAAGAAGCAGAGGAATAGTAGAGGTAAGGAGGTATCCTTTGACTGCAAATAACTTCCTCGTTTAGAGGCTGTCAATTAAACCTTTGTGTGTGGCCACCTTATTCGCAGATTTTTCTAATCTAGTTTCTCTTTATCAAATCCACTTGTCACTGTATATCTGGTTCCAGTAACTGCACTGTGCATTTTCAATTTTTAATGCATTCTTGCTCTTTAAGGAGAACCCAAGATGGAATGTGAAGGCCAGAGTCAGTATCACCTTCGCAGTTTTATAGCTTGAGTCACTTAGGAGACTTTTGGTATTTTTTAAAAGATTTTACTGCCTTTGCAGTGGCGCCACCAGCTGGAGATAAGCACCCCACTCTCCAAATCGATGGGGTGTTTTAACATTCGACCCCTTTTATTGACACATATTCTCAAAGAAGCAGGACTCTGAATCCCAAATGCTGGACTGCTGGGCTCATAAATGGCCACAAATGCCCAGAAACCCTCCAAAACCCTCCAAAACACTCACACACGCAAAGGGAAAGAGTCCCGGGGGGGGATGATGGACAGGTCTTGTTGCTTGGCTACAGTCTCTCTCTTAAAAAAACAGAAATCAATGCGTTTCCATGTCACAAACGCTTTACATAATAGACAGTTTAATCACAATCTCTTTTTCTCTTTAGTGGCAACTGAACTGCATATTTCCCAACCATTTAATAAGCAAATTCAATTTATTCACAGCAAAAGCCCATAATCAACGTACTAAATCAATGGGCCAGAACAATATCATTAATTGCACAACTAGAAATTATTACACAATTGGAAAAAAAAGTCCAGAATTTATATGCCTGACTAAACACCTAATATGAACTGTGTGCACGACTGCCCTTTGTCTATACTCCATAGACAGGTCGATGGTGTGCTTATGTCGCATTTGAGTACCAGCTGGCTGCTGATTCCACCTGCACCGTGGCCCGGCTGAGCTCCACTAGGCCGTAACTTTTCTTGCACGACTGCTGACGGCTCCTCCATAACAGCAGCAATCACCCAGCATCGATGCCCCGAGCATGCTTATTTTCACGGCCCACAAAACTAACAGCTCTCGGATAAATCGGCAGAGAGAAACGCCGTCTGGCCGACCCGTTCTGTGGTGGCCATTTTCCCTGAGCTCAGACGTTACTTGGCATGGAGAATGATAAGTTTGCATAAGCGTCCGATTTGCATTCATGACTGACTCCTCATGCACGCTGAGCAGAAAAGTGAGAGCTTTCACCGGGAACAGGTTTTTGGCTTTAGGCTGTCTCAACAGGTTGCTTGGCAACAACATCAACAACAGAGAGCAACATTGCCAGCAATGATGGCCTCCTAGCCCGCATTAGCCAGCTAAACAACCAGCTCTATTTTCCCCTCTAACGAGCAAACTCCTTCTTTCAAAGACTGTACCAACCACACAAGTGGAAGGCTGGTGCCACCTCACTACCGAAGAGGCCTAGAGATCCCATCGCATGAAAGAGCACAAGAGCATGAAAGGCAGACACATAGAGACCCTACAGACTGTAAGGAGAGGAAGAGCTAGAAAAAGAAAACACGTGGGAAAAGAGGATGAATCGAAAACGACAGTCAAGCCAGTTAATTATGTTGCGGTTCAGGGTCTTTCAAGACCAGGATGCAACTGGCCTTTGTTAACCCAGTAGGCAGGAGCTTCAACAGAGCTTTCAGCTTCCTGAACATGTGGTTGTGGGCAGGTTTTCCCTTTGCCAAAGCATATATAAATACCCTTTGACTGCCTTTTGAGAGGTCAGGTCAGTCCAGCTACCCCGTGGGTCCCAGACCTGTTCAGTATCAAATAACAAGCAGTGAGAGGTCCGGATGGGGCCCAACAGATGGCAGCACAGAACCCAGACAAACGCTTTTATCACTATTCTGCAATTCAGACTTCCACATATGCGCTATTTTTTTGTCCATCGGCAGTAATTCCCAATGTTACTTTAGTTATTAACTCATTTACAGAGATTGGCAGACTTCCATGGCTCCATCAGGGTACTGGGCCCTAACCTCGACAAACGGACGCCAACTGCCATCGCGGTCCCTGTTTTTGGCGGACGAACAAATCAGTAAGTGACAGAAGACAAATTCAAAAATAAATCAACCAAATGCTACAAAATCGGACTGTTGACAGAATCACAATCGGTTACGACATTGACAACCATGTGCGATGGCCTGGATTTTCCTGGTACCACACAAACTGATCTCGGTACAGCGCTCAGATCCACATGGATGGAGCTTGTCTATGAGGCTTTTTAATTAAAATCAATATCTCATCATTCGAGTCATTATTGCAATGGGATCAATGGTGAGGGATTTCAATGAACCAGGAAAGCAACTCTACTTCTGTGTAGCTCCTCCAGGGCAGATTCAGGTGCCATTGGCTGCTTCCTTTTCTACATTCTTTCATGTTCTGCACGTTGCATTGCAAGCCCCCAGCCCCCCACCCCAACCCAAACTCCCAGAAGTCATACATTTTAATTTGAACCCACCTTCTGCATCTCATGTCCATTGTTCAGCGCTGGCTCACTCTCCGCAGTCATAACTCTCACCACGCTGAGCAAAGGCACTTCATCCCAGCCAATAATAATTCCCAATTCAGTCAATATTAATTCTTGGCACTTTTTTTTTTTATGTCTGGACTGAATTCATGTTGAAGCTGCAGCCTTTCTCCATCCTCCCCTGAGGAATAAAAAGATACTAGTGCTTTGAAACACCCCTTCTGAACACAGGGCGATGGCAGAAAAAGATGAAGAGCAAAACAAACACCGAGTTCCTGCCTGCGTCCGTGTCTGCTGTACAGATGAGTTGTTCTTAGCAGTACCTATGGTTTTCCCCATAACTCCAGCTAATTTTCCCGTTGCTTTGGGGAAACGTTCCCTTGATATACAGCATATTTATGCTGTGCCTTGTGTGGAGAATTGTCTACTGAAAAGAAACAAGAATATGATCTCGTATAGCAGCTTATCACAGAAGCATATCGTCCACATACAGGAGGCGACTTCTCAGACCTAAATGCACCTAAAACTAAACAGGATTATGTTATTGAAACGTAGCTCTGAAAACACTCCAAGAATGACATCAAAACCATCTAATTTAGCATCTGGCTATAGGCTGATGTAAAAAGCTGAAAGATACAGGAGAGACAGGTGGTGCTACGGTGTGCTGCCTTCCACAGACAGCTTCACCTAGGTTTCTGCTGGCTGGCTTTTATGTCCCATGGGCAGTGATTGATGGCCCACTGATATCCTCCCCAATGTGGGTAGTGAAACCTCACCTCTCCCATAACTAAGAGAAACAGCCGGTGCCAACTTTCAATATGCTGCCCTCTAGCTGTGGGAAATGTGTACACTTCTTCTCCAGTTTCATCACCTGGGGAGGGGAGCCTGTCGTGGCGTTTATTGTATCACCAGCCACAAGCGTATCAACAGGAAATGACCCACTCATTAGACACAGAAACACAAAGTTTAACACACAATAGAAAATACAGGAAGTGTATTCATCTTCTAACCACTGCGGCCTGCAGTCTACCCCAGGCAGCAGAGGGATACATCCTACGCAGGGTGTCGCTCCATCACAGGGCTCACGCACTGTAGGCCAGGACTATTCAAATCACGGTCCTCGAGGGCCGAGCCCTGCTGATTTTCCAGCCTTCCTTTACCTGTGAGCCAGGTGTGAAGCCTCTGACCAATCAGAATCAGTAATTATTAAACTAACTACCTGGGAGAACTGAAAACAAGGCCTGGATTTGTAGGCAATTTATAGAGACCAGTTAGCTTAACAGCATCTCTGGGACTGTGGAAGAAAACTGAAGTTTCGAAAGAAACCCACAGAACACAAGTCACAGGACATGCCAGTACATACACAGAGTGGGAGCAGGATTCGAACCCGCAGCCTTAGACAAGTGAAGTAATAGTGCCATCCACCCCCAAGGAAAGGGATCCCAGCCCATGAATTAACTAGTAATAAATGCGTCACATAAGCAATCATATAAACACATGGTGCTCCACCCTGCTGCTGACTTGGAAACAGACACTGCAGGTCAGTGAGAGAAGTGAAGCCAGCCTCAGACAGAGCTGTGAGTGAAGCACTGCTCTGTCATTATAGTGCCCGGAGCGGCACTCAGACACAAGAGAATGTTCCAGAATTCTGATAGATAGAAACAAACACATGTCACTCAGTGAAAACAGTGAGTGTTTAGACCGGGATATTCTTTTGACTGAGTCTTGACAGCAGATGTTTTGACTGGGAAAGTCATGTCGCTGAGTCACAACACCGAATGTTTAGACTAGGATTTTCTTTTCACTGAGTCTCAATGGTAAATCTTTTGTCCGAGATAGTCATGTCACTCAATTAGCAATTAGTGTTTTGACAACGATTAGCATTTCACTGAGTCCTGACAGCAAACGTTTTGACTAGGATAGTCATGTCATCGAGTTACAACACTGAGTGTTTTAAACAGGAAAATCTTTTCAGTACCTGTTACAGAAGTGACTCTGAATATTGATGTGTGAGATGTTTCTCCTTCAGTTACAAACACAGATACCCCAAATGCTTTTCAACAGCCTCTCCTGTCATGGCCAGTCGCATGCAACAGAGTGCACGTAGAGCACATATACTCACTAACACAGCATTGACCTTGCCAAGACACGTCCACTTCACTGCAAAGTAGTGATGCAGTCAAGACCACCTAAACCAAGACCAAGTCATTACCAAGACCAAAGTGTATTGAGACTGAGACAAGACCAAGACCAAGGCAGGGCAAGACCAAGTCAAGCTCAGAAGCAGACTACTGTTTGAGTCTGCATAACACAACACACTATAAAATGTGGAGCACAGGCACCATTTTGGGGCAGTACGACCTAAAATTTGCGTCACAGTATAATTTGAACCATGGACTTTTTTCTTAAAATTTCAATGTAAATGCACAAGTACAAAAGTAACATTTTTTCAAATAAGACACACCTTATTGGTTGCATTTGAAGCAGGATGTTTTACACCCAATCACAGTACTATGTTAATCCTTTGAACCATATCAAAGGATTAACATAGTCACATGAGTTAGTCACATATGCTGTATGTTTTTGTGTTCAGGACATTCTAGGCTACTCAGATATGGCATAATTTGATGTGTAAATGCTGACACAGTCTTGTTATCCTTTTTATGAGGAAAATCTACTTATTGGAATTTCTCAACTTTTTGTCTCATCTAATATAAAAAATTCCGGGCACTACAAATATGATCTTATGAATGTTTAGATTGGAGTCTCTATGATGTGGGAATGCAGGGGTTTCATTGGGAACCTTTCTATGGCTTAGTATTGTGAAGGAATAGATGGTTAGTGCCAGGCGGAAATGAATATCTTTGATTTTGCATGCATTTGGTCACTTGTTGAAGTTATCTGATACACAGCAATGCAGTGGAATCGAGACCAAGACCGGTCTCGAGTACTACAACACTACTGCAAAGTGCAAGTCATCTGGAATTATACTCCAAAATCCGATGCCAGTTTTCTCATTTCACAGTCCCATCAACTTTAAGAACTCTTAAGCATATATATTATTTATCAGCCAGCCTTCATCTATTAAAAACCAAAAAATCTTAATCTCCCTGGTTTCCATTTGGAAGTCATAAAATTAAACTTCAGACATGCATCAACTTCCTTCTAATGAATCCTCTTATAGTATTTGCCACTTCCTCAGTTAATAAAAAAATAAAAATAAAACCCAAAGTGGAAGTTCAGGCCCAAAGACTCTTGGGCACCAAGCACCCTGACACATTTTACTAGTTTATTTAGATGGACAAAAATTCAAACTAAATAGAGGCCAAAAAAATCTCTAAAAAGTTTATGGTTACATGAAAATTGGTTCTCAGGATTGTTCCCACTCAGTTTCAGAATTATCTTGTTACAAAAATATTGCCAACAATTATATACAATTTTCTCAAATATTATCTGAAACTAGCCTGCAGCAATATTTATATAAGTAAATGCTTAATGAGGAGTCTAATGTATTCATTCGAAGGATTTCTTTTCTTCATAAGTGTAAGTGCAGACCTCAAGGACTCATTGAATATTGATTTTTAAATTCTTGTTTGTGGGGGAAAAAAAAGCACATGTTGCATGGTTTTCCTGCTTTTTATCGGACAGTTAACCATCTATTGTCATGCAGACTTGGCACCATGGATGCAGTAGGAAGTGCAGTTGCCTTGAGATTTCCAATTATGGGCCAGCAGAGAGCCGTGGAAGGTCAGCAGGTGGAGTTAAATCAGCTCAGAGGTGAACTTGGAACTGCTTTTTAATTACATAAATTCTCAAGCAGGAGGCTGAAGAATCAGAACTGCAGCACTAAGCTCTGTTTTGGTTCGGCTGTGTATGCTGGTCGGCTGAGATCACAGAGCCTCCTGGCAAGAGCCGTCCATGCTGCCACTCACCCACTGACTCGTCAGCCATGGCGATTTGCATACAAATCAAGCAAACTGTTATTCACACAAAATAACAGATGCGATTTATACTGCCATACAACAGAGAAAGGACTGTCTCACCAGTGAACGTTTAGACATTTTCACTGTATAATTTGGAGGTTTGCAGTAACAATGACGACACTGGATCGTGGCGGAGACACACACTTCCTTGTTTTTCATTATACAAACACATACACACTCGGAGTGCGGACTGCTCTCTCTAGTTTTTAATCACGCCTGAAACTACGACATGCCATAATCACTTGAACTCTGGATATGTGCAGAAATGCTCTTTGAAAATAAGAACAGATATTTTTTGTTGACAGAACATCAAGAAAATTGCAATTCAAGTTATTTTTTCTACATAAATCTCAATTAAATAAATGCCAAAAGACATGAGCTTTTTGCAATTCAAAATTTTAAATGTAAGCTCCAGCAGTGAAAGGTCCTGCATACACACACACACACACACACACACACACACACATACACCAAGATGGAGAGAATCGGTCTAAGCGGGGTTTGTATGGTGACACTTGGGCTGAACTTTATTTAGACAAGCAAGATCCCTTAACATACACACACAGACACACCAGTACGATTGTGACATCACAAGTGCTTGAACTGGCCCATTCAGCATAGGAGGAAATGAAGAGGATGGCATTGATTGGCCAGGGTACTTACCCACTATCCCCACTCATATTCCAGTATTTCTACCCTTGTGTTTAAAGGACAGGCTGCCAGCCGACTCTCTCACATGCATGAGAAGCAGCACGCCGAGTGGGGGCTCCGAGGGGGCGTGCGGCTGTCACCTCGAAAGGGAGGTGTCTTTGGGGCTTGATGGGATTTGTGCCTCCACCTTCATGGAGGCAGTAAGGAATGTTAGCTCTCAATAGAGGTGGAAAGTTCAGCTCCAGAAACTACAAATTCAGACCAACGTTTTGTTTCAACCAACCAGAGTCACAGTCACACAGTACTCAACTGGTTGGTTGAAACAAAATTTTGGTCAGGATTCGTACTCTCTGGACCTGAACTTTCCACCTGTAGTTCCCAACCAAGCTGAAAGCAGGGGCTTAAGAAATGGGGAGGGGGGGCGTATACCCCCCAATATTTAATTTGGATTCATTCATCTCCCCAGGAAATAGACCTTTGTATTTAAATTATTAAGTTGTGCTCCTCCTCCCATATCAATCTCTCTCTTACGCTGTTGGCTGAAACTAAATAATGCAGGTGACATCATCAGCTCATCTGGATATCGGTGTTTTCCTCATAGGATTCACAGGAGTGACTGAGTAATCTAGTAAAATGAAAACGGCAGTGCAAAAAACAAAAAAATAAGAGGAAAAAACTTTATTCTATTTTAGAAATACAAAAAACATATTGCCTTCTTTTCTAAAAATACAAAAGTGGACACGTCAGCATTAATTTTAAGTTATACTTGCACTGTTCCTCCAGAACAGGACTCACATGTGCTCAGTGAGGAACGTGAGAAGGCAGATGAAGCCGGGGATCCGGCTGCGGGCGGAGGGACTGGAGGCCTGCAGGAAGCCTGGCCTGGCCTGGCACTCACCCACACCCAAAGCGTTAGGAGTCATACCTGGAGCTTCCCTGGGGAGGCATGTCTCTCATGTCTGAAGTGTTGACAAAGGGGAGATTTTCCTGGGGTGTAGAAGAGGAAGAATATGGAGGGGTGGAGTGGGGGCAGTGAAGTGGTTTGGGTGGGGCCTGTGCTCCACTGCCGGATGTGTCCGTGTGCACAGAGGTCATGGAGGTCATAGAGGTCATGGAGGTCATGGAGGACCTAGAAGCCGAGGAATGGAGCTGGGGCACCCTGCCCCCGGAACCTATCAGATTGTCCCGTGACCCGAAGATGGGGGGTGTGGGACTCCGTGACTTGGTAGCTCGGGGGCCCTCAGAGTAGCATGGACCCGGGTACAGGCTGTGCAAGCGGGGCATGTCATACACCCCAGGGTCTGGCTGAGGCTGGAAGTGGGATTGGACCTGCAGCTGTCTCTCATCCTCAGTCTCCCGTCGCTCCTGAATGGACGCCATGACAGTCTTGGGAAGGCTGTCATAGCCCACCGGTGAGGGATTCTTCGGATGGGGTGAGTGTCTGCCCACCAGGACTGGGCACGGCAACTCGGGCAGCCATGCTGAGAACTGGTTCGTGGGCTGGAATGGCAACCGGCACTCCAGTAAGGGCGGCCCAGGGTGGGCCAGACAGTCCATCATGGTGAGGGCGTTAGGGCTTGGGTGGAGTAGGCTGTCATAAGACAGGCTCCCATTACGGTTGAACAGCATGCCGGGTGTCAAGATGCTGCTGTGGGGGGCCGAGTCCTCGGGCTTGCCGGGTAGGGCCTGGAGCTGGTCCCGGTGCTGGTGCGACTCCCTCAGGCTGAGCGAGCGCGAGTGGAGGCTGCACGAGTCCAGCTGCAGCAGCGGAGACTGCAAGGCCCAGGGCGCAAGCTGGTTCCTGCAGTCCGGAAGGTCCAGGTCAGGCTCAGAGAAGTAGCCCTGGCCCCTGGGGACGCCATCCAGGCTGGCCGATGCTTTGTGACGGCCAGATATTGTGACCTGCATATAACACAGATTAGGCACCTTGCAACCCTTCACACCTGAACTGAAATTCTGAAATCATTAGGTTATGGGCTGGACAAAAGAACAACCAAGGAACCCTTATGAGCAGCCTGGCGTCTCCTAATGTCACACTCACCTGCTCTCCCGCTGCGCAGTACTGCACCTCCGCCACAGACCTGAAGGGGACCTGGTACTTAAACAAGGCTTGGGCAGATAGGCCTTCAAGAGAGGCAGAAGAAAAAGATTATACTACCAGCAATGTCTTTCCGTGCCGCGTGAGCAGATCTGGCAGGGAAACTGGGGAATACGTGTCACAACAGGATAAATGCCTGGGAACAGGAAGTACACTTCCTGCAGTATTGCCTATGCAGTAAATTCTGTTCCACTGTCCTTGTACAAAACACCAACACCTTTTATCACACCTGCGCCGGATGACTAATTTTTTTCCCCTTACATCAGTCGCTCCGTTTCATTAAACACATCACAGCATGTTCTTAAATACTCTGATTGTCTGTTGGCTCATTCAAAGTATTACTAAATTCCTCCACCAGATGGCAGCAAAACTGCAATCAGAGGAATGATGACGGCCTGACCTGGGATTCAGAGACCTTATCGCAGGAACATGTGCACACAGGAAATAGGGCTTCTCATTCAAATGAAAACACTCAGTAAATTAATTATTGCACCACTTCATATATATTACATAAAATAATTAATATTTAGATTACCATATACATATTTCATATATATTTATGGAACATTCTCAAGAATTATTCTGGTGAAGAACAGATTATAAGACTGATACTTTATTCGTTCCTGTAGGGAAATTCTCCTTTTGCCTATCCCATCTCGCTCTTCTTGGTTCACACATAGGTAAGATCAAGCTTGGGGGGGGGGTGAGAGCTGGCGGTCAAAACCCTTGTCCAGGGGACCAGTGGTGACATCAATCTGCAGGCCCTGGGTCTCACACTGGTGACCTTCTTATCATAAACACAGAGTCTTAAACCACTGAGCCACACACTTTGTATTTATATATAAAGTCATGGCTCATGCCTAAATATTCTTGCATTTTGCCCAGTCTCATGCTTGCTTTTGGAATCTGCTGGCATACAGGGGCCCCACCTTCGCTGTCAGCCAGTCTGGGTTTCGGCTCGCAGTCCTCGCCAGGGTCCGGCCTGGGAGCAAGTGTGATCACATCCAGACTTCCTTTAGACTGACAAGAACAGGAGGAGGACACACAGACAGGCGTTACTGGAGTTTTAAACTGGCATCAGGGTTAGCGGTCCTTCACACTGGCCATGTGCCCCATACAAAATTAAGTGTTTCCAAGAGAGCTCCCACGAACCCCTGATGCACAACCAGTACTATAGAAGTTCAGATGCAGAAGGATAAAAGAGGAACGTTTATGGTTCGAGCTCACCTTGGTCCAGAAGATGTCACTCTTCCCATTGTCTCTGAACATGAAGGTCATCTGTCCATCTGAAAGCTCAGGCTGAAGAAAGGGCGGTTGGATAGAGATAGGGGGCTGCTTCCTGGGGGGCACCATGTATCTGCCAATCAGCACAAGAAACGGAAAGAATCATATCCATCAGACCTACCACGTACCTGAGCACCATTAGTAGGTAGTTAGAGTAGGAGGACGAGTGCTAAAGGCAGAAGCCTTCTACACATTATTATGGCTATTAGGTCCGTTCCTGTGTTACCTGGGAGCGAGGGGACTGCACAGGACGTACTCGGTGTTGCCCCAGCAACCACGTGAGAAGGGGTTGACCCCTCCTTTGAACTTCCCGGTTACCTGTAGAAAACAGATTTATTTTGTTTACACTGCAGGTTTGGAGGTACAGGATGAAATGCAGCAAAGGCAGGTTTGGAGGTACAGGATGAAATGCAGCAAAGGCAGGTTTGGAGGTACAGGATGAAACGCAGCAAAGGCAGGTTTGGAGGTACAGGATGAAACGCAGCAAAGGCAGGTTTGGAGGTACAGGATGAAACGCAGCAAAGCAGGTTTGGAGGTACAGGATGAAATGCAGCAAAGGGGCACTACTGACCGCCTCAAGAATAATGCAAATAATGCAAAGCGATTCAGCTCTAGCCCAACACTTTATACCTCTCTGGCCTCTAAACCAATCAGTTTTTCCCAACCCAGTCCTTGGGGACCCCCAGCCAGTTCACCTTTTTGGTCCCTCCCAGCTCCTCTCACCGAATCCACATTTCTACTGAACTGTCTCACACAGGGGTGGGGAACCTGGTCCATGGAGAGCTGGTGTGTGTGCAGGTTTTTGGGATGACCTCTCAATTAGACAATAGCAGTCATTCTCCAGTCCTGGGTTTGGTTCCGCTCCCCTGGTTTAAGGTGTTCCCGAGGATGGGGTTGGAAAACTTCGCACTAGGCCATGATTTTCCTTC
Organism: Cryptomyrus ogoouensis; assembly: GCA_025773925.1. Taxonomy (NCBI): domain Eukaryota; kingdom Metazoa; phylum Chordata; class Actinopteri; order Osteoglossiformes; family Mormyridae; genus Cryptomyrus; species Cryptomyrus ogoouensis. The sequence goes on along the minus strand of JAOYFF010000009.1, from coordinate 363,694 downwards.
ACAGGACCTAAGCTGGCTTTCTCTTACCTGTTCATTTGTTGTGCGCCCCCTGACCACCAGTACCATGTGGAAGCCAGTGAGGCCACCCACTGGGATAAAGAACAGGCCTGACACGCACATGACCGCCAAGCTGGTCAAGGAAGTCAAGGTGTTTCCATCCATTTTTTGCCACAGCAGCACAGTGAAGCTCACACTTTCATTGAATTACCTCATGTACACGATTCACTGTCACTAAATGTACACTAAGAGATATTTATTTAGTAGTTCTAAACAGATTTGGCTTTACGACTGTCAAGCGAGTGTTTACTAGTGAACAAAAATACTCCAACAGAGCTTAGTACTGATACCACTAACATCTCAAGGCAAGTGTTCTCTTGAAAGCATGCAGGGCCGCAGAACAGTCATGAGCGTAATTAATGAATCACGAACAGCATGAGTAACGATGACCCGCAGACACATTGATATTCCACTGTACAGCTGAAGGAACCCAAAAGCGGCTGCCGGATGAAGGATAGAAGGGTTGTAAAGATACGTGACAGTGGTCTGTAGGGCTTCCAGACGTTCCAGGTGGTGCATTACAAAGAGGAGGCCAAAGGAGAAGACGCCCACCATGTGGATGCTCAGAGACAGCAGGAACAGGAAGAAGTAGCGGTAGTTGCGTCTGCCAATGCAGTTGTTCACCCAGGGGCAGTGGTGGTCGAAGTCCTAGGGGGCGAGAGCTGAAATTATAGAGGCGATCTGGGGGGGTGATAGCCAAATAGGCTCAGCCTGCCCCCGGCCCTCACCTCCACACAGTGGTCACACACGCTGCAGTGGGAGCAGCGCGGAGGTCTGTAGAAGTGGCAGGAGGCGCACCACTTCATGCGCACCTGGATGCCCTTCACCTCCACGTTCTTGTAGAGTGGCGCGCGGAAGTCGTCCTCCTTGTCCTCCTCCTCCTCGGTCGCTGTGGGGGAGACATGCGGAACCTTGCAGGCGTGAGCCCCGGCTTGGGAAAACACACCCCAGAACAAATCCTTCCCACTAATCCAGAGCAGGATTTTATGCCAATTAAAATGCTGAAATAGTGGTTCATTCACTGAATTTGGATCAGATGGTGTAAGTACATAATAAAACTCGACACAGACCTACTCTAGGGTTGGTTCACTTTTGTCTCAATGCCATACATTAAAACAAATGAGTATTCACTTTGTAATTATACGAAACCCTTTAAAACAGAGGTGATGTTTTTTTAATATTGGCTAAAAGTCAGCACCAGCACCAGCACCATTTGTTGGTTCTTGTGGTTGTGATGGACATTAGGGAATACTCTAGCTCATTGATTGTGTTAATGGAAATAAGATAAAGTACCACAAGATGTTAATTTTTTTTTTTTGGGGGGGGGTGGGTACTGCCAACCCTTTAGTACTCTTCTTCACCACACTGTCCTCTGAGGTACAGGATGAAATGCAGCAAAGGCAGGTTTGGACACTTTATACCTCTCCGGCCTCTAAACCAATCAGCCTCTAAACCTACCTGTGGTAGGTGTCTTCAGCCACAACACTACAAAGAGCTGTTCATTCGCCCAGTTAAGTACTTCGGTCACATAAAACCTGGGAAAGGTTAAACCACTCACACAGGAGAGAAGGTGGAATTACCGACCTCGAGGGAAAACGCCAGAGTCCATGAAGGTGGCCATGCCGAAGTTGGCCAGCACAAAGACGAAGACGATGCCATTGTAAAGCGGGACGATGGAGGAGATTGTGTGGGTCAGCCAAGGGCACCTGCATCAGGAGAGACTCAGTCAATTCTTCAGTAAGTTTCTACCATCACAGCCAGGAGCTCAGTCAGGACACATGATGGTCAAGAGCTGACTGTGACACATTTGAAGTTATGTGAATCGGTTTTAGATGGTAGCACTGTGTAGTGCTAGGCTTTAATTAATCTGGAGAAATGTGGTCAGTGCTGCGTGGCTTAATGAAAAAGGCAGGGATGCCTCCGTAAGCACTTCCTGCCGCGTCAGGCAGAACCTGAACATTTAACATCACGAGGGATCGCAGACGGACTTTGAATCTGCCTGTGACAGGTAGCAATTCAGTCCAGCTGCTGGGCCAAGTCTGACAGACAGCAATTAGACCATGTGTGTGATGCTCAGTATTCGTACTGCGACAGATAGAGAGTAACTGAAAGAGTAGGCACTGTTCCCAGGTCAGTGAAAGTACACATTCATAACAAACACATTTATGCAACGATCCTTTGATATCGAGCGAGTTGTGCTGACACAGTGCCGACTTTGGCGATTCTGTTCCTGCAAAATGAACGCATCACATCGTCCCACAGGACGCCACTCCTGTGAAACCATCTACAGCAATGAAGCTGGCAACCGCGCATCTCTCTAAATGCCAAAAATAGCCAGCCTCAACTCTCTCTTCTCCCTTTCGTGACTTCAGTTTTTCTGGGACACAAAGAGTGTTTGCTTTGCATTAATTCAGCGTGACTTTTTAAAAGCGCACCGTAAAGACTGAAGCATTACTGAAGTACCACAGCAGTCACAGATATTTATTTATTTATTTTTATAGCCTGTGTTTGGTGTGAAGATAGACCAGGATCTATAGAATAAACGTGAGGCTAAGAATAGGCAGGGTGTTTGAATGTTAAGTAAACTTCTCAGATGCTGCCAATCGTGTTGGTCTGCGGAAAGTAGCAGTGCAGACTGAATTCTAGAATCTGTGTCCTTAGGTGGAGATTTCAGGTCCAGAGAGTGCAAATCCAGACCAAGATTTTGTTTCAACCAACCAGTTGAGTATAAAGAGTCACAGTCACAGAGAACTCAACTGTTTGGTTGAAACAAAATCTTGGTCTGGATCTGTACTCTCTGGACCTGAAATCTCCACCTCTGTCTGTATCAAGTTATATTGATCAGGGAGCTCCTCATCTCAGACAAAGGGCTTCAATACAAATTCACACATATAGAACTGAAACCAGTTTTAACCTAATTTCTAACCAGTTTCCTTCACCTAATATCAGCCATATGGCCACTATGCTCAGTTCCCTCACTGATCTTCAGTCTGTCAAACCAGGAGTTCTAATGGTTCTCGACAAATGTGGGCTCCAACACATTTTCCTTGGCTTCCACTTGCCTTTCGATTCTCCAGCAGCCTTTGGCAAACTCTACCACCAGATGCTGCTCACTGTTTTTTCATCTTGTCTGGAGAGGCTGAGCGATTCTGACAAGTAACCCATAAAGCCTGTCAAATCCTTTCAGATGACTGCTCATAGCGGTAAAAACGCCCTGTTTACAACCTGGTGCGTCCTGGCGAGCAGTGGCATCGTGAGCTGCAGGGTGCTGAGCTGAATGGTCTACACATCATACTCTTTATAGACACAGTTAAAGGGCAGTGCAGTGCATTAAAGATTGATGTTGGGCTCCAGGCTCACAGTATTCAAAATGCTATAAAAATGGAAGTACAATTATCTCAAGGAAGGAGACTTTTTCAAACTTTGTTAAATGGCTGTAACTTCCACCTCTAGACTGCAGTAGTTTGGTGGGATTCAGAAAACAAATCAAGTAATACTGACATAAACTGCTGATGCCCACAGCATCACAGGAGTCAACCCAATGAATGTAGAATGTAAGAAAGTAAAAGATTAGTCATCCTTAAATGTTCTTTTCTTTGGTCACAGAGGGAGCACCTCTGACACAACTGAAGCAGTGATTTTCCTGCTATGAAGCGAGGAGGTGCCAGACATCGCGAGACACAGAAATGAACTCGACGCCACACGTCACTGAGCGCAAGGCAGCTGTGAGTCTCACAGGACATTGTTGCAGTGTTTGCCACAGACCCAAGCCAATGGTGTTTGGAGACCGATCCCAGATGACAGTGGACTGGCCGCCAGCGTGGGCAAACTGCAGTCGTGGACAAGATTTTCATAATTCATCATTCAGTTGCCTGACACCCTAAAACGTCATCTTTATTGCTTCACATGAGATGTCTGTCACCCTCCAGGAAGTACGACCGTTCTGCCTGTCACACAAAAATAATCCATAAGGTGTCTCTTCTTGATGATGTCACAAAGCCACAATTTTAGGCTGATTCACATGAAGCACACCGTGTCTTATCAGCCTCGAGATGGCTTCCTTTTCATGAGCTAACCTCTAATTTTGTGTTTTTCTTGGTATACAGGGACCCTGCTGAAAACATATGTCTCATGTAATGGTTTCCTAAACATCTTATTGATCAAGTACAATCATAATAAAACAATGGATTCCTTCCCTTCTAAGGTTTCACTTTCCCTGACAAGCAAGGGTGTACAAGCCATTTATTCCATTTCTTAAATCGCAAGTCTATTTCTATAAATGCTAGATAACCAGTCACAAATATGTCGACCACAATCTACTAGTAGTCTGCGAACACTTATTATAAATCAGATTAATTTTACTGTCATCACCCCCCCTCAATTCCCTGGTCTACAACTTATATGGTTACCCCCCCCCCCACCCCCCGCTTGATATTATCCCGTTTCAAACACATAGCTCCCCAGGGATACCAGATTATTTTCTTTGTAGAAGTAGCACTCACTGTAAATAAGGCTACAGACCCCTGTGCTACACGACAGACACCCCGCATGACCTGCAGGGGCATGACCACCACAGCGGGTCAGTGCTTCAAACCCAGAATCCAGGACCAGGTCGGAGGCCGAAAAAAACATTCCAGTCCGGCATCCTACATATCTATAGCACGAGAATTTAACACGACTGACTCAAAATTCTTGAGTTTCTTTCATTTCTCAAGCTGCCTATTCCCATTACTATATTTTGTCAAGGCTGAGTTCCTGTCATTAGAAATGTCAGAAAATTAATGCTTTTATGTACAAATATTTGTCCAGGTTCTCACTCAAATTTTCAAGACCCAATTAAATTCTCTCCAGCTCAATTCATAAAGCTGTGGGCAAGTCCAAGGCAAGTGTAGGTTTAACTGTTTCTGTACCAGTTTGGTCATTAATTTAGCCAGACAAAGATCTGTCATACTTTCGCTATCCACTTCTGTCTTCTGTAGCAACCATCTATAAGAATAATTCATCTGAACCTCTCACATGTGGAACCTATTCGCAGCTCAGTGTTCCATCCATATTCCATGTTACCCAACATATAGTCACAGAGAGCCTGGTAGCCTGGAGCATGGGGGGGGGGGGGGGGGCTTTTGAACACTTTTGAGGCAGCAGTCCATCCCCCCAAACCTCTCAATACATCCAGAGTGGGTGGAGTACCAGAAGGAACCTGATAATAGAACATGGATGTTGTTTCCATCACATTGCAGACTAATGGCTGCTCGTCCTGTTTGGTGGTGCCTACCCATGATGGCCTGGTGCTTTGTGCTTTTACACAGGCAGGACTCCAGCTGGGCTGAGATCTGAGTATGCAGACACAGGAAGGAATCCCTTATTAAACTAAATAAATCACAAGCCTAGAGTGGCTGACTGCAATCCGGCCGGACCCTATGGGTTGAGAGTTCTATAATAGTGTTTCCCAATCCGGTCCTGGGGGATCCACAGGCAGGCCAGTAGGGCGCTAGGAGGGAGCAAAAACGTGGACTGTCTGGCAGGGAGGTCAGAGGGAGCAAAAATGTGGACTGACTTTGGGTCCCCAAGGACCGTATTGGAAAACACTGTTGTAGAGACATCACTCAAAAAATCCAGTGGTTTACTGTAAATACAAATACATCTCTTGTAAATACTCAGTCTGACCTTTTCCTCAAGGTCATCATCCTCTTCCACCACTTTGGGAACAGCAGTGGGGACAGGCGGGGACAGGCGGGGGATTTTATGAGCCCAAGAAGACAGGTTCAGGCTTAATCTGGGCTACAAGACAAAGCCTGTTCGTATGGTAAATTCCAAGAGGTTATTTATGAAAATCCAGGTCAGAGGAGTTGAACACCAAGTGGAGGTTGTACAACCCAATTCTGTGCTGGAGGGATTAGCCCATAGAAAAGCCCCCCCCCATAGCCATCTGGAGCACATACAGAGTTGATTACTTTACAAAATGCCTGGTCACCGCAGGCCCTAATGAAACAGTGCAGTGCTATTAAATTGTCTGGCCCTGTGAGCGACTGCTTTCTAATTTGAAAGTATCACCCCCCCCTGCCATAAAGAGATGCTGATTCCATCAGAAACAAGCTACTGTAAACAAAAAGAAAGTACTTACACATCCAACTGCAGCTTATCAGACTAAACATGGAATCAAACAAAACACTAAAATGGCTATAAGCTACAGTCATAAAAAGATGATATTCTTTAGGGATACATCAGGAACAAAGCATCCTTTCAGTAAAAAGAAGCAGAAGCAGAACATGCAGGGACTGGGAGGAGATGAGGACCTGGCCTGGGAGTTCCCCTCACATCCGCATCACCTGTCCTAGCCTGGGAGTTCCCCTCGCGTCCGCATCACCTTTCCTGGCCCAGAAAAACAAGGGGGTCCCTTCGCTTATCCTGGGCAGCATCTCACCTTCTACAAATGTGGCACAAAGAAAAAGAGAACAGACTGACAGCTGGTGATACCCATCCACCCACTTTCTGTACCCGCTTGTCCTATTCAGAGTCATGGGGGGATCGAGAGCCTATGGGCACAAGGCAGGGAACAACCCAGGATGGGGCATCAACCCATTATAGGGCACAGTCACACACCATTCATTCACACCTACAGGCAACTGGGTAACACCAATTACCCACAGAATGTTTTTGGACTGGGGGCGAACCAGAGTACCCGCAGAAAACCCCATGACGACATGGGAAGAACATGCAAACTCCACACACATGAAACCTTGGCAGAGACTAGAACCCAGGTCCCAAAGGTGCAAGGCAACAGTGCTAAACACTGCACCCCCACGCTACCCGTCAGTGATATCTGATTTGTTTTTTTTTTATAATTTTATTTAGAAGTGTAATAGTTTGGGGTCACAGTCAATATTGGGTGTGCCAGGGAGGCAGAGAAAAAGCTTTACTATAAATACACGCTGACCTAGTTATTAACGAGTAACCGCAGGAACACAAATCTCTGTGTCTAGCTGGAAGCGCTGACAGACAGTGTGTCTGTGTGTTCCTGATCTGAACAACACCCCAGGGAACAGCACTGCACAAAAGCCAGTGTAAGACTAACGAAACTGCACAAAACCAGAATAATACGAAAAAAATAAAATCCTCTCTGATGACACTCAAATTAGCAGAGAACATCCTGTATGACAGGAGGAGGATGACTGTCTCCTACAAGCTATGACCGACTGCAGTGCTGCCTCAGAGTCCCAGTCTGATACCACTCACAAACATTTATAACTAATACTGCCCAGTCACATTCGCCCACCTGCTCGGACTCGGCTGATAAAAGCAGGGGAAACGGTCAGGGTTTCATGCATTTGTAAAACACACCGTAATTCACACAACGACCCATAGATTAGTCTACCCTGCTATGGAGGATTTCTGTTAACTAAGGAGCTGGATTCCCCTCTCTGATCCTGCCCACCGCAGTCCACACCGCTCCTGTGAGGTAACCAGGGAGAGGTGACAGTGAAGATTCTAGTTCTGAAGCATGCATGCATCCATCAAGTCAGAGGGCAGGTAACAGAACTGTACAGTGCAGAGCCGGGGGGGGGGCACTGGGGCCTGCAGCAGGACACAGCCTGCCTTCTTGCCTTCACTGCAATGGTAATGGAATGGTTAAAAATTACAGCACAGCAGTGAAATGTAGACACACACACACACACACGTTTGTACTTATATCTTTGTGGGGACCATCCTGTCATTTCTACGGGCAAAAATTATAACCACCTAAACCCACTAGTAGCCAAAATTTTTTTTAGTTTTTTGATTGCAGTCACAGATTTAATTGAATTGAATTTCCCCTTGGGGAGACCAAAAAAATGGTCGCAATAACGTCAAAATGACAGGTTTTTATCCCATTATGGGGACATTTGGTCCCCACAATGTAATGCATACCTAGACCATACACACACACACACAGTTTATAACCCCAATTCCATTTCTACAGAATTGATTTTAAAAATGTTTTGCCAATGAGCTTTTAAGTAATAATGTTGCAAAACAAATAACACATTTGAAAGTCATTTGTCCATCACAATGCCTGTATTATGGGTTTGGCTATTTCTGTGGGCACGTCTTCTCTGATCGCATCCCCATAAAAGCTGTGCACACACACACACACACACTCACACACACACACACTGAGACCCCAGGTGCCCTCTCCAAAGGCACCGTTAGAGCCGGTCCTCAGTCCTGGGGGAGCAGAAGAGCGGAAGCGCGTGCCGGGGATTTGCATTCTGCCACACCGAGCGATGCTGACGTTCCCTGTTGTGATTTATCCCGCGTGCTGTGCAAGGCACCGAGCCCGGCTCTCCGATTCCCCTGGACAAAGGGAAATAAATCAGGCGGGACAAGTCCTGGCAACGAATACTCCACCCGGGAAAATCGAAAGCAATAACATCTCATCCAGGGCGGAAGCCTCCGCAGCCTCTGCTGCCCAATAGGTAGCGGCCCGCAGGTACCCATTAACAAACTTTCCAGACCAGGGACTTTGGTAATGAAGATATCCAACACCC
>JAOYFF010000009.1:320572-355009 GCA_025773925.1 Cryptomyrus ogoouensis | reverse complement strand
TGGCCACCGTGCTGCCTGTCCTGTCCCCCCAGGCAGCCCACCCCCGACTGCTCTGTATTTTCACCCTAAGTTATGGACTGCTCTTCCTTAAACAGGACACGGTAGCACAAGGGCACCAAGAAGAAGCAAACTATTAAAATGGCCGCCGGAGATCCTGAGAAAATCAGCCTCCTCCTTTTGCGTCAGCTCACGCTTCTCCTGGCGGAAGCCAGCACCATCAATTATGAGGCACTCACAGCGTCGGCAAGGGCGAACGCAGGACATCAACAAAAATTCCCAAACAGCAGACAAAGGTGCTCTTTTCTTTGAGCTGTTCGTCACTGTCAGACCCCACCGAAGATTATCCTGAATCCGCCGCCTCACAAACAGCCCCCTCTCATACCCACGCCGCATCAGAAACTGCGTGCAACGTACCCTCTCAAATGCGTTACTGACCCAGGCAGCTGCACGAGAGGCTGGCACGTCCCCCACTGCCTTCTGCAGTTTTGTTTCAGTGACATGCATGTACTTCCATCCATAACCAATTACCCAGTGAAGGGATGCAGTGACCCTCTAGAAACAGGCACAAGGAGCACAGCCGTTAAAAGACCTTGGCTCAGCTGACTTGGACACATCCAGGTATATGGTGAAGAGGGGGCTATGAGATGAGACCCCTTTACCATGCACTGCAGAACACGCCTGTAGTGGGGGGGGGGCATGAAATCATGTCTTCTCAGTTTGCTTTAGAAAATTCTCAGATAGCTCCTGCCTCAATCATTTTGTCAAAGCCAACTGACCTACACGTTTTTGCCTTGTGATGTATGTCGAGATCTGGCAAATTGTGCCAAATCTAAATATCTAGATATGCGGTGTAAAATAGAGTTGATTGGTACATTTCAAAGCGTAGCACTATTGGTCTCACTGCCATATATCTCTGTAAATGAATGAATGAATGAATGAATGAATGGCTTTATTGCCAACACACAAGACTATCCCTGTCTGTGCAAGAAAGACAGAAAGGAGCCAGGGAGGATAGAAAATGCAGGGAAAAAATGAGATTATAGAGTACAAAATAAACAGAAAACAGAATACAAATAAGTAAACAGAATATAAAAATGAATATAAAAGGAATGTAAAGAATAAAAATGTAATCAAACAGAGAGAAAAAACACAAGCAGGTGTTTAAATAAGTGATATGTTATACATATTCCTCTCCTTGCGATTCAGTTATCAGTTTCAAATATGAAAATATTACATGTTTCAGCAGTGTGCTTAAGAAAATATTGCACACAAAAATACACAGATATAATTCAGGCTTTTATTAATAAAATGGCAACGGTTTGCATTAAATTATTTGTAGGTAATTTTTCGTGACTGATCAATACTGCATTCTTAATGATGCTCCAAAAGTCACCGGGGGCCTGGGCCTACCCCCGTCCCCCACCCCAACGGTTCTGTGGCCCATGCTCCTCACCGTTGTTGATAACGTTAGACCATAAGCAGCCATTGATACCCCTGAAACATCTCTGCCAAAACCCTGTTGTGCTGGACCGCTTTTAGGCTACATCTGTGCTCTGTGGGTTAACAGGCCCTTTGAAGTGAGACTCCCGTTTTTTTCGGCCTACGATGCTCTGATGTTTCCACCTATAATGGAATATATCTGCAAACACCATTTGGAACAAGGACACTTGTCAATCATTGTCATCTAAAGTGTGCATCTCTGCTAGCTGCTGTGATAGTAAATCAAGCAGCACCTTGGATGCAGAGCCAATCGGAAAGCAGAATTGCCGGGCTGCATCACAGGCCACACTCCACAGATAACCAGTCAGGCGTTTCCCATGGAAGTCTGTGGCCGACCTGTTTCCAAGCAACCGTGGCTATTTATAGAGTCTATTTGAATGTCATCTTCAATTTTGTTCCACCTACCCTTGTCATCACCCCAACTTCAGGAGATCACACAGTCCCCCCCCAACAAAAACAAATAAATCAATCTGTGATCTCTATTTCACTGGGATATTCAACATTAGCAATCTCTGCAATGGTTTTGAGAAATGTCACCTCGACCGTCCTCTATCTATTTTTAGACAGGAAACTTTTTTTAAGCATTTGACGAGGGTGAGGCAACAGATCTCCAATGGTTTTAGGGGCAGACCACAAAAACAAAGTTTTATGTACTGAACAGCACAGAAATGCCGCATTTAATTCAAAGTAAACCAAATTCATATTTTTTAATCACGCATTCCAGTCTACATGCTTCTGGGTAGGATGGAACATAAACTCCTGCTGTTGACTGCTGGATGGAGTATAATTGCATTTTTCTGAACTTGGGACGCAACGAATGATGCGATTGGCCTCGTTTGGCGAGGATGCAACTGATGCATCCTTGATATCTGGGGCGGGAAAAGAACAACATCTGGGGATATTTACTGTCCTGTGTACTTCTGCTCTGTATGGGAATTGGTCTTCGGCAGTGGAAGATGACATAAGACAGGTACACCACAACACAAGTACGATCAAATATGCATGTTGGCCTCGGCAAGACATTAACAAATGTGTTCTCACCAAGCAAGAAAATCTGAATTAATTGCTAATTATTCCCATTTTCACTCAAAACTAGAAAGTGAACGCTAACCAGTGATCTGAATACTGGTGATTACTGGTGATTATTGACAACTGCAGCATAGGGTAACTCAGCAACAGGAGGCCTGCCTGCCATTCTCATCTTTCTGCCAAATTTGCAGAAACCCGGGTTTTGTCTGCGAACAAATATTTTGATAAACCATTTAGCAAAGTCTCTGTAACAAGAGTGACTCAATTTGCCCCAACCTGTCAAGCTCTTTGTCTGACCAGCATTTAAGATGCAAAAGGGAGCTTGCCTTGCTTGCTAGATGTAGGCTGTACCACCCCAATCTTCAAAGGACACAGAATCATCATTCATTAGGAGAGAAGGTAACACCTCAAATTTCACAAGTATATCTCTGAAGGGCCCAGACAGTTCCTGATCATTGACTATTCTTCTTGACAGAATGACACGCTACAGAACATGCAGTGCAAGGCACAGTTACATGTGGCTCGGCACATGATTGATGTCACCTTGCCGAAGAATCATGCAGGCTCCCAACCACCGGCTGGCCGACCGGCTGCTCCTGCCCTCTGGTTAACTGGGCTGCATCCTTCAACTGCAGCGTCACTATCTGGCCTCGGGGGGCAGAAGTCTGCCTCACAACTGTGTGTATCAGTGAGATCTGAAAAATCAGTTTAACCTTAAAAAAAAGAAAAAGAATGAAGGCCACGAGGTAACCTAAGTCACACCAGCAGCAAGTTAGGATAATAAGGTAGAGAATTTATTTTTTTTTGCGCAAAAGTGTTACGCAGGTATGACAAGCTGCAACAAAACTTCATGGGGAACATTTCAGGAGGTACGAGCCCCGAGCTCTCCTCTGACGCTCCGTGCCACTGATCAGAAGGCACGAGGGCTGAGCTCTCCTCTGATGCTCTCCCAACTCATCAGGAGGTATGAGCACTAAACTCTCTTCTGATGCTTTCCTAGCTGACCAGGAGGTATGAGGGCTGAGCTCTCCTCTGACGCTCTCTCAGCTGATCAGGAGGCACGAGGGCTGAGCTCTCCTCTGATGCTTTCCTAGCTGATCAGGAGGTATGAGGGCTGAGCTCTCTTCTGACAATTCTCCCAGCATTTCAGGAGGTACGAGCCCCGAGCTCTCCTCTGACGCTCTCTCAGCTGATCAGGAGGCACGAGGGCTGAGCTCTCCTCTGATGCTTTCCTAGCTGATCAGGAGGTATGAGGGCTGAGCTCTCTTCTGACAATTCTCCCAGCATTTCAGGAGGTACGAGCCCCGAGCTCTCCTCTGATGCTCTCCCGCCCCCTTATATTGTATAATTTTATATTTTTATGTATTCAAGGGCCCCTGTAAAGTGCAGGGCCCACTGAATCTGTCAGGGTATCCATGCCCCTGATTACAGTAGTACAGTAACTGCCAACAGCCCCGAGCACCATTGCATTCACCACACGCTCGACTTAAAATCAACATCAGCTGAAAAATGATGGCAGTGCATATTGTGTGCTGTCACACAGCCCCGACCTGGAGGGGATTACACCGAGGCAAGCTGGCTGCCTCCCCAGACACAGAGACAGTGAAAGATTGTCCATTTGCTCCTGCTGATTACTCCAGCTAATACTATTAATTCTAACAAAAAGAGGAATTAGATGGGGTGACCCTGACAGAGCACAAGCCATTTCCGGTGATGGCCGCTGGTGTGTTTCCACATCACTATTCCAAAGCACTGACACATAAGCTCATGTGTCCCACTGCCCTCCATGCCTCTCCTGGCTAAAAGACATGCAGGCTGCATGCTTGTAGCATACAACACTCCACCAGAAAACAACTTATGTGTCTAATGTCAAACTTCTATTGTGGTGATGCTAGTTTGATGTTTTCATCAGCTGAAACCTACAGGAACCAGTGAAGAAGAGTCCATCAATCCATCCATCCATCCATTTTCCATACCCGCTTGTCCTCACAAGGGATTAGAGCAGGGGTGGCCAATCTTATCTGCAAAGGGCTGGTATGTATGCAGGCTTTTGGATAACCTTTAGGTCAGCTGTTTAAACCCAAGTGTGTGGACTCTTCAGTCAATCAGTCCTCTTATTAGTAATCTAATTAGGGAGTTGCAGCGAAAACCCACATACATGACGGCTCATTCTGGGTTAGATTGTCCACCCCTGATGTATAGCCTACCCTCAGCACAAGGCAAGGAATAACCCAGAATGGGGCACGCTCACAAACCGGTGAAGACGAGGGAAAAAATCCTATAGAGACAAATCATGTTTCATCAAAGAAGCCTCGGTATTGCTCTGATGTTTTGAACGTTCTTCTCTACTTTGTGTGCTGGCCTGTGCTGACTATGCCCAAGCTTCCCAACCAGAGATTACACTGCTGCATTTTCTATTTCCCACATTTTCTTCCGCCAGACAGCATCAGGAAAGGATCCAGTACAACATTGAACCGTGTCAACCGGGAACCAGAGTGCCAGATGAATCCTCAAGCCTCTAGTTTCTGACACTTGTGAGTCATGTTTAATTCATCCACCTGCTTTACTAAATAACTGCTCCAGCACAACTCCATATCAAGAATCTTTAGATGGTTCTTCTCCTTCCTTGTGGAACTTTGTAACATCCCTCAACAAAAACCATCCCTCACAAGTAATATTGAAGGACACACTTTGGTACAACTGCAATCAAATGAATATGTGACTCCCAGAACAGTAATCGTAACAATAATTGTTCCCAGGTGAAACTGTCAGGATCGGTAGCAGTGCGTGAGTCGGGGAAGCAGGAGAAGGAGGATTGGGGGATTTAATCGACAAAGGGACTAGGGACATGGAACAGACAAAGGACGGTGTTCTGACAAAACATCCTACCTATCGAGACATGCTATCGAGCCTTTCTGCGCATGTGCAGTTCCACCGTCTTGGGATTAGGGTCAGGTTTTAGGGGTTAAGGTTAGGGTTAAGGTAAGGGTTTTAGGGGTTTTTGGGGGGTTAGGGCTATCGATTAGCACTACGGTAGGATGTTTTGATAGAGTAGGACGTTTTAACAGAACAACGGCAACACTACACAACAAGACTTCAATGACAGACCTCGGGAAACGGACTCAGACGCGGACTAAAATACACAGGACTAATCAGAGATCACTCGAAACAGCTGACTACAATCGGGCAGCACACGTGGTTAATGAGGGGGCGTGGCACACACGAGGATCGTACGAGCAGGGCGTGACAGAAACTTAAGTCCAGGGAGACAGCAGGTAGGCTAGGGCAAATATAATAAGTTACCCTCTCTAAAAATTATTTAGTGTGATAATTTCAGGGGTGCAGAATTTACCGGAACTGCGGATGATACCATGGCAACCTTTGCGTGCTGGAGCCCCCCAGGAAGGAACACAGAAACTGTTCAGGCAGATTCAAAGAAAGATTCTCTGAATATGTTGTTTAGTTTTTAATCTTGTTTTAACTGCCCCACCCTAATCAAATTTTACCATTAGCAATGCTTTAGCGAATTTAACTACTGGGGAACCCATTTCAGGGGAAAAAAACATGACACTAGGCAGGTTTTCCTTAACATTACAGACGCTGCTCACTTAACAACCAAGTTCCATTCCTACTACTAGGTCGTTAAACAAATTGGTTGATGAGTGAAGAGCCGCCCATTTCCGATATTTCAAGCATACTGTACAGGTAGTGGGTTTGTGTCAGGCATCACAGCGAGAAGGTCCTGGGTTCGATCCCAGGTCCTTTCTGTGTGGAGTTTGCACGCTCTCATCGTGTTCACGCGGGATTTTGTCGGGGGCTCCGGTTTCCTCCCACAGTCCAAAAGCGTGCAGGATAGGCTTATTGGTGTGTCTAAATTGGCCCTGTAGTTGTGTGAGTGTGTGTGCCCTGCAGTGTGATGGCGACTGCCCAGGGTTGGTTCCTGCATGTGCCCATTGTTCCCGGGATAGGCTCCGGTCCCCCCCGCCACCCCGGTTGGGATTCAGCGGTTTCAGAAAATGGATGGATGGATTGACATAAGTGGTACACAAGTATGCATTCACCTTTAAAGCGATACGTGCAGCAATCGATTGTTGTATCAGTACAAATGCGTACTTATTTTATGTAGATTTGAGCTGATATGACAAGAAATTATCCTGCTTTTTACCCGTTACATGCTAATTCGTACTTTCTTTTGCGGTATAAAGGTTAAAATATATGGTAATTTCATGTCATAGCAGCGCAAATGCACCTAAAATACATGCACATTTGTACTGTTAAAATCTATTGCGGCACATATCGCTTTTAAAGGTTCATGCGTATTTGCGTAACAGTTATATATATGCATCCCTGTTTATGTTTACACAGTGCAGTACTAGATAGTGTAATAAACAGAATAGAGGAAATCAGCTCTAATAAACATTACTTAGGTTTGCATACTGTAAATACAAGTAATCAATTTCAGCACAATCAGTATTAGCAGCAACATGGATATTTATTAATTGTTGAGTTTAACTAGAGGTTTCGAGTGGTCAGTTGCACACCTGAGAACCAGAACATCTCAACCTGAATGAATTAAATTCCCCGTTTCATTTCTGCGGACTTCAGGACCATCCCAATGAAATTCCTCCTTATCTGCAAACTGAGAGCAGCCGGTCCCTTCAGCCACGAACTCATTACAGCTCCACTGTCTCTCCCTACCTCAGCTCTCCTCCCCATCTGGCTCTTCAGCACGTTCAGACGCGCACAGCAGAAACCGGCAGAACCTAAGTTATGTCCGGCCCATAATCTCCGAATGATTCCTGGAAAGCCAGAGTCTCCAAATGTAATTGAGTGTGTGCAGTAAAAAAATAATATGGGGGGTGGAAAGAGCTGCCAGCATGCGCTGCCTTTGTTTTGTCATGCCGCCATTCCTATTCTTCCAGCCTTAGTAGCTGGTTTTCTGGGGCACAAAGAGAGTTTCCCACAATGCCAGGGGTGGCCAATCCTATCTGCAAAATGCAAGTGTGTTTTTGGGAGAACCTTTAGGTCAGCTGTTCAAACCCAGGTGTGAGGACTCTTAAGCCAATCAGTCCTCTAATTAGTAATCTAATTGGGGAGTTGAAATGAAAACCTGCATACTCAACAGCCCTTTCTGGATAAGGTGGCCCATTCCTGCACTAAGCTGTCTGACGACAGAGTGACCCTAAGGTCCCGTTCACACCAGGTATTAACATGAGTCCTGCGTGATCCGATCACCAAGTGGACAGCACTAAATACAGGTGTGAGTGCAGTCAAAACGCATTTAGATCAGATTTCTCAGACCACATCCGGAGGTGGTCTGGGACACGTATATAGCCACATTCTTATAGCAGTGTGAATGCGAATGTGTCCTGGGTCGCATTGAAGGACCGCCTACTCAGCTGACGTTCTCGTGTGAGCAGAAGTGCGTTCATACTCATTAAATCCGCGAGTGGTATTTGACATATGATTTATGTCAAAACACCTGCCAATGCAGAATGAGCCACTGTGTAGTAAACTGCACTGTGAATAACAGCGCGTATTTTTTATACAACACCAACAAGTAAGTTTGAATCTACTGGGAAGATGGTTTAATATCGGACTGTCGTGACCCTCTCGCATAGAAACCTTGTCAAAATATTCCATGAAAAATTTGGGAAAAACAAACTATGTAAGAAGGTGTTTTGGAATTTTCACAGATCATATTTAATGCGCACTGTCATGAAGCTTCCTTATTTATGTCAAAGCCGCTCCATGCTTTGTTAATATTGGTGAACGGTACCGGTAAAAGTTTCATGAACGTAAAATTAAAGCGTGTAGGTAACAATGTATGTTCATAGATTAGAAAATGGAAGGTTGCAACACTCCTCTCATATTGTTTGGAAACAGAAGCCATCTGTCTTACGCAAGGAAGAGGTGCATTCAAGGTAGAAAAACCAGCATATTGTATTGTGTCACCTTGAGACAGCCACTTGTCTGCTTGATAAACAGAGATTGTGCCTGACCTGGCCATCTGATCCACTGAGCAGGCTTAGGGATGACACCATAATCCAGATTCCCCATCCCGGGTTCTACTGGGCTGTGAGGGGTACCACAGAGTCTGACATACAGTATCTGGCAACCCAGCTGGGCTGCCTAAGACCAATGAGAGAAAGCCCTAAACCCCGACACCCCGTCTGTTGGGGTGATCGACCCACATGCAGAGAATCCGGGTCTGAGGAGACAGAATTGGGTACATACAAGCCAATCCCTGGACCAGAAATTACTATGAGCACCATCTCAGCACATGAGATTAAACGACATATTTGAATTGCAAAGACTACTGCAAAAGCAGACATTTTCCTCATCTGGTCACCTCTGTTTCTGGCACAGGGACACCCTGGCGTTTGGACCCCCCCGGACTGTTGAGTCATGAGTATGGTCCCTTTTAGCACCATGCCATCTGCTGCCAGCACTCTGTAGATAGAAGCTGGAGGTTAAAGGTCACCGAGAGAGCACTGGCAGAGGTGGGAATCTGAGCTACAAAATGGTACTAAGGGCTAAAACATTGTTGTCCAGGAACAGGTTGAGTTTTTAGGAGACTATAGCACAGATTTCCAGGGTCATTTCAGACCCATGTCAGACAGCAGCTCCATCCCCTGCTGTCTAGGGCCCCTCCCACTGGCCTGAAGCGCACAGGGGCCTGGCGTCCGTATCACGCCGCCTGTTTAAATGCCAGCGCGAGGAGAGTTCCTGGGTTGAGGTTAATCGCTGGCAAACTTCAGATTGTAGCCCAGCTATGTCAGCGAGGAAACATGGAGATAAGTTGAAGACTATCCCAGTTACTCTAAGGCAGGGGTGGCCAATCTTATCCGCAAAGAGCCGGTATGTATGCAGGTTTTTGGAATAACCTGTAGGTCAGCTGTTCAAACCCAGGTGTGAGGACTCTTCAGCCAATCAGTCCTCTAATTAGTGACCTAATTAAGGAGTTGCAGCGAAAACCTGCATTCACACCGGCCCTTTGCGGATAAGACTGGCCACCCCTGCTCTAAGGAATGAATAAAGAATATATAAATCAATGTGTTATCGATTATAAAGAACAAACTAAAGCAATGAGGTGGTTCTGTCCCACAGATCGTACCTCAGATGGTGACTCCTGGATATTCTGCCCTCACTCCCGTTGCCATAGCAGCCATAATTTCAGCTGGGACAGGGAGCACATTTGTCAGTGGATATAAAGATTAGGATTAGTTTTCTGCCCAGGAATAATCTGAAAGGAAACCTTCTATTCCTCGGATGAACAAATTAAGGCCAAATATCAAAGCAAAGTGATATTAGGCACCTCAGTCACATGGCATAAGGTGACATTAAGCATGTATGGAACAAGGTGAAAGGTCAAACTTTGGCTTGATATCAAACAACTCTTGTTTTTTTTTCTCTCCTGATGTGAAGGTAGATTAATTCAGTCAGCTGTCCTGAATCCATGGTGTCCATACTTGCATTAAAAAAAACAACGTACTGTATAATCCCGCACAAATCCTTTGGCTCATAGGACTTTTACTTACACAAAAATGTTATGAGGGCAGAAGGAACAGTGATTGGTTCAGAGAGATAACCAATCAGATTGTAGAGGAGGTGGGTCCAGCCAATCAGATGCTTTGGTCCTGCCTCCTCTAGTTGCTGGGACCCACCTCCTCTACAATTTGACTGGTTATCTCTCTGAAGCAATCAAACTCCCACAAGCAATCCTTCATCAATGAAATACCAACAAATCATCAGCTGGATCTGTGACCAGAAGGCAGTCTCGAGCCATGAATTTAACATAAATTATGAAAATAATGCATACCATTATAAAAGTCTACTCTCACCAGTCATTTAACAAAATGAAAGTAAAGGTTTCTGCCAGCACGTGCAGGCTGCCAGGTGTCCGTAATACTGCCATCTCTCATAGAAGTCTTTCCTCAATCAAACAGGATGAGATTCTTGGCAACGTGAAATACAGCCCCAGCCAGCAGAGTTTTCGGATGTCACAGATGCTGGGCTAGCATTTGAGAAAAGTGTAGCTTTTACCTCGATTTCACAGTAAAACAAACCAACACCTGTGTATGGGCAGTTGTCTGGCACTGATCTGAGCTTAATTGATTCAGTGTGGAGACATGGGAGATATAGCATTCAGTCTGGAAGCACTGAGAGGCTCTGTGACAGGGAAAGGCACGTAGATGACAGAGCGCTGCCCCCCGGATGAGATATGGGGATCAAACTAGCACTGCGTTTCATTTGGGTGGGGGGGAGACAGCAGCCAACTAAGCCGATTAAGCTCAGGAACGCAGCGCCCCTCTGGTCTGGGCATCCAAGGGCATTACAATATTTCTAGACATCTCCTAATACATCCACAGTGTGCAGTTTAGGTGCTTCTTTTTTAACATCCCCTCCCCCCCGCATGAAGACAGAATTAAATTTACTACACGGTGGACACTTCTCCATAAACTGAAATTCTACAAAGTGTTCTTTTAAAATGTGCACCGTGTAATTTAATAACATTTCTATAAAGTGTAATAAAGGGAATTACAAATGCGGTCCCAAGTAAAACTCTGAACTACAGACAGCCACCGATGTAGAGACGTGGTAAGGCAGCAATAAGTACGCAAAACGGGAAAAACTCTCCCGGCCGTTGTTTTACATATATAGGCTATATTATACAGGACTCATATTTTGAAAACAGGCCGATTGGCCTGATGGTTAAATTTTATTTCTTTTTTTTTCTACAAATTTAAACGAACAAGCATGCAACAAAACGATTTAATGTAGCCAAGACTGGAGCGCAAGGGTGGCCATAATTCTATAGCTAAATAGGATTAATTAAAATTAAGCAAATTACGGCCAATCGCGTGGAGTGAAGGTTTCGGTTAGCTAGAAATTTCATTAAATATAAATGAAAAGATATAGGCAGGTGATGTAGCTGTAGTAATACGATATGATTACATTTATCGCAACTAAACAACATTATTTACGAAGTACGATGTACTCAAAACAGAGCATAAAACGTCAGTTATTATAGCTTAAGAAATGAAAAAGTTTTCCATTCATCTACAGTGAGAACACAATAAAGAATTATATAATAAAAGCAAACAAGAGCAATTATAGTAAAACAACTTTTATGCTATTTTACGGTTACGCATTAAGCTGCGAAATAAAGTCGCAACCGCAACCACTTCAAATTAAAAGGCGGGTTAAGAGTTGCACAAAAAAGGGAAAACTGGAGAAGTAGTCAGTGGGTGCATCTCTGCAACAAAATAACAGCAATAAAAACCAAACACCTGCGAAACTTACGTGAAAACGAAAAATAAAGTTGTAGAACCGACAAGGAGTGTGGCAGCGCTGGACACGGGGATAAACGTTGTGGGTTTAAATGTCTTTCCAACGATGCCGGGCATTCTGTAATTTCCACATCCCTTAACTATTTAATTCGACTGAGCAGTCGTACTGAGATCCACCGCGCCGATCCGCAAAACTGGGCTATGTCGGCAAGCGCCTGTGCTTAACTGGCAGGAGAAAAACGGAAAGCGCACATATTCCAAGATGGACAGAATAAGCATTCATCAGCTGGAAATCCCACTCGGGCAGCCCAGTCTAGCACCGTTATAAAGGAGGAGTCTGCAGGGTCCAGGGGCGGATTGTCCCTCAGACACGATCCGGAGCAGCTCGGTCGGGGTCTCACTTTGCGTCAGATATTTCTCGGCAATTCACCGGTACTCAGATACACCTGTTCATAAAATAGACTTCTTTACGTAATACACCGATGCACCTCTTCCGGAGCATGGTATCTCAAAATTTTATTTATTTTGACAGTGTGATTATAATCTGATTTCACCAAAACGAATCCCTGTACTGATTATTTACAAAGCGTACAAAACCTTTGGTAAGCGGAAGTAGAATATTATTTAACTTTTCGATGTCCACGACGTTGCGAGCATGTAATGATTTAATTACCCGTGAAAATCAGTTGCATAATGTCAAATCCACGCAGGTCAGTATATCTTAGTTAGGCATATAATAAACACATTTGCTTCACTAAAATAGAAATGACATACAAAACGAGCAGTCACGTAATTTAAATCATACAGAAACGGTTTTGTATGCCAGTTGTATAAAAAATACAAGGTTTAAACAGTTTAAACATCTGGCGAAAGAGCCATTGTATTGGAATAAACATTGTATTCCCCCTAGTGGCAAATGTTTGAAAAATCTGCGCTTAAGGTTGCATGTTTAGCCGATCCGTAATGGATAGTATTGACGAGATAAACGATAAATATCTGAGGGTTGCCAACTCATCTGGCGTGACACTCACCCTTTCTGAATTCGCAAGCAATCTTACGGCTAATCTATATTATTCCATTATAAACCTAAAATTAGCTGCATAAAAAAAGCGTTGGGGTAGTTTGCAAACCATACAAAATATTTACAAGGTAATAAAACTGTTACATACATATAAATAATTATAAGTGTGCAGACTTGCATCGAACTGAAAATCTCACGCTAGCCAGCTGACAAAAGTTCATATCTGTTTAGCCGTAAGTTTTAAATAGTTTTAAATAGAAGTAAAAATAAGAATAGGCCTATAGACAGGTCGTTGAAATGCAAGTGCAGCTGCTTCAGATTTCACTGTTTTAAAGCAACGCGAGTTGGAGGCCTATACACCGGATTATGATTTTGTTATGCCACTTTATTGGTGGCATGTTTCATATTCTTTATTACAAGACCGCTTAGCGCCACTGGTGGGAAGCTGTGAAAATCCGTCAGTATTTATGAATATGTTACACATGCTGTGCGAAACATTATATATTATTATTTTAAATGATAACCACAATCTGGTTCAGTTCTTAGTGCTTCACAGGCAATTATCATCCAAAGTTTACAGAGAGGATTGCATTCTTCTATTGCTTCGGACCGTATCGCGTTTCATAATCAACAGTTTTGTCCATGCCGACCGCCGTAGTTGCAAATTCCACTTCCGCGTCAAATTGAGCTTCATTTTCAATTTGTGAAGACAAGCAGGCGCTTATCCACATTTCGTAGAAAGCTTTGTGGACGCAGGGGCATCCTCTTTGACGCTGAAGGGAAGCCGCCTGGATTGTGTAATTTCGCAGTTTTTTAAATGGCGTCCAGGAGAGCTCTGAAAATGATTTTCGGGGTTGCCGGGGGGTCGGCTGCCCTGGCGGTGACAGCGGCTGGGTTACGGGGGCACTTAGGCAATGTCGGGGAAGACCAGCGTTGGAACAACTGGAATATCTTTACGCCTCTTGGAGCAGCGCAGCCGCATCCATGGTCTCAGGAGAACCAAAATCTAACTGTTACACCAAGCGGAAACGGCTGGGACATCAACTGGGATAAGTGCGTCCATTTATTTCATAAGAAACGATATCTCAAAGATAGCTAATGTCATATTAATAATCATATTTAGCGGTCTGCTTTGATTCGTAATGCACTAAATACGAAAAATGCCACCTTGATACGTCTACAGATGCTGACGAATGAGATCTAAGTTAACAGGGTTGTCAGTACTCACGCAAGAAATCACACGCAATTTCATTTTATTCCACTATAAACCTAAAATTAGCTACATCAAAAGCGTTGGGGCAGTTTGCAAACCCTACAGATTATTTACATGGTAATGAAACGGTTACGTACATGTAAATGTGACTTTTTTAACGTGTCTGTCTCCGAAATCCATTTTGTCTCTGTCTTAACTAACAGGCGTGACCCAGTGGCCGTTCTAAACTCGAAGATGAAGCGAGAGAAGGCTGTGAGCAGCACCGAAGACCAGACCACGGAGCTGCAGAGTAACAAGCCCAGAGCCACTCGCCACATTATCCTGATTCGGCATTCCCAGTACAACCAAAAGGGGAGCGATGACAAGGAGAGGTTTCTGACATTCTTAGGCAAGGGCAAAACTTTGGGTTGAGCTTTGGGGGGGTTGAGGTTGAGGGCCCAGGGTGTTGTATTGGCTGGTTTTGATTACCCCCCACCACATAATTTACCAGGGGCTGTGTCCATGGCAAAATATTTTGATTGAGGAAAAAACCTACACATTCTGTTTTTGAATGTCTATGGTAAAATTGCATTTTGATTAAAATGTCTGTCAGAATTTGCCCCACCCCTCATTAAAATCTCTCATTTTCTTCATTCTAATAAGAAAAGGTGAGGGGGTTTAAAACCTTTTTTTGTGAATGAATCCTCCCAGGTCGTGAGCAGGCTGAGCTGACTGCTCAGCGACTTGCGGCCTTGGGTTTGAATTACGACGTTTTGATTCACTCCACCATGACACGGGCGACAGAGACGGCGGACATCATTGGAAAGCACCTCCCAGGTCAGGAGAGTCAAGCGGAACCCGCAGTCTAGCACTTGAAATGTTACTGTGTCATCACCATTGCAATTGATATTTAGCTGCAATAAAAGAGCAACTGTTGATTGGCTTTACAGTCTGCACAGCACCATACTTTTGAAAATATATTAATTAGAAGGCATTATTTTGTGTGAATTTTTGTACAAGTCAGTGTGTTGCACAATAACTTCTGGTTAAAACACTGCCGTCTGCTAGTCACATCTAAACTCTGGCCTGTTTGTGTGAGGAAGAGGTGAAGAAGATGAGCTGTGATTTGCTGAGGGAAGGATCTCCTGTCGAACCTGTGCCACGGATTGGCCAATGGAAGCCAGAGTCTGTGGTGAGTGATGCCAGCACTGCAATACAGGAAGCTGTAGGACTACAGATACGACTTTCTAATTAAATCAGCATAGTGGTAGGAATCCTGACCGACCTCATCTCCTGGCAGTATCATGAGGATGGTGCCCGAATTGAAGCAGCTTTTCGGCGCTATATTCACCGTGCTGATGTCACACAGAAGCAAGACAGCTATGAGATCATTGTATGCCATGCTAACGTCATCCGCTACTTTGTGTGCAGGTACGTTCCTCGGCTGTTTATTCCTGACACACTGTTGTGACTTGGGTCAGACCTCGAGCTGATGGGGGCGCCTTCTCTTCTGCAGGGCTTTACAGTTCCCTCCTGAGGGCTGGCTGAGGATGGGCTTGAACAATGGCAGCATCACCTGGCTCACCATACGGCCCAGTGGCCGTGTGGGGCTCAGGATGCTGGGAGACTCGGGCTTTATGCCCCCTGAAAAGCTCACACGCTCATGACACCCTCCCCTCCACAAGTGCTCTACATCGCCCTCTGGTGGAACAGCAGCTTATCTCTAAGGAAAATGCATTGCCAGTTCCTTTCTAATGTTCCCGCAGTAATTCTAATTGACAGAGTGCTGATGTGTATATATGCTTTTAAACGTCACGTTTACCATTTCATCCAATCTGTATGGAAAGTACCTCAGAAAAGCACCCGAAAAACTGCCGTCCATCTTGTCAGGAAGACAACTTTTACAGCAGCATGGCTGTAGTGCTAATCAGCTTCAGATCTGAGACTGTGTAATATACTGCTGTGAATGTTAATCAAGGGTATTTTTAAATTATTAAAATAAAACTTTTTTTATGTTGAGAGGATATCTTTTTTAAGATGTGTGTGTGGGGGGGGAGTAGTTGTTGACCCTTTAGTGACATCTGTCTCAAGTCCTATTGGTTTTCCAGCTGAACTATGTATTGAATGACATTATCTCCTCAGCTGAATGCAACAGAAATACCTTCTCGGTACAGCAGTGAAATTCCCCTGGTCAGCAGAAAGCAATTTGATCCAATGTTTACATGTATTAAACTGCAGCACATTTGAGGATGAAGGAGAATGTAATGTGTGCTGAGAGAGAGACGTTGTGCATTTGCTTGGAGTGTGTCCATGACCTTCACCAAAGGTCCAGCTGGAGCTTCAGAATGAAAAAGGTTTAATAATAGAACAAATGGCAGCGAAGGCCCTGCTGTAAGCAAACTGCTCCAGGAAGTGAGCAGCAGCTTTGAACAGGATGAAACCGGTGACATTTCATAACAAACTGCTCCCCAAAGAGAGACCCCTGCATTCAAACACGTGCCTTACACTGGAATCGTTTGGGTAAGTGTATAATTACAGCCTCACATCCAACATCGAAATGGACTGATTTATGCATTCCCCCCCAAGAAAAGGACACTACAGGCACTAACAAAAAGTACAAATGGTCAGACTGAATCCTAAAAAATAATGCTGTAATGTTCTGCAATAAAATATTCTACTAGAAGGTCGAAACAGACTCTAGCTTTAAAAATTAAATGGTAGATTCTGAGTTTCAGTGAAATTCAACAAAACCTCTGTGCCATTTAGGGTTTAAGAGTCCAAGCTAAGTAAACTCATCTTTGTAAAGGAACATCCTGGTCAGTTCTGCACTGCCTTCAGTCAGTAAAGCTGAGCCTGGGCATTACAGTGGACGTACGGTCACAATTATGTTCCGTCTCAAAGTGGAAGGTGGTGCCCAAGAGACAGACCTGTCTTCATATTACATCACTTCCTGGTATCTTAGCGCTTACTACACATTTGTAAACTTTCACCTCTATGTAAAAAATCAGTTTGTGTGCCACCTCAAAGGCAGTCAAGTAACAGTGACTACTTGCAGTGCACTAATGAGAACACCTGTGTAAAGGCAAAACTACACTTAAATAATAGCATTGTTTTAAAATAAAACAAAAGCTTTTATAAAATGTACATATTGTGTGGTTCCTGTTCGAAGCTGTGACTACCTGATGAGACACTATTGATGTCCTTTATGTCACCTACTAAGTCTCCACTCTTCTTCAAGGGCACCACTTAACGTTTAAAGCTTGACACCCTTTAGTCAACATACTCATCAAAACAGCCGAAAACAAAAGTGTTTTTGTTACCTTTCTCAAAAGGTATCATTTACGTTTCTCTCCTGGGATTCAGAAATTGCAAACTGGTCATAGTGGCCAGTCCCTGAAACATTAAACACTAAATAAAGCCATGCCCAGCAACTCAAGCCTTAAGGCTATTTTTTTACCCTCTAAATGTATTTCCTATTTAGAATTAAAAACCAATATGGTACATTTTAGCAGTATCTAAATAGACTGTTGATCTAAACATCTTTATAAAATTAAAAACAAAATAATTGCTGGCGTAACAGTGGCGAAAGCCAGCTGTCTGGCCAGGCTGGACTGATGATCAGCCTGGAGAGTGATGGAAGTAGCTTTGGTAAAGGCGATGGATGTGGTTGTAGCGGGTATGATTGGGACTGCCAGGGGAAAGGGTGGGGCTACAGGGTGAGCCTGGGGTCCTGGGCCAGTTTTTCACCCCCACTGGGCTAGGCCAGCTAAAAAAAAATAAACAATGACCATCAACATCGTCATCTGTATCACAGATGAAGCCGATAACTTAGGAGAGACAATCGAGGAACTTCTACATGCAGAATCAATACTGTACATGGCAGGGCGGGTACAAGTTTGCAGGAGTAATGCAGGAAAGCTGAAGCTGACTCACCTCTGCATTTGAGAAGATGTGAAGCCCTGGATTGTGCTTTTCCACTTGTCAACGCAAGGATACTTTCGTGGGTCAATGTCTACGCCTTTGAGAGCGGACAAGACCTCAATGTCCAGCTTGGTGGGAGACTCACTGGGAGGAGAAGCAAGCTGTATTTACTTTAAGGAGAAAACAGGTGCAGGGATATCTGGGAGTGGAAACTGTTTTTTGTTGACTTACCCCTCAATGAAAAGACCCTGTCGAACAGGTGGCGGTGTCCTGGCTGTGAGGTCTTCCTGTGAGCCGTGCAGGGATCTGTATGAAGAGCTGGAGGATTCGGAGCCATCCTTACTTGGCTTACGATTCTGAAGAGCATTCGTAGGGGCCTCGTCATCCTCGCCCTCCTCGTCCTCCTCCGCCGTGAAGTACTCCTCAGAGCTGACACTGGATGTGTCCTCGGACTCACCGCCCTCCCGGTCCCCCTCGCAGGTCCTGTCTGAAGGCCTTTCCGAGTCCAGCACAGATGCCTTCTCGAATTCTGCCATGAGGTTGCTGACTGGGGAGGGGAAGCTGCCGGAGCTCCTCATGGTGGCATCTTGCCGAATCTCCTGGGCATCTTCATGTGGGCTGTTCTCATCCAGAAAAGCCCCCACAGAGATGGAGTTGCAAATGTTTCGTGTCTTTCCTAGGACACAAGATGAGCAGATAAAGACCAAAGTTGCTAGATAAGAGTCTTATCATGGAAATTTAATACACAGTGGCTAAAACTGCTTGCCACATGAATACCTTTAATGCAGTCACCGGTCCTGCTCTTCCTGGTCTCCTCTGAATCTGCCTCACTGTAATCCTTCTTGTTCAGATACCCCTCCAGCACCTCCAGGCCATCCGCAGTAGCCAGATTGACAAAGGTGCCGAGAAACTCCCAGTACTCTTCCCAGATGTAACCCAATTCATGAGCCAGTTCCCTGTTGAAGAGCCCCCCCCAGGCCCCAAGATAACATCAGTTAGAGGTTCATTGTCCAGTGCTGGTCAGTAAACTCTAGGTACAGTCATGTGAAAAAAAGTACATCATCTTTCAGTTCAATGGTTTTATGTGTCATATTAAAAAGAGAAATCCGGTCCTTAACAGATTCTATAATCATTTAAAACTAACCTCAGGTGTAAAACACACAGATTTCACTGTGACATTATTTAACAAAAATGAAGCCAAAATGGAGAGCCCGTGTGTGAAAAACTAAGTACATGATTCAATAGTTTTTAAAACCACCGTTAGCAGCAATAACTTGAAGTAATTGTTTCCTGCATGTCTATCAGTCTCTCGGAACATTGTGGATGTATTTTGGCCTGCTCTTCTTTACAGCGTTGCTTCCGTTCATCGAGATTTGTGGGCATTCGTTCATGGACAGCTCTGTTAATGTCCCACCACAGCATTTCAATCGGGTTGAGGTCTGAACCTTGACTGGGCCATTGCAACATCTTGATTTTCTTTATCAGCCATTCTGTTGTAGATTTGCTGGTGTGCTTTGGATCGTTGTCCTGTTGCATGACCAAATTTCAGCCAAGCTGAAAAAACCTCACATCTAACTCTACAATACTGTGGTATACAGAGGAGTTCATGGTTGACTCAATGACTACAAGGTGCCCAGGTCCTGTGGCTGCAAAACAAGCCAGATTCATCACCCCTCCACCACCATGCTTCACAGTTGGTATGAGTTGATTGTCCTGATATGCTTCTGTTTGGTTTTCACCTGAGGTCGTTTTCGCCAATATCTCCACTTTGGTCTCGTCTGTCCAAAGGACATTGTTCCAGAAGTCTTGTGGTTTGTTCAGATGCAACTTTGCAAACCGAAGCCGTGCTGCCATGTCCTTTTTAGAGAGAAGAGGCTCCTGGCAACGCTTCCAAACAAGCCACACTTGTTCAGTCTTTTTCTAATTGTACTGTCATGAACTTTAACATTTAACATGCTAACTGAGGCCTGTAGAGTCTGAGATGGAGCTCTTGGGCTTTTTGCAGTTTCTCTCAGCATTGAATGGTCTGCCCTTGGGGTGCATTTGATGGGACGTCCACTCCTGGGAAAATTGGCAGCTGTCTTAAAT
Organism: Cryptomyrus ogoouensis; assembly: GCA_025773925.1. Lineage (NCBI taxonomy): Eukaryota > Metazoa > Chordata > Actinopteri > Osteoglossiformes > Mormyridae > Cryptomyrus > Cryptomyrus ogoouensis. The sequence continues at coordinate 334,965 of JAOYFF010000009.1, read as the reverse complement.
GCTTTCCATTTGTGAATAATCTTTCTCACTGTAAAATGACAGACTTCAAATTACTTGGAAATGGCCTTATAACCCTTCTCAGATTGATGGGCAGCAACAATTGCTTCTCTAAGATCATTGCTGATGTCTTTCCTCCTTAGCATTGTGGTAACACACACCTGAATGCTCCAGACCAGCAAACCTCTGTTTTCATACAGAAGGTCACACTTGCTGACGATTAATTAATCAAGTGCATTTCGTTAGCATCACCTGGCTGCTACTTACCCTCTTAATTCCTATAGAAGCAGTAAGGATGACACAGTGTAATATGTCATGTGTCATCTGAGGTTGTATTTACCTAATTTTAAGACCTGCTAAGGTTTTTATTATGTCCTGATACATAGAACCTTAGAACCGAAAGAGGCTGTACCTCCTTTTTCACATGACTGTACAGCCAATGGCAGCTCGGAGTTAATTAGGCAAGGACTTTGACAGCGGACTCAAAATAGTCATCAGACGACCATACACGTGTCACGCAGGTTGTTTTTTGTTAACGGAGACTTTCCTGCACCCATTTGGGGGCAGCGTGTCGCTCAATGAGCTAAGCCTGTGTGCCCATGATCAGATGGTCGCTGGTTTGAGCACAGCCTCGGCACGTCTGTGGCTCCTTGAGCAAGGCCCTTAATCCTCAGCTCCCTGGGCGCCACTACGGGTGACTGCCCTTTGCGGTCAGCTTGCTCTCACCAACATAGAGCAAGCTGGGAGAGGTGTAAAGAGAATTTCGATAAAGTCAGTCATTATTATTTTCAACCTTCTTTACTCTCCACACACCTGCCAACTCGTTCTGCACCACGGTTAGGGTCAGATTTAAGAATGTGGTGGAAATACGAGGCCCGGTCTCTGGGGGGATTTTTCCATGTCTTGCGAAACTCCTCAGCCTGCAGTAAAAAAAATTAAACCATTAATAAACTACAGAAACATCTACATCTACTTCAGTGTCCTGTATTCTACATGCATCTGGACATTTACAACAATTCCTGTACCAACAAATCAAATATATTTTGTAAAAAAACAGGAAACCTACAGACACAAAATTAATGATGCTACCTTGGTCTGGCTGAGTGGACCAGCAACAGCTCTAACTGTCATGACAGGATCTTTGGGATTTCCTTGTAGTTCAGGACCCAGCCAATGAGGAACTTGATCCAGGTGCTCAGGTGACCGGGGAGCTCCAATCACAGGCTGGGAGGAATTGTCTGTGGCCCTCAGTAAGGGTACATAGTACTGATCTGATTTGAGAAAAGATGTCCAGATGAAGAACGATGTCAAATACCTCTGCCAGTATGAATGACCCTGGATATTTACCTTCCAGGTATTCTTTAATCTTTTGTTTTATTTCCTGAGTTTTATTTTTCCTTTCACAAATGACCTGTGAAAAAAAGCAAAATTATTTCAGATGGTGAGTACTGAATACTAGAGATTTCCTGATCAAGTTGTTTTGCCCCAGTACCAATGAGAGTCATTTACTATGTAGTATCTGCTGACACAGAGTCCCGATCCAATACCTATATTTTCCTAGATAATAGGCCACAGTTGCACAGTGCACACTTCAAGTACATTAAAGGTATTAAAATCAATTAATTGCATATGCTTCACAATTGAATACCTCTGTAGTACACTAAGGTTTTTTTCTTCAAAATAACAAGGTAAACAGACTAAAAGATACAAATAGTTCCCTCAATTCCAATTAGTGCAGCATTACAGCAGTAAAACTAGAAAACTCAAAATGAGCAATATAATCAAAACTCCACTTCAACTTGCTTAACATAAATATTCACACTCACAACAAATGAGTCACAATTCCGCTTAGTGCAGCATTACAGAAAAACAAACAGATCCAGAACAACAGAAATACAAATTCCACTTGAAAGTGGGACAGCAGCTTAAACATGGAAAAAAATCAGGTGCCACGTATTGGAGTAGCAAAGGTAAACCTGAATATCCAAATAAAATCGCAAGGCACTCTTTTGTTATAAAGAAGTTTACATTAAAATATTTATTTTTTTAGGTACCATATTAAGTTAGCATTAAGTACTAAAGTAGTACTGAAAGCAGGTCCGTTTCTACCGCCTTGTGAAATGCTTATATTGCAGACATTACAAGGGGCTATCGGACACCTTTTGGTTTTCATTTTACACTATACGCACACTGCAGACATTTCAGAGGCCTGTCCTCTCTGTATAACATCACATGCTCTCAGTTTATGATACCTGTGTGACCGCTGACTTAAAACAAAGGATCAGGCTAAGGCTTGTACTCAATACAGTCAATACTGATCAGTTAAAAAATGCAGAGATTGGCTCACAATCCGATACTTGAGTTTGGATTGGGACATCCTTACTCAATACAATAGACACTGGAGGCTAAGCCCTGTAATGTATTGTGTGTTCAGGCCCACTTACACTGAAGGGTTTCTGGTTGTACTTGTTTTTGCAGTTTTTGTCAGTATCTGGATGTGAGCACAGTACATTCACCACCGCAGGACACCCAAACTTGCAGGCGAAGTGAAGTGGAGTTTCAAAAGCCTGAAGAAGTAGGAGACATACCAGAATGACACTTCAGCATCACAATAACTGCTCTGCTGGAGGTATCAAGGTACAGGTGGGTACTGGCTACTTTATCAGGGATGTTGAGGTACCAGTAAGAATTCACTGCTTTGTCATGGGTGTTGAGATACAGATGAGTGTTCACTACTTTGTCGAAGATGTTGAGAAACAGATGAGTACTTATGGATTTGTCAGGAGTGTTGAGGTATCAGTGAGTACTCATAGTCAGGAGTGTTGCGGTTTTAGTGAGCACTCACTGCTTCGTCAGACGTGTTGAGGTTTTAGCGAGTACTCACTGCTTTGTCAGGCGTGTTGAGGTTTTAGTGAGTACTCACTGCTTTGTGAAGCGTGTTGAGGTATAAGTGAGCACTCACTGCTTTGTCAGGAGTGTTGAGGTATCAGTGAGTACTCACTGCTTTGTCAGGAGTGTTGAGGTACAGGTCTACAATATAGCGGATCCGGTTCCTCAGCATGTCTTCCTGGTCGTCAGGGTACATGTGACGCATGAATTCTGGGTTCTCCAGGGTGTCCAGGAGAAGCTGTGCAATACCAGGCTGGTTCTCCTTGGCAGCCACGTGCATGATGTTGTACCGGCAGCCCTCCTGCAAAATCCAAGTGGCTATTGGTAACATAGCCCTTTATTAAGAAAAATACTGTGCATCCTAACTGGTAATGCTGTATATGTTGCCATGGAGACTGTATCCTTCTCTACCTGCACTATAGTGGGATTGTCTCCTGAACCAATGAGGTAGCGAGGATTGCTCCACACTAATTCGCTGAAGGCTGCCCGGTCCCCATTCTCAACAGCTTTCCTCAGCTTGCCAGTCAGGTCCTGTGTGCGTGGGGTCTTGTAGTTGTTTGCCCGCTCCCCATTTAGGTGCTCCACCTCTGGATTGGGCGGCTCATCTAACGGGACAGAGATGTCACACGGGGATCTCCAAACTCATGCTTCACTTCATGGCACCAGAGCTTCAAAAGTCACGCCGCTCAAATATTTACACCCCTGAATCAAGGTTATTAGGAAGCAATATGCAAAAGATAAATTCAGCTTACAAGCAGAGCACACTGCTAAGTTTAATTACTGGTTTAAAAGAACTTGATCTCTGTGCCCAGCTGGTTTACACTCTTTCCTTTAATGACAGTGAGACTGTCTTTATAGAAACAAAATATTGCCAAGATACACCTGCTGCACTCTTCCATCACTCAGGCAGGGGAATAATTTTTCTAAGGGCAAATTAGAGCATTCCATATTTCGCTTACACATATTTTACTAACAGTTGGGTAGCTTAGCACAGCTTTTGAAAATGTCAGCCAGTTCAAGGACAAACGTAGAAGAGGATAAAGGAAAATCCCGGCACGTCCAGATCGCTGACCTGGCTTCCTCGGAGACAGGTCTGGCGCTGTCTTGCAAGGTGAGGAAGAGCTCTCACTGGTGCCTCTGGCAAACTTTTCAGCAGCTTCTCGGCTGGAGAAGATTTTAAAACGGGCTCCCTTCATCTTCTTCACAGCCTTCATCGCATCTTTCTTATTTTCATAAACGTGGACTGTCTCTGTGGGGGGGTGCAAGTAGATGGTATCACCCAAATCAGGCTCCTAAACTCTTTCAGCTCTTTAAGTATCACTCAGGCTACACAGACTGTCTGAGATGTTTAACCCAAACACCACTAAATTAGTATGGTACTGTTCTGAACGATCTCACTTTTGTCTCATATATGTGGAAACAAATCAGAAAGCCATTTTCCTTTCAGACATCTGAAATACCACTACACAGTGGAACAGCAAAGGTACTCACCATCGTCAAGAATTACGTCAAGCATGAGGGGACACACCCCGTAGAACTGGGAAGGAGATTCATGCCTGTCCTCCTGGGGGGTAAATCCATCCTCTGGGTTGACACAGCTGGTTGCTATGTCTAGTCTGGCCATAGACGGCTCCTCAGGGGGGTTCAGCCCCAGGATATAGCCAAAGTCTCCCCCATCGCACATGTTTGACGGGGAGGCGTCTGTGTTGCTGTTCAGCTCCGAAGCTTCTCCATCACTTCTCTCCAGGATAGCATTGGCTAGCTTTTTCTCAAAGAGGGCTCTGGTGGTGGCTGTGATAGGGCCACACTTGAGGCCCGCATTGATGATCTCCATGCGGAGCTCATCCGGGCCCAGGGTCCGGAGCCGGCTCAAGACAGTCTCCATGAGGTTTGTACCTGGGGGGTGGGTTATACACTCAATGCTTTGTTCCTATGAAAGAAAACTTTGGAAAATGATTTTTTTTATGAAATATTCATAAGCCTTCTGACTGAAGCTTAAAAGCAGGGTTGCCAACTTTTGTCAGCTGGGATTATCAATTCCAGACAAGTCTGCAAGCACACTGACATGTATGTATGAGTTTTATTACTATGTAAATAGTCTGTAGTGTTTGTAAACTCCTCCAACGCTTTTGATGTAGCTAATTTTAGATTTATAATGGAATGATATAAATTTGCTGTAATATTTCTGCGTGAGCATGGGAGTCTGAAAGCGTGAGTGTCACGCCAGATGCGTAAGAGACAGCAACCCCATACAAATTAAATCAACATAAGCATCTGAATGTCCACTGTCCACTATTTAGAGCTTAATGAGCATTTTCTGTTACCAGAAAACAGTATAGAACTGTTTGTCTAAGATTGACGAGGTAGGTACGGACACTTAAATGACAAAATAACGAAGAAGCATGCTTAAACCAATTAACAGACAACTGTACTTACAATTAATGACAAAGTACACCTGTCCCAGAAAATGTAAGTGTACGAATGAGTACCTACTTTCCTTACTATGAGATCATATCAGTCGGATGTTTATTAAATCAGTTAAGCTCCCTTATTTGACGCATGTCATCGCTATCGGTCCAGAACCTAACTTAGTTGCATTCTTCGGATCCCCCTCGCGCATCCAATTTCTGATAACTGTCAACACTTGCGTTTTAATGGCACCCGAAACACCCTTTCTTAAGCAGCGATGACAAACAGTAGAACTGTCGGTGTGTGATGTACGATGTATTCCTAGAAACTATGAAGGTCCACACAGCCAGACAAAACCCTGAAAAGAATACGCAATAGAAATATAACAGAGTATGCGCATGCGCAGTGCGGAGGGGCGGTTCCTGCGTTCAGGAAAGGTATTTGACACGTGGGTGGGGTTGCCAGGTCTGAGCACGGAGATGCAGCCGTACAGCACTTCGTAACAGTGACCGTGACTTCGTTTTAGTAATATTTATATATATTGGAAATACATACGAGTGCCTCGGTGATGGGTGACAATGGACCTTCCCGTAGGCAGGAATCTTGATGATTATGATCACTTACGTTATACATATACACGATATTGCATTTCCAAGCGAATTTTGCGTCATTTTTATACGTGCGTAGTATAACTGTGAGTCACTGAAAGACGGATTCATGGTAAATCTCTGTCCTGGTCACTGGCAATGAAACGCGGTGTTTATGGCTGGGGATCACCAATATACTTGTAATTAACGACATAAGAAAAATGTAACGCCAGTTGAGTGTCACTTTTAATAATTATACTAACATGTCTTAGCTATATATAGGCTACCTTATGGTGGACGGTTTCGAGTTGTCACAACGATTATTTTAATACGTCCGTTGTATAGCTAACGTATAACTAAACCATAACTCCGCTCTCTATCCAACGACAACAGATGGGAAAAAATGAAACCATAAATCAGAACGGTGTCAAATGTCATACGGATATTGCACGATTAATGGTAACTTTGGCTAATCGCTAGTTTTACTCGCTATTTGGTTTTTGGACGACTTCTTGGTATAAGTTCGACTTTGTGCGGATCGTTTATGTAAATGTGTACGTCGAAGCGATTTACCAGAGTGTCAGTCTTTCACATGTCCACCTCCGTCTTCTTCTGCTCTACAGATTTTTCCCGGAACTCCGTCTTTGCACCGATATGGAAACACCGCCCCCCACCGGGAGTTACGACGACATGCTTCCAACTCATAAAAACCGTCCCATGCAAATACAACTCGGCACAAACTTCAACTGAAATACAGGAACTGGCCCTATCGTGGATACTAAACCTCGTTTTACATCTTTTCCAAACTCATTGCGTTGGTGAGGGCAGTGTGCGGCTAAACATTTGTGCCTGTGATCGGAAGGTTCCAGCACGGCCTCAGCAAGTCTGTGGGTCCTTGAGAAAGGCCCTTAACATCCAGCTCCCGGAGCGCCGCAACAGGTAGCTGCCCTTTGTGCTCAGCTTGCTGTCACATACAGAGGGCACGATGGGGAGGAAGTGAAAAAATAATTTCCCGGAGGGGATCAATTATCATCATAATCATCCCCAGAGGAATCTTACTTTTAAGAGCTGAATTGCTGAAATTAAAACATTCAGGAGTAATGTGTTTAATACACATATTTAGTAATGTTGTAATCAATTATCAATTAAAGTAACAAAGTAGTTTAACATTTTCTATTATTATGTGCATCCATTGAATTTCCCCCACTGTTAGTGAAGAGAAAAGATTTCTTGGTGGATTTTAAAAGCATGAAGTTGCTACATTTCAACACAAACAAAGGCTTAGACATTGAGCGCCAATTAGATTCTGAGCCGAGTCAGGAAAGTAGCAGGGACATAAGGAACAGATCCACAGATCTTATACAGGCTGAACCTAGTTTTGGATGAATGCTACAGAATAGTTAAACCACAGCCTTGGATGCTGCTGTACAAAGAGGCATTGAATAACATTGGTCAAAGACCAGAAGGCTGTAGGCTCACATCCCACGGGGGACAGCACTACTCACTTACAAAACTTAACCTGCTCTTTCAAATGACCCAAAAGTTTCCTTTGGACTGGAGATGCAGATTCAGAGTCCAGTCTGCTCTATTTTTTGTGAAGACTAGACTCCCAGAAAATGAAGGCAACAGCATTTTGAAAATATATTATCTGAGATCAAAGCTGTTACTCAATGCCATGCATAATAGCACAGGTAAAATTACATTAAGCGTCCTCTTACATGTAAATGCATTTCCATAAAAATATTTACAGCCGCTCTTACAGGGGTTAAACAGTTGTGTTAAGTATCACAACTAACGTTTAATGATAGTAGATATTAATAATTACTTACAGTGCAGTCAGTACAGAATAATGTTTGGATCATAGACAATATTAACAAAATCAGTAATGCTTTTGGACCCTTAACTGTAACATTTCCAGACACTTCCCTGCAGTCTCAACACAGAGTTAGCCAAATTACCACCCTTAGGCTCAACAAAGCATGTGTTAAATCAAACTTTTATTTCATAATTACCATCATACTTTTTTTCCTTTTTTGCCTTGTAAATTTCCTTTTTTTGTTTGCACATCTAAAACTCGTATACAGGAGTCTAAGCAAAACACCACATAACCACAAGGTTGACACAGAGTCTACTGCCACCCGCCAGTGTCTCCCCTTGCTGTCGGTTTCTCCGGGACTGCGAGTGTGTTCGTTTCTGTACAGCTCCCTCCAATGGTCAAGAAGTCCAACTTGTGCTTCCGTCTTCCAGCCGTAAGTGGATCACGCCCCTCCCCCACATTCACCTATCAGGACGTTATGGTGCTGGCTTTGCATAGATGGAAGGTCACAATGTACAGCGGGCCCCCCCCCCCCCGTCTTCCAATGAGTTTAGAGCTGTCAGTCCCTCCGGTAACCATGGTAACCTATCCAATGGTTGCAACTGGTGTTCATCTAGAAACAATTAAAAAGCCCAATCAACTGGATTTGTATCCTATCCACAACATATACACATTTCTTTTCTTTTTTTTTTTACAGAAACTAAATAAGATACTTTAACATTGATTTGTCTGCATATCTAAATTAGGCAAAAAGAAGAACAAATTTTTTTTACTTAGAGTAATTTCCATGTACCAAACACTGTAAAATAAAAATAAAAAGCACTGTCAGCAAGACAGTGTCTCCCTCGGATAAATAATGAAAGATCTTATATTAAAGACGCAAATAAAATACAGCTGAAGTGAATTCTGCAAAAAAGTACAAATTCATATAAATGACTGTACACTGAGGATAAGAAATTTACATTATTCAGTATTCAGAAATTCACTTTGCATGTGAAAGGTAAAAAAAAAAAGTTTGAGAAGGTTGATATATTACTATCAAGTTTTAGTCATGTATAGAAGGTATTTTGTGAAGTGTCTCTGAGGCCCACGGCCACTGTTTGTCACCTGTGTGACACGATACGTTTGTCAGTGTATCCAGCACGCCTGTGCCACACGTACTGCGCTCCGTCACTGAAACGCCGTTAAGGAGAGTCCGTGTTCGGTGGCCGGCCGCAGCTACCGTGCCTCCACCTCCTTGTGGCTGCGGGAGGGGGAATAGTCGCGAGGGTCCGGGACAGTTCTGCGGGGGGAGGTGGGCCGGCCACTCCCAGCGGGAACCAGGGGCGGGGGGGCCCCCAGCGTGGCGGTGGGCGGCGTCCGGTTGAGGAGCCCGCTGTGAGGGGCAGAAGGACTCAGCCTGGGGTAGTGCAGGCCCCCCAGCGCCGACATGAAGGGCGGCATGTGGGGCAGGTGGCCCTCCATCGGTGACTGGTGCAGCTGGTGCAGTCGGGCCCGGTCCAGCTCCTCCCGCAGCCGCAGACGGTCCCGCTCTTGTTCCCGTCGAACCTCCAGCAGCTGCTGCTCGTGGTGCGAGTAATCGTGTGGCTCACGGTCCCGGAACGGCCGCTCCGAGTCGTACAGGCCCTGGAAGCGCTGGCCCGGCAGCTCCAGCCGCCGCTGCAGGTCCAGACTGTGGTAAGCCTCTCGCAGGGGGCTCCCCCAGGCGAAGGCTGGGTGGGGCAGGCGCTCACGGCTGGCGGGCAGCGGGCTCACCCCCAGGAAGTGGGGCATGCGGGCACGGTCCAGGCTGCTGAGGCTGCCCATGGTGTGCATGGGGCCTAGAGGGAGGGGCAGCGAGTGTGGCAGGTGGGCACCGTGGAGGGAGCTGGGTATGGAGGGGTCACTGCAGCGGGGCGAGGCCTGGGAGTGCCGGGGGAGGTGGTGAGCGGGGAGAGGCCGGGGGGCCGAGTCCGAGCTGCCCGTTGGCACTTCCTGCTCATCTTTGCGCTCTTCCTTGATCTTCAGCTCATGCTTGGCATAGTGTACCACATCCCCGGGGGGCGGGTCCTTGGGTGGAGCGTGCGTCTCCGGCGGGACGGGCTTGGTGCCCGGCGAAGGGCGCCGCTCCTGGCTCTCCTTCACCTTGACGTCCAGATCCCTCTGGCGCTCCAGTGGCTCCCTGTCAGCCTCGCGATGCCGCTCTACACCGCCGCCCTGGTGGCGGCCCATGTCGCTGGCGCTGCTGCTGCGGATCAGACTGCTGATCTGGTAGCTCGCGGGGGTGGAGGCAGGGGACGACCGGGTGGAGTGACGGGAGTCCCTGAGTAGTGACAGAGAGGAGGGAGAATGTATTTAATCATATATCCAGCTAATTAAAAACACTAAAACACTAAATCAGAAATCCTAACACCTTAGTGAAGAACAAATACTTATGTACAAATATAAATTATGTACATCTTCAGAGGGAGGGAAAAAAAAACTGCAGTTCTTCATTTCCCTGTTAGGGGGCAGCACTGACCTCTCTCGCTCCCTTTCCTCCTTGGCGATGGACGACTCCCTTTTCTCTGACTCCTTCTCCGGCTCAGGCTTGGGCCACTGCGGGGGTGTGGGGAAAGACAAGGGGGTCCGGTGGAGCCGGTTCCAGGGGTCGTGGTGAGGGCTGCCAAAAGCCGGCAGCCCGTGGGCCTCCTTGTGTGCGAAGACGCCAGCAGAGGCTTTGAAGGAGGGGAACAGCATGCCATCAACAGGAAGCCTTCAGCAATGCCAGCTCTGATATTACGAGCTGGCTGACTGGGCCTTAGGTTAAGTACCGACTTATTTTCACAGGATTGTGCAAGGCTTATATGCATTCCCGATCACAACCAGAAGGGGGCACACAGTTCACACCAATTACCAATTAGGGAATTGCCGTTAAGCACCGCATACAACTACATAACGAATCTTTATCCCTCGATGGTGAAGAGACTCCCAGCCTTGGTCATTACTAAGCACTGACGTGTTGAGTGAGTCATAGCCAATGAGTGCAGAAGTTGACCCAGTGAAGCCAGATTTGGGGTATTAATGGGATTGAGCTTAGGGTCTAGTTTGATCCGATCGCTTTTAGTTGGGTCTCTAAGACTGCTGAGGACCTGCCCACCTCCGCAGCCTCACCTGGAGGGAGCGGTACCTGCCTACCAGGGGCAGGACGGGGGCTGGCGCTTACCCAGGGAGGGGCTGCCCAGTCCTCCGAACGCGTTGGCTGAAAGGTTGCTGAGGCCACCAAAGGTACCGGAGCGACTGAGAGGATCTGCAAAATGCCAGATAGGGGGGTTAGCTATGAAACCCCCCCCCACCTCAGCCATCCTACGGGAGAGTCGCTTCTTGGCTTTTCGATTTACGAGAAGCTCTTCCCTCCAGGTTCTAATCAGCAGTTGGATCACCGACCCCAACTGACGTCACGTCAATGAAGCGGCGTCCTACAGTCTGGAGCCCACTGCTGACCTGGAAAAGTTTCAATTGCTATTTCTGGTTTTTGGATGATTTTCTTAAATGCTCTTTGTAGCTACAAGGTCCGGCAGGGGCTCAGAAACCTCCTCCGTCCTAATATGCCAGCAGAGTCGTATTCACTGGACCCACACGTCAAATCAGCAAGCTGCGTAAATGCTGAAGTGCGCTTTTCCGGGAGCCAAAGCTGAGGTTCATGGCTGTCGATGTCGAGCGTTCGGTGACAGATATGACCCTCGATCAACTGACGAATTCCCAGCTAGAGAGGGAGACGCGGCAAGCGTCTCAAAGCAGACATGGCGTGCTAGCCGGTTACCATGACGATGAGAAAATGGCAACAAGCCAAAGCATCCCTTCCTGAACCTGGTCGCTATCTTCAGCGGGAGTGGGGAGTGTCTCACCTGCCAGGGCACTGGTGGGAAGGAAGTGGCTGTGGTGGGGGGAGGGGCCATACGGGGACGCCGCAGGATGGCCGGAACCTGTAGGGGGCAGAGCAACAGCTCAGGTAACCTGCACAGCAGCCCACTCTGACTCAACACATACTGAGGCACTATGCCCCCTGGTGGATGGTCTTGGTTTGACAGCAAGGGATGCTTCGGTTTCTGACTCACTGCACATCATAGCTGTTCTATGAATTTCCCCCCTGGAACACCACATTGCTGGTTTTTATTTGCAAATAAATCTTCAATCGTTTCACATCTTGTTGAATTAACGCTAATGCTGATTTCGTTTCCATGGTGAAGCTTGCAGCAGTGGCTATCAGGACATTTAAATACATTAAACTCCTAGCAGGGCCAGGCTGCGACCCTTATTCTTAAGCTGAATTGTTCCTGTTAGACTCAAAATAAAATTACAAGCTGCATTAAATGATTCTGTTGACTAGGCAACAAAAACAAACAGCAGCAAATAACATTTTAGGCAATGACCAGAATGCACGCCTGGATATGTCTAATGCGCTTGGAGACACTGGGGTCAGTAATAATAGCGCCATCCTTAGTCAGTACAGGGAAATGCAGGGAGAAAAAGACCTACTGTGTCTAGGCCCCTGACCTGAGGAGGAAAAGAGAGGTCGGGCCAGCTCGTGGGGGTACGGCAGCCCCGGGAAGACTGCGGCGGGGCCTGGCGAGCGGCTCAGCAAGTCCAGCTTCCCGCTCAGGTCCAATTTGTGGGGCTCTAGCTGCATCTGCTGGTAACACAGAGGGGGCGCAGAGTAAGGCAGAGAGGAAGGCAGGGGCGCCACGTGTCATAGCAGCCTTCGCTAGCCCCGCCCACCAGTGCCCCTCCCCCCTCCCACTCACCTTCATTTTCTGCTGATGCTGGTGAATCTTCCAAGCGATCTGCACGTGGAGAGCACACCACTTCCCCGGCTTCTGGAAGAGCCAAACAGGACAGAAATGACACAAGTCAGTGCTACCTTCAGAACTCAAATTTTCATTTTACAGGGTACTTCTGGAAAACTCATTAATATTCATAAGGAGCGCTACCTGATTGACCAGTGAATGCCTAAGAGCTCACCGACCAATCAGGTAGCTTTTCTCATGAATATTAATGAGGTTCCCCAAACCACCCCCTAAAATTAAAATTTGCCTCCAGGACAAGTGTCCAAAGGGCACCTCCATTGACCGGGGAACATGGACAGCAGCCCACAGATGGTGAGAAAATGGAGCCGTCCTTACCCTGACCAACGTCCTGAAGGGGTCTGACACCTGTGGTGAGACAGAAAGAACCGTCATGAGTTTTTCATAATGACAGGGAGTTAAAGACAGGGTGTCTCAGTGAAGGTCACCCTGCAGGACGAACGCGGAAGCTCGTCAGACGTGTTGGGGGCCTCACCCGGGGATCCTTCTGCAGCAGTGCGTGGGGGGCTGCCCCAGGCCGCACGCCGATGTCCTGGCGCACACAGAAACGCACACACGTGTTAACCAAAGTACAAGAATTTGGCCTGTATATTATATGAGCATGAAATGTCCAAAAGTAAGAACATATTAGATATATCCAAAATGCCTGACTGTCTGACTATTGCAAATTAAAAAGTTTGCAGGGAATATAAGAAGAGCATTAGCACAGACACAAACACCACTATACTACCAGAAGGGTCTTAAGGAATAAGCATGCTTGACAGGCCCCGCCCAACACCGGCCCCCCAGCCGCCCGCTCTGTGGGTGTAGCCACCACTGACGCCACGCTGACTGTTCAGGTGGTTCCTGTTCCGCACGTCGGAGAGACTCACCTTGGGCTGAAAGGCCCCCTGCAGTTGGCTGAAGGGTCCAGCATGGGGCAGCAGAGGGCCCAGGCCTGGCATCCCTGAGGGGCAGGTGGGGAAAAACTGGAAGGGGGCAGAAAGGAGCTGTCAGACCCTCCCTGGCAGTCTGCTGACTTCCTGCCCCAGCAAGCATGTGATTCATTAAACAGTATCCCCCCCCCCCGCAGCTCCTCTCATCCCAGCACCAGGTCCTAAAGTGCCCATCTGTCTGAGAGAGGAGACCCTGGCATGCCCCCCCAACGGGACTCACGCTGTGCCTCAGGAAAGGGCTGTCCAGCTTCGGAGCATACTTGTCAAACTGGAAGACAGAAGATGGGGGAGAATCGCGTCAGCGGAGTCCGGATAACGGGCAGACATTCTGAACGAGTGCTGAGCTGATTGCGGGCACGGTCAGGCGTCGCCGGTCGACCTGCCGCAAACGCCCACGCCCAGACAAGCATGCTGCCAGAAATGGGGGCGCAGGGCTCTCAGAAAAGCCAAGATGACAAGAATCCATGCTTTGCGAAACACTTATCAGAATAGACTCGCTATCGCCCCCTTGTGGAAGGGACTACGGGGTATGCTTTTATGCTACGCAAATGCTATGGCGCTGTTTCCAGAGTCCGATCAGAGCCTGGCTTATGCCTTACCTGGGGGCAGAGTCACAGTCACACACCACCCCCATTAAAGCCCACTTCTCTGCTACACTCTCCAGCTCCCGTTAACCAAAGCAAGGAGAGCTTGTGACGGTGTTTAAGCTTCAAACAGCCAGAAGTGCCTACAAGCTGAGGAAGGCCCTGGATCTCCCACACATGCGTCTAAGGCCCCACCTACACATGAACTCCCCTTGGTGCCGTTACCCTGGTTTCTTTGGGGGGGGGGGGGGGGGGGGGGGGTCCGTTTCCCCACGATTGGGCGCCGGGGGGGGCCCCCGGGCGGGGCCGCGGGGGGGCGGAGGGTGGGGGCGGGGGGCAGGCCTGGGGGGGGG
>JAOYFF010000009.1:294888-305822 GCA_025773925.1 Cryptomyrus ogoouensis | reverse complement strand
CAAACGGAGAATTAACCCAGAACAAAACCAGCCAGGATAACAACAACCATAGCCTGTTTGGAAACTCATCTAGGGTGGGTGGGTGGGTGGTTTCAAACAAGAACACTTCACCAGAGCCTTCGCAGCTATGACACTTTGGAAAGCCAAATCCTGCCAGCGGTCCTCTCCTTGAGGCTGAAGACGACATTTTGACAGGGACAGGCCATGCATTCACGAGCTCATGGAATCAAGGCGTCTCGGGGTGAAAGCGTCAGCCCTGCGGAGGAGGAGGTGACGTGTGGGCGGCTGGGACAGCCAGAACCGCGAAGACAGCCAAACAGTTAGGAATTTGACACAGGAGAGCGCCTGTCCCTTATCTGACACGGCCCAGACCAGCCAGCCTTAGATTAGATGCAGGGTGTAGGGAGGTAATATGCAATCCCCTAAGGCTGGTCCTGGGGGTGTTATATGGGGATTAGCGGTCTTATACGCATCCCTCCTCATTAGCCAGTGTTCCCAATGCGCGCGGCGCTCTGAGAAGCGCAGATGTTGTACGCAGGCCCCCAGGGCAGGGGCTGAGCCCGGTGCGAGGACGTGTCCTCCAAACGGCCATGTGCGAGGAGACTGACAGGGAGCGCATCTCGCTTGTTTGTGCTGCTCCCAGATTCCAGGCTAGCGACGAGGCCCGGACTGCGGAGGAAGAAAATGAGCAAATGCTGGGCCTCGAATCGACCACAGAGGGGCCGGTTCTGCCACGACGCTCTCAGAGTGGGCTGCTGTGCCTTTAAGAGCCGAGCAAAAAAAAAACCCCCACAAAATTCAGATCACATTCAGGCAGCAGAAACCTGCCAGAAAGGTCATTTAGTTGAATCAGCCAATTTTTTCTTTCTTTTTTTGACGTCAAGACAAACTTCCCCAAAAAAAATTCCCCAAATGGCAGGCAAAGCGATGCAATGTCGAAAATGCTATGTCATCATCTGAAGTTCACAGGTATGATGTCATATTGCTGATGACACTAAGGGGCAATAAGCCTGACATTTATATTCACGTCCCCTTTGTAAAAGGTTCTTGAAAGTAAATCCATACATATTACAAAAAAGTAGCAATTACATATCTCTTAATGCCATAAACTAAAAAGTGTTAGCAAAGCAGTTAAAGGACACCATGTCTTATGGCGCCTCCTGCTGACCATACAGTGACCTATCCAAAGCCAAACCTCATCATACATTCAGATATCGGTCCATTGCAGAAAAAAATCTAAAGTATGGGTTCAACTGGAAAGAGGGTAAATAGTCCTATCAGTTGTAAGTTCATTCAGACAGGTTGTAGTGATATGTCTTCGCTTGGTGCCTTATTGGGGCTGCCACATATTTACTGGGAAGGACAGGAGGGCAGCACACACGCTTGCACCAGTAATCCATGAAACCACAGGACTGGGCATGCTGTGACTGGCTGCAATAAGGCTGGGTCCAGGGTCATACTTACTGCATTTTAAGCAATGAACGAGCAACATTCCACAAGTCAAAGGTCACAGGCCACACGAGATTTGCCCAAGACCCTCTGACACCCATTAGTAGTCAGTCATTTCCATGGGAGAATTAAAAATATCCGGTGAGCAGGAGGTGGTTAGCTGCCTGAGTGGGGGGTGACAAATGACTTGGTACCATTTTACCAAATCTATGCCACGTGCTGAGATCACCTCCTCCCAAACTCTCACCAGTGCAATTCGATCCTTTGGGGAAACCAGGATCCAAAACCGCCAGGTTTCCGCTACGAGTGTCTCGCTGTGGCTCTTGGCTGCGGTCGCCGTGGCAATGGGATCGCCACTTGGACTGTGAGCTGCAGTTCATCTATGAGCGGGATCATTACTTAGCTCCAAAGCTGCACTTGAACTATAAGTGGGATCATTACTTTGCAAAGCTGCAGTTCATCTTGAAGCAGTATCATTACTCAGTCCCAAAGCTGCAGTTCATCTTGAAGCAGTATCATTACTCAGTCCCAAAGCTGCAGTTCATCTTGAAGCAGTATCATTACTCAGTCCCAAAGCTGCAGTTCATCTTGAAGCAGTATCTATAGCAGCTCATCTATAGGGCTATCAGACTTTCATCACATTCAATATTTTAATTACACTCAATTCAAAGATTTTTATGAGTTTTTGCCATTGTTAAAATGATTCCTTTAAACGTTTTTCTCGGGAGCTGTTATTCATTGATCTTCCACTTCAGTACTGTGCACATACATCTGTTAACTTCACAGTAATTCAAAGACTGTAGTATGTGGTGCCTCGCAAACCAAACTAGGCTGTTCTCAGATGCGTGGAATCACTCCCACCTCACCACAGACCTGCCATAAAGCCCTCACTGCACGATAAAAGGGCCAAACACCATAGCACACCACTGTAGAGAGAGAAACAAGACAGTCTCACTTTCAACAGCTTTAACATTGGGTCAAAGTCAATTTAAGTCAGTTTAGGTCTGGCTTGCTTTTAACAAATGCTTCTGGTAAAATATAAATGAATATATAACTCCCCCCCCCCATTGTGGTTTAGGGTGACAGTACTGAGAACATGACCAGCAGTTGCATCATGTATTTGATCTCGGTTCCCCAGGGAAAGTTTAACCTCGGATCACATCCAGGGGTGTGCGGCGCGGCCCGTGTCCAACTCCGGGTCCTAAACAAGGTCCGGCGCGGCGTAATGACAGCTCCATGCCCCAAACAGACCGCTGGGCCCATGAGTCGACCGGCACAGAGCATTAGCGACATGGGGAGCGAGCAGGAGGGCGATGAAATAGGAGACTGAGCCGTTCTGGGACCAGCAGGGTGTCAGAGAGCCTGGGGTAAGACGACCCCCCCCCCACGCACACCCCCCGAGACAGCACCTGGGCCAAGACGACTGAAGTCGGCCCCTGAAATTACTTCCCTTTGACACAAGAGCTGGGTCTTTTCACGGTAGATTAAACCGATTCTGAAACGACTCCCCCCATGTGCGACTGGAGCCAGCAGCAGTGGACAGGGAGATGAGCGAGGAAAATCTAGGGGGGAGGTGGGGGCCTTCTCGGGCATCATTACCGCGGACATACAAGGCGAGTACTGTTCGAAGGGCTCCCACAGGGATTCTTTAGCATCCTGTCGCTAACCCCCGGGTGCCCGCATGCTCATTAACGAGCCCCCGGCCGCAGACAGACGGACAGACGGCCAACTGGCAGGGCTCTTTAAGAGGCACAAAGACAGCTTAGATAAAGTGGCCTGTAAACGAGCCCCGGCACTGGGCGTCCAGTGAAGCTTTCAGAAGCTCACACGAGCAGGGTTAGGTGTGGGCTGCCACGGCGACAGCGATATAAATACCCTGTTAAAAAAAAAAAAAAAAAAAGCCTTGTGCCTATAGTGCAGGAATAATGAGACTGCGGCATAGGGCTCTGGCTGCGTCCAGCTAGGAGAGAAAATGACTCTCGGTTGCCATGATTACAGCAGGCCGAGAACATGCAGGCTTTTATACATGCTGCTCAGACACCTGCAGAGGAAGGAAATGCGGCGGCACACCCCGGCCTCTAGGGGGTGCTAGTTTCCAAATGAGGCAAGAACCAGTTGTGACCAGTCAAGCAGGCACAGGCACTGTACTGGTGATAAAGACCAGGACCTTCTCTGAACAATTTGCACCCAGGTACTGCTAACAGGGATGGCACGTTGTGTGGCAGGAAGGAAGAGTCATGTCTAGACTTCACTCAGACAAGGTGGCCTGGCGCGCAGAGGCCCCGCCTCCCCAGTCCACGTTATTCCAATAAAAATGGGAAACGTGTGCAGGATAAAGGGGCACTGCGCCGTCTGCCATAAGGAGCCCCTTTTCAGCTCATAATACTGCTGCCATTAAGATGCTCCGCGCCAGTTTACTGTTTGTTTTCTCTGCACAGATGTGCTGCAAGCCTTCGTGCTCCCTGTGCATCAAAGGCCTCACTCCCCCTTCCCCCTCCCCCAACCACAAACAGGGGTGTGGATGTGGTGGGGGGGGGGGGGCATGTGATCCAAGCCCACTGCTTCCTTCACCGATCCTTTATCTTGGTGATAATCAGTAGCTGTTCACCCATCGGGCCACCCCCGCGTACCCGTGCCCCTGACCCCCCCACCCGCACCCGCACCCGCACCGTCGTTCCCGCACCTTCGCTCCTGGCTGTTGGCCGTGTCTGAGCTGCACGGCAGCATATCAGGCTGTCTTAACAGATTTGGATCGGCCGCATTTTCGCCGGATTCCAGGCTCTGATAACTTAAAAAAAAATGATCGTAAAATAAAACTTGCCACCCAGCGGCAGCTCAATATCAAACACTTCTGCAATCAACCTGGGAAGTTTCCGGCACTGTCTAGCAAAATCCAGCAAGAGCTATGTGGGATTCCACTTCCATTGTTCCCAGTAGAGCTTCTTTGGGAACTTATTAAAAATAATATAAAGCATCCCAGCACAATTTCCAAGAGCAAATGTCAGCACAGATTATTCCTGAGGTGTGCATATAGATTTCCACGTGTGTGATGCCTTTCACTGACAGTGCAGCTTTGAGCTGATTAGAAGATAAGCGTACGCATCACTGAAGTCCCACATTTATGGAAACCGGATTGGATACAATGGTGATCACGGTCCAATCAGAAACATTCTGTCCACCCCTACAGGGCTCGTTGTCCTGTCAAATTCCATCCTACCCATGGATTATGCAGTCACACCCCCCCCCCCCCAGTGAAAACACACAGATACACAGTAAAATATATATAATCATAAACAGCTGGATCCCCAGAAAGGACATCTGGACGTTAACTGGGCTTCCAGATTCCGCATTACCGAAAAATAAACGAGACATTGTCGGTTGCGCAGTGCATTGTGGGATTGCAGTTTACGCCATCGCTAAAATCCGACGGAAGGCTAGCTTTATCTGCCGCACCAGGAGCGAGGGCGCCTTGGGTCCCACCTCGCCACGGCAACGAGCAACCCATAATTACAGGCCTGTCCAGCAGCGGGCGATCCGGGGACCACGTGCTGCCCGTCAGTCTGCCAACGGGACGTAAAAACAGGGCAAGTGCAAGTGGGGAAACAGAGACAAATGACACAGCATCATTAACTAATTATGGCCGATGCTTTTCTATTAATACGGCTTTATTTTCCCAGTAAGACAAATTAGGATGGGGCTCAGGAACGTCACCGTGAGGAACTCACAGCTGGGTTGGCCTGCTTCCCCTTGGCTGAGCCCACGCTAATGAAGAATTTAAATCTCACAAGTCGTCCCCTTCCTAAGGATGTGACACAGAAAGGCTTGGTGCCTCATGGGAAACTGGAGGGTAGAAGGAGGAGAAAAAGATGGCGGCTGGCTTTGGTGGGAAGGGGGGGAGGGGTCACTGTTAAGTAGGGGGGACATCAGAATCTGTATTTGCCACTCAGTTTGTGTCCTTGGCTGCAAAGCAAAAATAGCTTCTTCGTTTCTAACAGTGCTGCTGAATATGTTAAGCCGGAGAGGCTCACACACAAAGGTGTCCCCCGCCACCATGACACCGGCTCTGACAGAAAGCCACATACATGCAGCATCGCTACGAATCACAATCGCTGATGGCAAAAAGCACTTCACAGGAAGCATAAAACCCAATGTGTGGTTTTTGTTCGTTTTACACATGGACAGAGAAGCCACAAAAAAAAAACAAACACAAACGAATCACATAAAAACAACACGACTACTTGTGGCTTACAAACCATTTTGTTACCTCTCCCCCAAACCACCCCCCCCCCCACTCCCTACAGTTGTACGCTGTCAGGTTTAATATACAGCAAATTCAAACTGCAATTTCTGCACAACCTCAGGTCTGACTTCCCGCATGTAAACAAACTTTTTGTAAACGGAACCAGATAAAAGTATTGCAAGGGGTTTCATTTCATGTACAGCTCTTAATGGGGCAGTTCACCCTAAAATCAAAACATTTTTCAGATATGCTGTAGTGCTATTTATGCATCTAGATTGTTGTGAGACTTGCCTGGTTATTGGCCGTAGAAATGTGAGTCTTCTCTGAAATATAATGAGACTGAATGGCACTCCTTGGTGGGGATTAAAGAACCAGAAAAACACATTTGAAAAATTCAACAGCAATGTCTCACAATCATATCGTATCACAAGTCATGACCCGGTTATTCAAGTAGGGCTGGAATTCAGTCAGATAGG
Source organism: Cryptomyrus ogoouensis (assembly GCA_025773925.1). NCBI lineage: Eukaryota > Metazoa > Chordata > Actinopteri > Osteoglossiformes > Mormyridae > Cryptomyrus > Cryptomyrus ogoouensis. The sequence continues at coordinate 299,657 of JAOYFF010000009.1, read as the reverse complement.
AATCGAGAGTTGACTCCAAAGTATTGTCGGTGTGTGTCGATGATTGGTCACTATGGTGCTGTCACTTTGCCACCCTCATTGAATTGGATTATTTCCACCCAATCAGAGCGATCAGTTCTTGGTTGTTGTTTACCTCAGTGTATGTCAAAAGTACAAATGAATGAAGAACTTTGATTATGTGACTAGAAGAGTGAGGTGAACGAAACAAGGTAATTTATAAATTCAACCATCAACGCAACATAGTTTAGCGATAACTTTATTTACTGCCTTGTATAAAGTTAAGTACAGTATTTGTAATAAAATGCAGGAATTTAATAAAACAGCATCACCTATAATAAAATATTTGAAGACTACCCATCACCAAGGAGATGAAACAGGAAAGTCTGGTGCAGGTTTAGTCACTAACCAGCTAAATTAGTCAGCTCTCCATTTTACTGTATGTCACTAAATAAGCCTGCAGTTTTCTATGACTATTTCAATTAAATTAATGTCAAAGAAAAGTAATTTTGAGACCTGAGATATAACAATAGTACCAATGGTCATTTTCATTTAAATATGGATTTTAACATGAAGGAAGTTTTGTTTGCATGTTTTTTTTTTTGTTGTGGCAGTTTTGTGAAACATTTTATTTTCATACAAAGTATGCAAACAAGACACAAATGATTAGTTATACTGTTATGTATATAAATTTTAAAAGGTATACTTGCCAATAAAAGATTAAATTTATTGGCAAGTATCCATTGTCGTTCATACTACTCTCACTTGCTCTTTTTACAAAACCTTTTTCCTCACATATTTTTAAGTCTTTGGAATTGAGAATCTGGAAAATTGGTGTTTGTAATCAACTCCTGGGACTGACTCCATCAATTCCCAACTTTTAGAATCAGAATCAGAGTCAACTCCAAGATATTTGTAATCGAACGGCCCCTAACTCAAGATAATCCAAAGACCTTGTAGCGAGCAGTTTCACGTAGGAATTATTTTCTTTCTAACGAACTCCACACACCAATCGTATCACTGCATAGACGACAGCACCGGGTGAGGCTGGGCCGATATCTGAATTTGCATTATCGATTACTGCCGCAAAAACATCATGATTATCAATAATATCTAAACATGTGATCATGAATGAATGAATATTTATATCGCCTATTTTGCATTTGTTTACAAACAATACAAAGGTAACACTGTTTGTTTAAAATGCCCTTCAAACAGTGCTGTATAGCCTATAATTTCCCATATGTGTTTACAATTCATGACACAAAGGCAAAAACTACGCAAGAAAGAATTTAAGCATTGTTTTCACCTTTTATTTTCCCCTGTTGAAACAGGAGCAGGAAATATTTCCCATATGAACAGGGCACCGGCGGTTATTATTGTATAACAAAAGTACACGATGCCCAAATTATGATTAACAACAATGATCATAATCACTAAGAAAGATATGAAGCTATGCTTTAGTGCACATTTTTAGTGAGAAACACAAGCGTGTTTACTTTGCTGGGGTTTAGCTCTCCATGTCATGAACACGCCAAGTTTGCGGCCTTTTTGCCGGGCTGTGCTTGTCACAGAAAAAGGATTTTTCATGTGGTTGCTTTTTAATCCAATAACACAGTTTGACCCGGTGAAAATATCATTAGTTGCAACTGACAATGAAAACACTTTCCACACACATTTCGATCATATTATATATAGTTGGAAAAAATAGATAAGGAAAAAAATATCATATTTATCAATAATATTGATTGCCTGCCCAACCCTAGTTCCAGGGCTCACATGCTCCTGAAATTGTGACTGGCTGTACACATCAATGCTAGCACTTTGGTGCTAGGTGAGCTTGCAGTATCGAGCTATTATTGCCTTTAACTTAGATAGAGTGGTTGCTTTTCGTTATTGTTGGTAGCTGGTGCTAACTGATACTGCTAGCTCACCTAGCAACACTGAGCTAGTTAACGTTAGGGCTCAGCCGAGGAGGACGCCATTGATGTTTACATCCGGTCACATGGTCAGGAGCATGAGGGCCCAGCGTCCTGGTCAGTGACACAGGTGGTGTGTAGAGTTCGACAGAAAGAAAATAGTTCCTGCATGATACTGCTTATCTTGAGTAACTGGGTCATAATTTCTGGTAAGAGCCATTGCTGTCGAATGTATTTTTTGGTGCTTTAAGCACAGAAAGAATTCCACCCAGTCCCTTTATATTCAAGAGAAGACTAATATATCGATAGGCAAAATCTCCAAAACTAGGCAACTCTCACCTCAACAATCTTGATGGATAAATAACACTACAGCATATTTGAAAAATAGTTTTTTTTTTCCAATTTGTGGTGAACTGATCCTTTAAATATCCACTTACAAAACTTACTTTTTCTGTACAACACGTCTTTATATTGACTGACTAAATAGATTTACAACTTCGAACAGGGGTGTCAAACTCCAGTCCTGGGGGGCCGGAGCCCTGTGTAACTCAGTTCTTTCCCTGTTCCACCACAAATGATTCAGCTCAAGAGCTGTGTGGTAATTAGCACCAGGGGTTGAATCAGTTGTGTTAAATGAGGGGAAACCAAAAATGTGCAGGGCTCCGGCCCCCCAGGACTGGAGTTTGACACCCCTGACTTAGAAGGATTCTAACCTGTATACACCATTGCCATTAACCTCAAAAACATTTCAATACAATGGCATCTTTTGAACCCTAAGCTCTCCCCCACACAGACATTAAAGACAAAGGAGCAATAATCATGGTCTTATTACCTTGTCATCGACGTCACTCTCGCTGTCACACTGTAAGGACGAGGACAGAAAGAAGCATGAATATTCAGCCGTTTACACAACCATCCTTTATCACCTTCTGCAGCAGCGGGTGGCATCAGCACGAACTGTACATTAAAAACCTTACATTTGCAATTCTTCAGTGAAATTAGTGGGTGTGTAAGTATCATAAACAGCTGTGGAATGATACATATTCAGATTAGGGCCACTGTGCAGCTCTGGGACGGTACAGAACCAGCCCAGTTTAAGGTCCTGGTCAATCCATCACTCTGGCAGAACTGCCGTTTGCATACACTGTGAACAGCGCACACATTGTCAGCTGGTACCAGGCAATGGACACATCCGGCCTACACAGACAAACAGATCATCACTCCATCATCCTTCTGGCAAGGAGATGTCACCACGCCGAAGGTGACGGGTGAACACACACACACACACACACACACACACACACCTGCTGGGAAGAACCCAGCAGGGCCATATCAGGACTGACAACTTTTCAAGACAGAGAAGTACAAATGCATTCTGGGAAAGCCCTATGCTAAATGCCCAGCTGCCCCTGCTATGGGGGCAGATGTCCCCGGCTACGAGGCATGCACACATGAGCTTTTAAGGATCGAGCGCTAAATGCAGACATTCATGAGCAGAAGCGTGAAAGTAACAAACACCTAAACCGGGATGGAACCGGCAAGGCGGGGGGTGAGGCAGCAGGCCCAGTATGCCCTCCCAAAGGCGCCGCCTTTCGAAACCTTTTGGCGAGGTGCCAAAACCGCGGCGAGATAAGAGGCCCGGCGAAACCACTGCGGCAAAACCAGAGATTTCAGGGGAGGGTGGGAGGTCGCTTTTCACACCTCGCAGTGTGAATTCATACTAACTGGCTTATCACGCCCTCGCACAGGAAGCCCAAACCGCACGCTTCAGGGCCAGGCCTGCGACAGCGAGATGCACTCCGAGGCCTTGCATGTCTTCTGCTTCCAGCGAACAAATGCACGTTTTTAGCCAGACGACCAAGAGCACCGCCTTCCATTTCTCACACTGTCCATTTTTAATTCATTTTAGTTTATTTTTTTATTTTTTTTTAATTAAGGACTTAAATCTGCCACCTGTAATGACATTTACAGACACACGCACGTCCGGGTATACACACACTCGCTGTGGCTCATCTCTCAATGCCGACACAACAGTTCCTACAGTGACTCAAATGCACACCGAGACCTCAAAGGGATGGCAATTACTAAACAAAGGAAGCCATTACCTTCTAATTTCCAGCCGGTCTCCTGCTCCGAAGCCATTGAGGCAACATTTCCAAAGCATCTGCCGGTACGGGCCTTCGGTTAAGTCCAGAATCGTATAATAAAAACGTCGGCCCAAAATTAAATCCCCGGGCCAATTTCAAGCGCTTGACAGTGACGATGAAACCACCATTTATAAAGAATAACAGGGCATGAAATTTCCATTTCTTCTTGCCGATACTGTCTGACACTTTTCTGGCTGTTCTTACCCCTGTTCCTCTGCCCCCCCGGGGGTTCAGTCACTGCTAATTCTGTGTTAATGTTCGGTTGTCCCCAGAACCCGAGCCCCAAAGGGCTTTAATTACATGTTAATGAGTTCACCGGTAAGTTTCCCAGCTGCCCTTGTTGCGCTGGGCCATACTTGAGTTATAAATTTTTCCACCCCTTATTGAAAATGAAATAACTCTCTGAAGGGCCCCTAAGGAGACATGTGAACTACTATGAGGGTCCCTGACGGGCGATAGAGCAGCCAAAAGGATCACTAAAGGAATTAGGCAGCTACATGGAGACTCATCCGCTCTACATCTAAGGGGCCTCTTGGCAAGGGTAGCCCCACTTTCTGCTGCCGGTTTCGGGAGTCACATGACCGCAGGCCTCTAGCAACAGCGGTGACTCACAGTTGGGCCCAACAGCAGTGCAGGTGACAAACCAGCCACAACCCACCACCTCCAACAAGCGGGGGGGGGGGGGGGGGGAAAAACACCCCCGAGG
>JAOYFF010000009.1:249972-262766 GCA_025773925.1 Cryptomyrus ogoouensis | reverse complement strand
GTTTTTCGAGAGAAGGGGGGGGGGTGGGAGGGGGGGTGTGGGGGGGGGGGGGGGGTGGGGGCGGGTTGTGGCGGAAGCTTCTGGTCCCAGGTCGGAGATGTGGGTCCCTGAATTTTCCAGAGCACCACTGCATGGAAGAACCTCTAAGCACTAGCTTGCAGGCAAAGTTTCAGAAACGGTAACGGCCCAACCTGAAATCACAGCATGACTCTCGGTCTTGTTCATGAAAATTAGAAGCAGACTCATTTGGTGTGATTCATCTCCCCTTTTGACTACAGCTCAACCAGGCCTTAATTTCGGTTCGTTTTTATAAAGCATGAATCACTCTAATCGCCTCTGATACAGAAGTTCTACATCTAGATCTTCTCTTACAGCTGAATGACTCTACTAAGCTTGATCACAAGAAGGAATGCGGAGTTTTACAGCAAAATCGGCCCTATTGTCTCTAATTATGCGTCTAATTAGGATGTATCACCATAATAAATCACCATGCAAATTGCTGCTTTTCTAGTAATCCGCTGCGTAATGAACACAATCAAAGACAGGAGGTAGGGAAAAGGATACCATCACCTCGATGACGCTTGTTAAGGCTCTGTGCTGGGCCTGTTAGCGAGGTGCTAACCTTTAAGAGTCGCCTGGTACCTCACACTACCCAGGCACATCTTACCAAAGACAGGTAACTCTTCACAATCGGCCAGAGACAACATCACAAAATGAATCATTGTGAAAGGATGCTTATTCACCAGACCTGCGAGGAAGCATCGACCGTCTCCTGTCTGAGAATCATGAGAAACACTGCAGTCGAACCCTGTACGATGATTTTTATGATGATTAGTAATTACCTACATCAGGAGTCTTCACCTTTGGTCCTGGAGAGCTACTGTCCAGTAGGTCTCCAGGATCGGAGTTGGAGACCCCTGATCTAGATCATGCATTATTCTTCTGCCGAGTATGGCCGTCTGGACCAGACTGAAGCCGGCCCCCCCACCCTGAGCTTCCCAGGATAGATATTGAGAATGGTACTAAGCCTCCCTGCCCATTGGGGAGGGGGGGGCTATCAGAGGACATTCCTTTTTTTTTTTTTTTGTCCTGCCTGCCATCGGCCTCTCCGTCGAGCTGGGGGGAGCAAACACCATTCCAGGCGGGGAGAGATCCCAGGCACATCGCTCTGTTCCATTTCCAGGAGAGCTGGATCCTTCCAGAAAGATCCTTAATCCCCCCCCCTCCCAACCCCCACCACAGACCATGCTCTCCAGATATCAGCGCTGGGACGGCAATGGCCCAGGACCTCTGCCGAGCTAAAAACGGCAGGTGACCTAGTAACTAAGCAACCGGCCGTGGGTCCAAAAGTGGCAAGGGGAATAACCGTTGTACCCTTAAACATGAATTACTTCAGTAAATACGCATTACCGTGACCTATTTAGTTTGACGTCATATCCCCAGAGGACGGTGTTAATTAATGAAGATATTCTGGATTGCCCTTCAGGCTATTAGAACAATACCACCGTGTGCCTGAACTGAGATTGTAATTCTAAAAGAAAGCTTAACATCAGAAAGCAAAACACACACACACATTCACACACACACACACACACACACACACACACACACACACGGCAGACCCTGTCAAACACCTAATTAAAATTGTCCCGCTATAAGTGTCTCATTGCAAACAGCTTGTGTTAGGGGTTGCTGCCGAACAGATGTCAAGCAAAATTAGCAGCTCTCCTCCGTCTGCACACAGTGTTTACTAAGTAAACACATTTTGACAGCGGTGTCATCTTGTAGAAATTACAATGTCAAAGTGCCCCCCCGCCCCCCACACACATACACTGTAATGGTTCCTGAAACCCACCCTACTCCAGACAGATGAATCTGGGTTAAATATGCATTGGAGATCCATTAGGACACAGGCGATCTCTACAAACTGGATGAGATATGGGTCCCTTAGTCGACTGCCTGGGATGCTGGGTGGGCAATCTTATCCGCAAAGGGCCATTGTGTATGCAGGTTCTCGCTGCATCTCCCTAATTAGATTACTAATTAGAGGACTGATTGGTTAAAGAGTCCTTACACCTTGGTTTGAACAGCGAGCCTAAAGGTTACCCCAAAAGCCTGCATATACACCGGCCCATTGCGGATAAGATTGCCCACCCTTGGTCTAAAGACTCGGTGGGGGGTAAAATTAAAGCAGAGAGTAAAACCACACAACATGTTTCCCATCTCTCTCTGCACATTAGTCTACTTATCATAGATAAAGTCAGGAGGTCACTTGTTAACACACGTACGCCTATCAGCAGGATATGACGGCTCTCGGTCCAACCGGTTGTGTTCAGCATCCATTTCGGCACATTCCAGTTCAGATTAAAAAAACTCACTGCGTGACATAAAGGTGGACCTACAAAGATACAACTGCATCTTTCATCCCCACAGATGCCACCCTGAAGCAGTTTAAGAGAACAAGCGTACCAAGAACTGCACACAATGAACACGAAACAGTTCATCATAAAAACCTCTATGTTTTTTTTTCTTTTTAATTACAGGCGTTCTCTGTTGGGTTCCTTTGCCAGTGGCGGTGACCGGATAACTTGCTCAAAGCGAGTATCTGTGGCAGGCTGCTATTTCACTTCCACTTCCGATGAGCCGTCCGACTGATGACTAAATGCATGACTAGACACCAGGCGCTTCTGTTGAGATCAGACAAAGTTAAGGCGCTTCATGGTTTAGGTTCACGCCCCTGTTTTAACAGCCCTTCTAGCGACTAAGGTAACCACAGTCTCACTCTGCTCCTCCATCCTCAACAGCCAGGTTTCGTTGGTGTTGGGCAGGCAGCCTGATTTTCCTGGAGATACCGAATTTCCTGGAGGACAGGACCACGCAACTCATGCGGCGAGTGTGGTGTACACCAGGGTTCACAACTTTGGTCAGATGGCTGGCGTGAGATTTTCAGTTTGAGACAAGTCTACACACGCATTTGCATGTACGTAAGAGTTTTATTACCCTGTAAATAGTCTGTATGGTTTGCAAACTACTCCAAGGCTTTTCATGCAGCTCATTTTAGGTTTATAATGGAATAATATAGATCTGGCGTAAGATTCCTTGCATGAGTGTGAGAGTCTGAAAGCGTGAGCGTCACAGCAGATGCATGAGAGTTGGGAACCCTGCTGTAGACACATGTCCTCTGAACTACAAACAGCCATTCTGGTGAAAAGGGAACAAGGAACACAAGCGTGTTTCATCTGGGGCTTGGAGCTGCCACAAACCAGTTTGGGAATGGAAGCACACCAACCAAACAATGAAACATCTATGCAGCTTCCCACAAGTCGTGAGACTAGGCTCCCGGCTTCACACCTCTTTGCTGCACCAGTCATACCCTTGTAGCTGCAACTTAAAAATCACACCAACTAACATAAAGTCCCTTCGTTCATCCCAGTGACTGAGTGTGCAGCCCACTTGCTCCATTACTATCTCCACGAACATCCAACAGGATGGGCAGAGAGTCTGCCCACAGCTCGCAGCCAGCCTGCCGCCCACGTTCCATTTGTGCCTGAAGACTCCTGAAAGCTTCGGCGGGCCGGAACGAGTGGCGGCAGTGTCGGAAACGCGACTGGGAACAAATGATGTCAGCAAGTCTTGCCATTTACGTGGCCCACCTGCTCAGAGAGGCTGACAAAACCGTAACGGCTCATTCATTTACGCGCCTGGATGATCCAGCGTGCGGCAGCCGGCACGGAATCAAAGGCGGCCCCCGTCACGAATCCAGTCTGTTCCATAACACCGGCTGCCCAGAATTTAACCACAGGGGATACTACTGAAAAAAAGTCTACTTGATTTTCACGAGCTGAACAATATCGCTTGTATCTTTTACTTCCGTTAGATGACATCCTGTCAGATAAAGGACACGAAGATCCTAAACCTGCGAATAAAAACATCTCCACAGAGATGATAGCCGTCAGCGATTCAGCTTTGTTTTTTTTTTTTCGTTTTTTTAAATCGCATCAGTGGACCTCCCACATGAAGGTGACCTCGTTCGATTCCCTCAATGCAGCTCTGCCCTAGAAGATGTTAAGTGCATTCGAACACATTACCCCCCCACAGAAATCAGATATCGCTCCTCGTCTCCAGACCTCCATCCTCAGTTCAAAAGATGTGCCAGGGGAAACACTCACCAGTCAACTATCCTGTATTGATGCAGCCTCACCGAATCTCTCTCAGGCCCAACTAACAGGTAAACACAGGCCCTGGTGACGGGCAGACGGCTCCGGCCTCTCAGACACTGGACCCCGGCTCCCTTCACCCCCTCGCCAGGGATCCTGAGGCGAACCCACCCATCTGGCATCGAAAGGCAGTGCCCAGAAGGATTCCTGCCGTGACCTTTGCACATCCAGCCTGCACTGAAGACCACCCCCCCATCTCTGTAGGGGGGCCAGGGCAGGGCACCACACACGGACTGATTAAATCCACCCCCTCGAAGTCCTTAAAGCTGAAGGCAATTAAATGACTAACAAGCTCCGCTTACCTGGTCACCTGGTCACAGGCCATGAGTGAGGTCCTGTGAGATTGGGGGGGGGGGTAATTAAATGGAGCAATCCCTCCTGCTTATAACAAACCAGAATAGAGGGGACAGAGCGGAAGGACAGCAGGTGGTAAAAGGCTGAGTGGCTGAAACCCAGGAAAGCAGCTCTGCTGACAAACCTGGCCTTTCTGTGCATATATACAAGGCAGAGAGAGAATGTAACTATTCAGACTGCCTGCAGCCACACACACACAGGTACAGAGACCCATGCATTGCTAATCTGATTTGTCTTGGGGGCTGGCCGACTGGCCGAATCTGCTTACTAGTGTCGCCCTCTTTGAGAAAACCAAGGTGTAAATGGATGAGCAGACTTGCATGCGCACAGACATGCAGCATAGACCAGAGACCCCCCCAGGGAAAGGCTGCAGCTCTGGGCCACCACTGAGAGCCTGACTACCCTCCTACCCCCCCTGCATGGGGCACATGCCCGTGTGTATCTGCACGCTGCCTGAGACGTACTGTGATCCAGCCTCTCTCCTAGACACACTGCAAACTGGGGTCTAACCTCTGCCACGCGATGGATTTAAAAACGCATTCCATCATGCCAATAATGAAAAGGTCAATATTTATCTTAATTACCTGTCACATTAGCTTAATTACAAGCGGATTGTGTTGACTTTCTCATTCTCCCTGGCCCGTGGGCTATTGTGTAAGTCACTGCAGTCCCCATCCATCAAGTGTAGCCCTTCCGGAAAAAACGGCATGTCAGCAAGCCAAAGGTCCTCGCATCAGACCTTCGGTTCAGGGTTCAGCAGCTCCTGACAAGACTACTGGCCTCTGAGGAAGGATTTCCATCAGCACGCTGTCACTTTAAGGGTTTTTTTTTTTTTTTTTTTACGGGCCGTGGGAGGCCCACATGCAGATACACGCGCTGCCAGGGCAAGGATTGCAGCCCGTTAGCTGCCGCGCCGAAAGAAACCCGGCGTGAGATTAACTCAAGCACTCGCCCAATAGGAAACGAGCATCTGGGGCCAATGAAAGAAAAAAAAAAAAAACAGATTCCAGTGTGACACCCTCCACATGCTAAATGCTAAACTGCGCCCGGCACTTCCACTCTGAATGGGGCCCTTAACATTTTACGGCAGACGCAGTGGCAATACTCACGTCTGAGTAACCGGCCGTCGGGCGACGATTCTCTTTCCGACTCGATCGTAAAAAAAAAAAAGAAAAAGGAAAGGAGCCCCGGATTGGGCAGCTTCCATGAGGCGTGGAAGGCGGCCGACGAATCACGCAATAAGACGGCAGGAAACAAACCACAACAGGAAATCCTCCAAGGAACTCCGCCCACTTTCATCCTCTCACAAAGAAAGAAAACAAACAGAGGAAAAAAAAAAAAACCATGAAACAATATCACGGCTTTTGTCGCTGCACCGGATCTTCACTAACGAGGGCTTTAAGCCCTGGCTGGGCCTGCAGGGAGTACTCTGGCTTCTACCTCATTAAAATCCAACATGGACCCCAGAATGGAAGCATCCAGAAGTGAAACGGATAAACCTCCCTCCCTCGAGTGGGATTTAAATGGCCCCACCTGCTCCCCCAGTATAAAAACATCAACAAACAAAACCTAACCCAACGGGACTTCAGAGGAAGGGGGGCTGAAGACGCCCGGGGTACTTTTTGGAATGGCCTACGGATGGCGCTCTTTGCTTCATGCCTCCCCCAGGATATTGGACTCTGGGCCTCTGTTCGGGCTTCTAGTTCAGGAACACAAACCAGGCCATTTCACGTTAAAATGCCAAACCGACCATGCACCTCATCAAACGCACCAAAAAAACGGTCTTCCTATCATTTCAATGATGCCCCTGTCCGACCGTTACCCAAGTAGACTTACATTTTTTCATTTGACATGTTTAGTAGACATTTTTCTCCAAAGCGAGACAAAACATATATGCTGTCGTGGAGCCAGGCTGAGCTTCCAGCTAACGCAGATACAAGTGTAAGCAGTATTGGAGCAGAGGTTATTTTTAGAGCAAGAACCAGATGAGACTACTCAAGGACCACAAGTGCGACATAAGAACATTCAGGGAACGTAGAAGCAAAATTCGGGGCAAATCGTTGACGTAGGCCCCTCCCCCACGCTAACGTAGGCCTTGCTCTGGGCTGAATCAGCGCCGTGCCACATTTCCTGACCGCAGTTTCGTGAGCAACACCTGTACGGTGCTCAGAATCAACATTAAAAAGAAAGCCACAGGATATACCCCCCCCGCCCCGCTGCTGCCACCAGTCACATAACGAGGACACCTGACCACAAAAACAACCACCCCCACGTAGCGAAAGAGACTGTTGCAGAAACCTCCGTGATGAGCTCACTTACAGAAATACGCACGTATGTGGTGACAAGAGTGTCTGACGGCTCATTCTTGGAGGGCTGTCTGCGTGCTGGCAGATTCAGACACATTAAAACCGTGCTCCCGTTCTAGTGTTAAAATCTACAACTCCATCTCCGGAAGGATCAATGTTTCATTCTTATCCTTTTATAAAGGCTTCATTCATTTAGATCTCGCTGCAAAACAACATTGCTAATCATCATCGATTGTGGATTCAGAGCTCCCGTCTTACGTCAGACACCCGATGAGGTAAGAGTCCTCGGTCCCAGGGGGGAATCTGTCAGCTTTCACGCAGAGCAGCTGGATTCCAGCTGTGGCAGGGAGTGAAGCCCGGGATCCAGGAGACTCGGAGGAGTCATTTTTTAACCAACGGCGCGAGGGGATGTCAAGGGCTTGAGACCCACTAACATAACCCAGGCCTGTGTCCAACCTTCCAAATGCTACACTGGAATGAACATGTCCTGGAGGCCCACTGGGACCACAGAACCACACATGATGCGAGGGGTTTGGGCGGGGGGATTTGACCACAACCCCATTACACCCCAGATACACGCTTACACAGGCTACCCCACTGCCAGGCCAGACGTCCTCTTCAACAACACCTTGCATAATTCCATTCACATTACACATCCTCTCTGATACTATGCAAGATGAGGGTATAAACGACATGAGACCCCATGCATTCTGACACACTCCCTCAGCAGAACAGGGCCACCGTCGACGCGGGGCGTCAAGCCCTCGAGCTGCCGCTGACAGCCCCTGGAGATCGTCATTAGAGGTCGATCTCACGCCGAACAGAATGCGAGCGCCTTCGAAGTGAGAGGAAAGGAGGGGGGGGCTTGGGGGTAGGCAGCTTATTTGGCTGAGGCTAAACCCATTCGGCCTGGATGAGAGGTTCGAGAGAGCTCGCTTCAGTAAGTCAACATGAAGACATCCGCTCCAGCGTTGGTGGCATAACCCACCGAGGCGGTCGGAGAGCAAGCGGAACGGGAGATGGGGGGCTGGGGGGGGGGGCGTATTATACATGCTGTGCAGGCTGCTTTTCTTTCAGCTGCCCGTCCTAAAGAAGTGTTTATAGAGAGACGGGAACGTGACTCACATGCGATGGGTGAGCTCTGAGCCACCGTATGGCACTCCGGGGGCCGCCCCCCCCCCCCCCGAGATGGCTGGATTAGCTTCTCTAATAACACAAGGCCAGCAGACTGGACCCAGTCCAGCCTGTCAGTTACATTATCTGTTCATTTAGGAGAGGCAGGAGACACTCGCCAGCAGTCGTGCATTTTTGTAAAACATCTGGATGCTGTCAGTTCAGCTTAAACAGCGGCTTAGCTGAGGGGGGGTCACCAGCGCCCAGCAGGGATGCTGGGTCTCGTCACTCTTTCGGGTCCCTACACTCCTCTGAGGGACCCCGAATGAGCTGTATGACTGCGGAAGGTAAATATTTGAAGCACCCCGCTTTAGATAAAAGAACGAACCAAACAAGCCGGGAAGCAGAAAGGCACAGGTTATATGTTTTTTCTTTTTTTTGGGGGGGGCTACGTAAAGCCGACAGCAGACTTTCTGCCCAGGCAAAAAAAGGGAGGAGGAGGAGTAAAGCTCATTCCCTCTGGGTCGCATTTAAAGCCCCATTCATATCTTCCTTGGCACAACCCTGACCCCCCCCCCCCAGACTCCACTGGTCCAGCCCTCAGAGGTTCCTTAAGCTCCCCATTCAGCAGCACGGCCTGAGTGCGGAGACGTCCCCCCCTCACCCCCGAAAGGCCTTAACCCTAATCCTCTTACCCTGAGTGCTCTCTGACCAACGGCGGGACCATCGCGGACATGCAGGCACCCAAACGCACAACACAAGCTGTGCTGCGTCTCCTGTTATCACAAAACAAACGTGATAAGGGCTCCACAAATGTGGCCCAGCCCATCAGCGAGTCGAGAGACACAACATACACTCTTCGCAAAAAACCCACCCATTCGAACTCAAACAGCTCAAGTGCAGAGTCAGAAAACAGGGTACAGCCCTGGTACAAAAAAACATTCATGTAGCCACAATGGCACAAACGTGTACCTCAGAGTCCATTTCTGTACCTTAAAAGGTACATTTACCTACAACTAGGGTACAACTGGCAGAAAATGATGGTACAACCCCAGTGATGAGAAATTGTACCCTCAAAAGCACAAACTGCTACTTTTTTCTGAAAAAAGTACTTTTTTCTGACAGTGTATCCTATCTACACAAAACGTACACAAAGACATACATAAAGAAGTACACAAAGATGTAAAAAATGTATTCATAAACTTTAAGAATGTGAACAAAGTCATATAAATCAACTGTGATAACAGAAACTATACAGAAATAACTGGACTCTATTATTCCTTGTTCCAAAATGGAGATGAGGCTTCCTTTGGAGAATGAGAACGTGGCCCCAAAGGCCAGCCACAAACACCAAGGTAAACTATAGCCTGTTTTTTAGCTCCACTAATACGACATTCAAAGCCCTGCTCAAAAAACTGACACAAAAAGAGCAACGTATGGAAAATGATAAAAGGCAGCAATTAGCCAAGAGAATGAGCAACGAAAGCAGAGAGCCGAAGCAGCCCTCGGATATTCAAACCGGAAAGGCGACAGAAGCAGGTCAGACTCGTTCTTAAATCACTAATTATACGAAGCGCATTGAGACATGTGCGCAAAGGCTGGTCCTGTTTGGCACAGGAATGACTGAACACACCTTCTTCTTGTTACATTAAAAATCGGGTTTCACAGCAAAACTCCAGGCTTCAGTGGTATAATCACCCCTCTTCAGCGATTTAACTTCAATGCCACAAATACCTGAAGCAGGGTCTGATCGCCCGGGTATGTGGGCCGGGGGCCAGATGGTTTTGGGGGGGGGGATGGAGTGACTCACGGCTTGGGAGTCTGAGGACATCCTGACGCTGCAGGAAGGTGGACGTTTTAGACTCTGTCGCCGCCATCGCGATCCAGGCGTCAGAGGGGGAGGAAGATGAGCGGACGGGAGGAGACACAGCAGGCGGGGGGGGGGCAGGGGGTCGTTATGCTAATGCCAGGATAAGAAGTTTTGCTTTCTAGGTTTGGCGCTGGTCGTATTTCCAGCTGATTGGCTGGTCTTCATCCCTCATGTGTCCTTAATGAGAGTTTACACACAAACACGCAACGCACACACACACAGACACACACACCACACACACACACACACAGTTGGGAACCCCACCCTCATCATTCACTCTGTTCACCACCTGAGATTCAGCCTTTGTGTTACCACACTCCTGGGACGGCGCCCCCGGTGGCCGGGGCATCCAGCCAGTGTGGCGAGTCCCAGTAATCATTAACCAGATGTTCATTACATTCACCATGGGTTTCCTAACTCACGCAACAAACTGAATGGGGCTCGTAAAAGAGCAGCGGGGGAAAAGCAAGGCGGAGGCCAAGCAGGGATTCTCTGCCCACAGCAGGCCGCCAGGTTCTTCTCCGGACCTAAGCGCCTTGTTTTGTTTCATACTTTTTCTTCGCCCCAGAAGTTAACTGAAGTACTTTCTGAAAATATTATTCTTGGCTCTGTGCTGATATTCCACTCGGCCAAATGGAGCAGGGCCTTGGCCGGACCCACGCCGACCGGGTCAGTAAACAGAACCCCAGCAAGAACCGGCACCATGAAACGGGAGCCTGGGGGAGAGGACCCCCCCCAGCCTCACAGGCCGCATGGTGCCAATTAACACCTCGGTTCTCTATTCTAGAAAGGGGGCACAGGAATGGATTTGGCTCGAGGCTTTTGCCCTAAACGGGCTTCTAGTGTGTTTACTGAGCGTTCATGGATTCTGGTACATCCACTGGAATATGGAGCACCTTTCCCACCACCCCCAATGGCTGGAGGACTTTAAACATGCTTTGGCCGTTAAAGCACACAAAGGATTCACCTAGGCTTCAGCAGTATTAAGGTAAAAGGGTTTACCGTGGTATTTGGGGTTTACCTCAGTATTGTGAAATCACTGGGGGGAAGGGGACGGCAAAAAAAACTATCAGCGGGATTTTCCACAGATTCCCCACCTGCACAGCCCCCATCTGGTAAAGGTTGGACCCATGGGCTGATGTGCCAAGACTCACCATGGGAATGAGCCAGAATGCATCGTGAGGCAAAATCCTCCTCCGCTGCATGCTGATAGGGCCAGCACACGTCTGAGGGTCACCTGATGTCACACAGAGCAGAGGCGGGAAAGTGATACAAATGACGCGAGACCACGGAAGAGGGGCCTGATGGGTAGCAGTTTACAGGAGAGTGGGCTGATGGGTAATGTAGTGCAAGACTAGAGTAGGAATGACAGGAACACAAGCGAAGAAGCTGTAGATGAGAGTGAGGCGGTTCAAGAAGAAAAGGAGCTCGTGGGGGCAGGTGGAGCGCGGTAAGATTTACGCCGTAATGGATCCCCGCCTGGCCCGGATGGGGCTTTGGAAGCAGACGGGGTACGCTGTGCGCAGTCTGAGAGGCCGGAGCCAGGCCTATCTCCCAGGGGCAGGAGCACGCACCACACAACCCCCCACCCCCACCCCGCCAGCAGCTGTGCATGCTGGGAAAGCAAACGGCACATTTTCTCAAGGAGAGCCTGGCCCCAAAGACAAGACAGAACCATTCAGAAAGACCATGGGGGGGGGGAAAGCCCTTTGGACAGGAGGCTGCCTTGTTCCGCAGCCCCATTATGCTCCTGTTCCCCCCACAAATGTGGCGAATCCACTAATCCACGAGTAACACATACACAGACACAGGTTAGCCAAAGCAGGGCGAGTTAAGCGTGAGCGCATGTGCCGAGGAAGCGGAGCGAAGCCTGGCCGGGCTCACTCACCCTCCTACTGCCAACCCAACCCGACCAGAACAAGTCTCTGCAAATTAGGTCCCTGTTTTCAGACTTTCTCGGGCAGATCAGGGGACAGCCCCAGAGAAGCCCCGAGGACCACCCCCCTCCACCCGCTGGGAGATCCCAGGGGAACAGGTGAGTAGGAGCATCTCTCTGCTCCCCCTTTCCCCGGCCGCACTCCCACTGGCCTCCCGAAGGGGGAGCCTTGGCTGCAACGGCACCTCCCTCCGTAACATTGCGAACGGTTGTAGCGCCCATCAGCTCACGAGTATGGACAGGCCAGTCAAGCGATAACAGATAGCGGCGTAGAGGCCCAGGGCGGGCGAGGGGAAGCCATCACTGCCCAGAGTGCTTAGCCAGGTCAGTTAAACGACCCCAGCGGAGCATACATAACTAATGAAGCCCCCGCACAGGAATAGCCAGCTGCTGTCCTCTGGGTTCCATGTTGGGAGGCCCCCTTCCGTCCGCTGGTACGCGACCAAAAGCAAGCAAAGTTCTCCCTAATGCGGTGCATCCCATTACAGGCAGAGTTCACCTCAGCTAATGAGGTAAACGGCGACAGTGAAATCCAGGTTATACGCCCCTCGGCATGAAGCCATTCCCGAGAACCTACAAACCCAGGAAATGACGAATGGCAAACTCACGCCATGCAACCGGTACAATGGGATCACGCGGGCAAAAGGGCACCTCCCGCACCACACACACGGAAAGCCAGCCACACCGGGGCTGAAACAAAGGAATCAAAAGCCTGTTTTATGAGCTGGGCGAACGGCGGTGGGTCGGAAAGGAAGCGCCGGTGGCACGTGATGTGACATCACACAGGGGATGCCCCCGAAACGGCAGGGGCAATGGCTCACACACACGCCCGTGAGCGCACTGAGCGCTGCACCACCCCAGGCCGGGAGGGGCTGAGCAGAGGGTTGGGGTTCTAGAATTTAGTGATCAGTGATCATTGTCGACACACCACAGCACACAGTGCGCAACAACGAAATGTGTCCTCTGCATTTAACCCATATGTGACTTTCGTGACATAG
>JAOYFF010000009.1:232749-249872 GCA_025773925.1 Cryptomyrus ogoouensis | reverse complement strand
GACATAGCAGGGGGCAGCTAATTCAGCGCCCGGGGAGCAGTGCTTGGGGACGGTACCTTGCTCAGGGTACCTCAGTGCTGGTCGGGGATTCGAACCTGCAATCTTCTGATTACAAGTGCGCTTCCCTGACCATCAAGCCACTCTACCGGCCCCCAGCTGGGACAGACCTGTAGTGCCTAAGAGCAGATCGCTGAGGATTTGTGGGGGAGGAGGGATTAATGCACACCCCCCTCCCCTGAAGGCGGGGCCCAATGGCAGTGAGGAAGCCTCCACGCTCAATCTGTCAGCTCCCACAAACGGCTCCCTGGGGTAGAAGCAGGGCCCACAGACAGCCGGCTCCATCCCAACGCCTTCGGCCAGATACAGACAAGCGACACGACGCTCCCCCAGGGAAAAACAAGATGCTGAGACAGCGAGGTGTCACCCCTCCCCACCCGCCACGCTCGTATGCCTCAGGGAACAAAGAAAAACAGACCTTTGCATCAGCCTCAAAGAACGTCTAACGGCAAGAGAGAGAGCAGGCCGCAGACTCAAATACCAGTAAAATATCCTCATTAATCAATCCCACACAAACAGGTACACAAAATCATAACCAGAACTTCCAGAAACGCTAACAGGGCCAGTAAAAGAGGCTTAACGTTGCCTGTGCAAAAAAAAAAACAAAAAAAAAAAACACAACATGTAGTGACTTATCAAACCCCCACAACAAAACCAGCCTAAGACTTAGAAGGGAGTTAATGTCAGATTAAGGCAACAACTGACGTTATTTTAGAAAAGCACTTCTCCATAACTTCGAAGAAGAACTATGACCTCAGTCCTACTCCGTATCAGAACCAGAACCATGGAAGGGGTCAGTGGCAGGCACAGCCCGGGCATCCAGGGACTCGCCCCTCCGTAACTCACACGGCACAGCCCGGGCATCCAGGGACTCGACCCTCCGTAACTCACACGGCACAGCCTGGGCATCCAGGGACTCGCTGCTCTCTAACTCACACGGCACAGCCCGGGCATCCAGGGACTCGCTGCTCTCTAACTCACACGGCACAGCCCGATTCACGCCAGATTCGCGCTTCATCCTGCGATCAGACGGCTTCTTGTCTTTTTCCCCCTTTAAACACGCCACAGGTTTCAAAAGCTGAGGGCGTCTGATCTACAGTAAAGGCTACGGTGTGCATGTCAAACAAAGGCATGGAGCGGAGATGGGCCGTCGCGGTCGGGCCACACCCCCCGGCAGGTAACGGACCCACCCGCCAGCCCTGCCCCAAAACGCAGGCTGTCCTGAGTGCTGATGCAATATTGGAGCACCAAGAAAACTTTCACCACCCTCTCCGCCAAAAAAACTAAAAAAAAGTAAAAGCTGTAGTGTTCAAAAGGGAAATCAAAGTGCACATTCTCTGCTCCTGGCGCGCTGTTTATCTTTTATCCATCACAAGAAGAGGATACAGGTTACGATAGTCCCTGCTGAAGGGTGCATAGGCAGCTTGAGGGGGGGGGAGGGGGGGTTCATCATGTGGTTGGATCTGAGCCTGAAAGAGTCAGGTTACCTGAAAGCACGACGGGCTACAGGAAGCCAGTGAGCTCTGAGCTTGCCTGAACGCAAACCAGAAGCGGAGAGGAAACAGGGTGGCAGCTGGGATGGATCCCGCCACCGTCGCCCACCTGCCGCTACCCGCCTTCTCTAGCCTCTGATGCTCTGTTTAGAAGAGATTTTAATTATTTCAAATGGATGCCCTCCCCCTGAGAGGCAGAGCTCACAGCAATGCTGCAGAAAACCGCCGCAGACGGAC
Source organism: Cryptomyrus ogoouensis (assembly GCA_025773925.1). Taxonomy (NCBI): domain Eukaryota; kingdom Metazoa; phylum Chordata; class Actinopteri; order Osteoglossiformes; family Mormyridae; genus Cryptomyrus; species Cryptomyrus ogoouensis. The sequence continues at coordinate 248,085 of JAOYFF010000009.1, read as the reverse complement.
CTGTAATGATGCAGTGCCGAGTCAGCAGGAGCCGCCACAGCAGCCGCCCGGAGCGCCATTGGTCCAGTGAAGTCAGCTGACCCGTGACAGTCCCACTGGGTTCCGAGCCAAGCTGCTCAGATTCGGATTTTCAGCCCTTCATGGGACCATAGTGTAGAGTTTGGAAATGCTATACATTTTATACGACCAACCCTTAGAACCCAACAAACGCGAAATGGGTTGGTTTTCGCACCGATTAACTCTGGTAACTTTCGATAACGCACAGACATGAGTTGCATATCGTTGGAATTGAGAGATCCTACAGGATCCGGTTGTCCAAGGTGTGTGTGCTAAAGTACTCCAGAGTAATCCTGTGCACAATGAGGTATATATTTTCCAATAAAATGCACCCCAGAAAACAAAGCGCATATTCGCTTCCGCAATACTGTCAGAACAGTAAATATAAACAAAACTAATGCATTTGTTTTGAGCAAATCTTTATATTAGATGAGACCAAAAATTGAGAAATTTCAATAGGTGCAAGAAGTTTTTCCTCATATGAAGGATGACATCAAGACTGTCAGCATTTACATATCGAATTATGACACATATAGCCCAGAATGTCCTGAAAATAAAACCACAAAACATATTGTGACTAACTCATGTACATATAATGTAATAAGCCTAAAAATCAAAGGGATAGAAAAACGCTCAAAAATGGATAGGGCTTCTAAGGGTTAATTAGAAAAATTTCAATCCTAAAATCTAACTTGACCTTCAGGGTCAAGTCAAAAGTATTAGGAACCGAGAGGGTTAAAGCAAACCACTGAGAGACAGCAAACCATTTCCAGGTCCGAGGAAAAGCTGCACTTCCGATAAGATGAGAGGGGGAGATCGATGTGGGACTCGCGCAGCCGTTTGCTCCTCCAGGACGGCTTATAATTGCCTTCACGCCTCACGTTTCGCCTTGGCCACGTGCCTGCCTTTCCACAGATGAATTCTCCAGCTCCACAGGGGAAAAAACACACACCCGCTTAGCAGGTAGATTACAGAGGAAAAACAAGCCACATCGTAATCAAGACAGCGCTTCAAAACATCACAAGTAATCTGATCTCAAGTCACTGAAATCTGGATATGAAAGGCATGAAATTAGATTATGTAATTAGCAAGCTAATTTAAATCCATAAAATACCTAATTTAAGGGACAAAAAGAATGTAATACCAGAATCCTATTATGCCAAAAATTGTTTCAACCAGATGGCAAGTAGGTTTGTCAATAGCAGAACGGGTGGTTTATACCAGCTGGCCAGTGAAGCATGTCGATAACAGAGAGGATGGATGGGCTCGACCCAGATGGCCAGGGATAAGAGTCGATGACAGAGAGGATGAATCAGCTCAAAGCAGCTGGCTAGGGTGGAATGTCGATAACCAAAAGCATGGATCGGCTCACCCGAGCTGACCAGCAACACACTATAACTGCAGTCACACCTCGGTAACAAAGGACAAGCCGCTCATCGATGATCGCAAACAGGTCAGCAGCAGGGCTAAGGGATCTGAGCCAGCACTGGACTGCCAGGAGCCAGAAGCCAAAATCATCCACAGGCCCGTCCTTCCTTAAAGGGGCCCGACAGCCGCATAGCGGAAGTAAAGCTTCACGCTTGTCTCACCTTAGAGGGAGTGCAGGCTGTACTGACCCAAAACGAGGCACAGAGCACAGGCGGAGGAGACCGAACACAGGCCAGTACAACACAGGTGCAAAAGCCCTGGGGTGGGAGGGCCCAACATACCCCCGCAATGCAAATGAAGATTTAAAACCAACTCACACGAGATGTCAAACAGGAGACTGAGGTTTCCCCGGATGAACAGGAAAAGAGTGGAAGACTCAGAGCGGCCCAGCTATCCCATTACCAGCCCAGAGGACGAGAGCGAAATTTCCATTCTCTCATGCATGAGGAAAGCCAAGACTCATATCACCCGTCAAAGGCAAGAGCCAGAATTCACTTTCCCTGCAAAAACACACACACACACACACACACAACACACACACAGAGAGAGAGAGAGAGAAACCTGTTTCAAGGTGAGGGAACCAACAGGTCTAAAGAGGCTTTTTATAGGGACCAGTTTAAACCAGCCCCTGAAAACCACAACACTGGATGAGCAGGTGTCACAAGGTTTTACAAAGAACCGTAATGCAGCCAAAAGCTTCTTAAAATGTCCACAAAAGATTTGATTCAAATAAAATTTTGTTGATCCCTGCACAGCATTCTCTTGGATTATGTGCGTGCACGAGGTAAACAGACTCTACCTATTCAGCCTTTGGACTAAAAAATAAATAAACAAATAAATCATCGGGTCATGGCTGATCGATAAAGCAGACACAGTGACGGGCCCGGCCCAGCACCCCCGACTCGTCTGCATGTCCACTGTGGGGAGGACGCCGAGGGTCACGACACCGACGTCCCGGTGACACACGGGAGGGGTCCCAGTGAGGCTGGCTGCCAATCACATCCGAGCAAACAGAGAGCCGAGCCAAAGGCTATATTATTGGAGGGAGATGATTCAGAGTCGAGGGTAAGAATGTGGTCAAATGGGTAAATAAGGTGGAATCAGCACCCAGTAAATCTGACTCCCTCCTACGTTCCAGAAAAACAACGTTGGAGGCACGATAGCAGCAGATGCAAGAAGCCCAGTGAGAGCATGGGCGGGGGGGGGGCGGATGCAGACAATAAAGGCATTTTTTTTAAGCAAAAATACCACCCCCATCCCCCAGGCTGAAACACTTGTGAAAGTTAAATGGTTTTCACCAGTGGTTCAAGGACACACTGGCCCTGCTCACGGGGACATCTTCACGTCCGGCACAGAAAGTTCCAAGCTCGCTCGCTTGCGATCAGGCTCCACTCCCGTTCACTGCGAACGGACCGTTCGATGGCACACCTATGGCCCTGATATTCCGCCCTGTGTCCTCAAAGATGATCTGACCATAGTGACGAGGGCGTCCACAGACATACACTCCAGGTGGCACCTCAGCTTGACAGGAGGATTGTGGGAGTATTTCCAAGGATACTGCACCAGGGCACAAGCGGACAGAGCCGTCAGTGGCTCTTTTCGTTAACGAGAAGGCAAACAATGGTAAAATGTCAAATGGAAGCAGAGGAGAAGCGGGTCAGTGATCAGCCATGACCCCATCATGCCCCCTTTCAGATGTCATTATGGGGGGGGGGGCTTCCTCTCCTCAGATAGGTACCATCACGTCTCCCCCCCCACCAGACCCTCTCCCAGACGTGACACCTTCCCCACACATTTCAAGGACAAAGACCACCGACCCCTTAGCCAGTTACTAATTAATCAGAACATGCAGCCCAATTTCAGCAGAATGCCCTGCTTTACAAACACTACAGGATATACACCTGCCCCCCCTTCCAAAAAAAGGCATTGTCACAAAGCCAAAAACAACTCTCCATCATTCTTCCAGCAAGAGGAAATAAACCACACTCCTCACGCAGTCTGCCTGCACTCAGATTTACGGGGAATCCACCTTCTCTCCTCACCTCATGCTCTGCCTTTTACAAATGTATCTATTATTTAGCATTAATGTGATTTATTGGTTTGCTTCAGCAATGAAGGGCCAGGAGATAAGGGCACTTAACATGTGTAGTGCTTTGTGGCTTGTTTACTTAAACTTTAAACAGCTATTTCATCATGCCAATCGGGCCTTACATGTTGCACGTGTTTTTCCCCTTTCATTTTTTGCAGTATTGTTTCTACATGAACTATTTTGGTGTCTCTTTGCCGAGCACATTTTCTGGCACGTCCTCTGTTGTTTAAACAGCGCCACACGCTTGAATGGAAAGCAAGTGGTGTACTTAACCTGACTAGTTCCTGTAAAGTAGCGAAGTGCAAACAGCCCCTTGGCCGGAGAAAGTGGCGTCTATTGAAAGGAAAGACACTAAATGAAAGGTTAACGACAGCGGGCTGGGAAACAAACGGTTCATAAAACTCTGGCCGATCAAGAAAAAGAAACATAACACAGAGTTTGACAAGTGGCAAATCCTGGAAATGTGCATTGCCCTTGAGATTCCTGGGGTGCACATAAAACCCTGGAAACGACGCCCCCATAAAGCAAACACAGCTAAACCCACCATCAGACCCCTTACACTGGAGATGCAGGGAGGAGCAGACGTCCCCACAAGGTACACAACAATCGGCAGGGCTTGACAGGATAATTTCGCGGCCGGCTTCAAGCTGACAGATCCGCGTTCATCATATGATTACTATTATTACACACAATTATTATAATATACGGAGAAGGATCCTTGACGGGGCTTAGATCCACAATGGATCCCCCTTAACACAGCAGTTTTCGTTTAGCAGAGTACTTTCACATTGTAACGGACCAGAGTCCGTGTTCATCAGAAAGCTTCCCACGGAGGTGTCAGTCGCATCCGTCGCTGTACAGACACAGCCTGCCACAACTCATTACCGGAGCAGATATGGCCGCTTTCCGATTATCGGGCCCGACAATCGATATCACATCGGATATCCGCTCCCGCCGCCAATCATCAGTCACGCTAAATCGGGCACAGTAATACCGGGACACAGTCCATCAGGGCCAGGTCGGGTCTATGTGCAACTCAATCAGCTTTCAGAGCCGGCCTGGTGAGTAGACGGGAATTATGTAATTTCTCCCCGAGCAAGGCGGCACAAAGAGGCACTGCCACACATGGCGGCTCGCTCCCGACACGCATGTCGACTGTATGTTCACGATCACGCACCAGCCTCATTGTTCGCGATCCGCAAGTCGGCGACATGCATTTTGTGGCAAATAGCCGAAACGCTACTACAGCCTCTAATGAGTACACGTTAGTCAGTGGGAATGTTTGGGGGCGTGGAGGGGGGGGGGACGACAAAAAAAAACAAAAACATCTTTATCCCATCATTACCTCAAGAGAATCCAGACTCACGAAACTGGTTATGGCAAATCCATCAATAATATCCTCTTCCTGTGAGCAGGATCCCCGTCTCTTTCTGCGAGGGGGGCGCGTAGCCCGTGCAGAGGGTGTCATGTTGGGTTTTTGTCTGTCCTGGGAAGACGCGTGATCCCTGGCCGGACTCCGCTCTCCGTCAGAGCAGGACGAAGGGCTACGGTTTCGGGCATCCCGTCTCCGCACCCTGTCCCGCTGGGATCGAGATCTCCGAGTCTTCAGTTTCCCATCCATTTTTTTTTTTTTTTTTTTTTTTTTTTTTACAAATATTGTTTCAATGCTCCACAGAAACTGATCGGGGACTTTGTTGTGATGGATGAGCAGAAATGCGGGGCCGGTGGGGGATCCCGGAATATCTACCTACGACGACTAGATTCACGGGAATGACCTTGAATATAAACCTAGCGAATATCGTTAACAAACATTTCTACCTAATCCGCGGTGCCGGCGAATAATGCAAAGACTCCCCTCCCAAGAGACAGCGACCTAGCCGGGCTTCGGTACAGCGCGACAATCAATACAGTCCAGAATCGGAACCGAAACTGTTACACAGTTAAATATACTGAAATATGCAACTGTTTCACTCGTTTTGCAACTTTAGTTGCAATGTAACAACGCAACATCGGCTGCTGCATACCGCAGACAACGGCAATAAATCACATCTTACTTCGTCTTTTCCTCCACCCAATCCATAATCCAACCACCGACATATATAAATATATCATTTAAAGGCCGTCCATCGGGACGCCACTGGACATAAAACGCCTGGTATTTGCACGGCAGACGATTCGCTGTTGGCAGCTAGCTAACGCTGCGAGTTATATTCACAAGTTTTTACCAGTGAGCCGCTTTCTTCATTTCCCAAGTCATACCACTACCTAAAAAGCTCAAAGCAAAGCGTGATGAAACCGCTGATCCCTGAAGCCATCCGCCTCCAGATCGCAATATTTTTAAATAATCGATGTATTTATTCAGTTGCAAAGAGCTTCATAATATCCCCACCCCCTCCTCCTCCTCCTCGTCGTCGTCCTCCTCCTCCTCCTCCTGCCCGTGTTCAAACCACATCCATTTCAAAGGAAAGGATAGCACTCGATATTCCAAGGCCTGCTTTAGTTTATAAATCCACTGGCGGAATCCGTCTCTAGCGGCTCCAGATGTTGTTAGATCGCCGTGCTCTTTTTGCTCAGGTCCCCTTTTCGCGCAAACCTTTGCGATAAGTCCCCTTAAAGAGACAGATATCGGCTAAAAATCCTCTCTCTCCCCTGCCTTGCCTACGTCTGATAGCTGAAGTGGTTCTGTGCGGTGAGAGCACCCCCCCCCCCCCCGGTGAAAGCATCTGACGTACTTCCGCCACCTCCGCAATTACCAGAGGAAGTGAGCACCTTCATTAACGGGTTATTTAATATAATAAATTACTTGGCGAAGTACACAAGTGCCGGGAGCTTTATATGTTCGCGGTCATCGGATAGTCGCCGCGTTGCGGTTTCCGTTTCTGGATTTTTAACCCCCCAGCCAAGGGCTCCCTTCCCCCCCGCTTGCTTGCTTTCTCTCCCGTACTCTCAGCCGCTCGTCCTGCGTTACTGTAGCCCGATCGCTCCAGTCCAGCCGCTGGCAGTCTGATGTTAATGTAAGGTCTGGCCGATCGTGCATTGCGCAGCCTTCATCATGTCCTCACGCACAAAAAGCCGATGGTTGCAGGTCACCTAGCCTTTGGCCGGTGCGCTGTACCAAAGCAATGCTTAAGTGCACATTTGTGCAGGTGACATCTGGAATATCGCATTTTTGGCGCATCCCCAGAGCACCTGTGATACGCACGAAGCGCTAATATCTGCTGTCACGGCTTTGTAATATCGATTACTTTTTTATAACGCACGCGGAAAAGTCACTGATAACTACAAACAGAGAAATCGATATGTTTAAATTTACCCTCTGCAGGAAAGCGACGGGAGCCGTTTACGCGTAATTGCTGTCTTGTGCCTATACTCAGCCCTAACCCTGAATCCGATATGATTTCCACAGTTCCTTGTTTAAATGCAATTTACGGAGCTGTAGATGACGAAAGTGCAAATAAAATAATAGTGTATTTCTGGTGCATGTCCCGCATATATATAGACCTATACGAATATATAGCTACACCCTGAGCTTCCTTCAGTTTTACCACTGGAACCTAGTCAGCCCAGTCCAGCCTTCTAGGGGGGTAGCCAGCAGAACATGTGATAGCTTGGGGCATTTATAGAACTATCACAACTCAATGCTGTTGGTGTAGGTTTACTGTCTTACAGTATGTTCCCCTTAATATACCTATGCATGTGGCAAAATGAATATCCATCTAGGTGTAAGTTATATAACACCCAAATATATGACAGTAATTGTGTGTGTGTGTGTGTGTGTGTGTGTGTATTTCTCGATAATGTGTAAGTTTCCCGCCTGACAGATGACGCAGAGACGTTGCCCTCGGCCGGTATTATCGGGTGTAAATAGACATCGGTTTGTTACTTGAAGTTTTGCTCATCGTGTTCACGCAAACCTGTGCTGTCACATAGATGACTTGCTTCCCACACTCTGATTAATTCCCAGATGGTGTCCTCAAATAACTCTTGTGCATTTTTCCAACAATAGTTTGATTTCATATTTTTTCATTTAATTTTTTGAAATATTTTCTGAACAGTTTCTATAAATGCTTCGTGACAGCTTAGATAAAGAAGCACATGGTCTCCTCCAGGGATTGATCTCTTTATCACTCAATATGAGTTAAAGCACTAACTCTCACGTTTTGTCTTCATCATCCGAACTATGAGCGGTGCCTGTAGCTTTGTTAGACACCAGTCCTGCTGTAGCCATGGAAACCGGGCGCAGTCACACATGTCTGCTGGGCCGCTGTTCTGCTCTCGCATAGCGACGGATTGGGACCCCTTCAAAAGGAATCCCAACCGTGCATTAAAGAGCACTGGAAGAGAACATATGGGAATTGATCTCTACAGAAACCATGCCCCCCCCCCCCAAAAGGATTACGTAGAATGTATATTCTAAGTCTCATGAATGTTTGTGCTGGGTGTATGCACTCCAGTTGACCTGTCTAGGTGCCTCTCTGCTCCCTGCTGTTTACCTGAGACAATGTCGAATTCTCACATGGAGTCCAGTCCGTGCATCAAGCAACGAAACCTGCAAGTAATTTCGCCATCTGCAGTAGGCCCAGAGCTTGGCTTCCGGTCCCAGCCCCTTGGAGCTTAAAGGGACGGCAGCCCAGGGGTAGAGAGGGCTGGGGCTGGTGCTGGGGGGGCGTATACGGTTGTTCAACAGACCGGCGCTCGCAAAATGGCTGTGTGGATTTATGCTTTTGTTTAAAAAAAAAAAAGAGCCAGCAAGCCGTCGCTAGGAGAAGAGTTATCATAAAAGGTCATTCATCAATTTTCAGGTTGCTTCTGGTTGATCATCACAGGCTTTTTATACTGTAGATATTCGCTGTGTCAAACCAAGGAATGTTATGTGCTTTGGAGACCCGTGTTCCACTTCTGACTACAGTGTCTAGGAAGGCCATCTTGAAAATATCCTGTTTAAAAAGGCACAGATTTTAGTATCCAGTGGAGAAAAAAAATTAAATTTCATCAATATGTTCCCTAAGTATCTACCATTGTTCTGCTGCTTTTGAACTTCTCAGTTTGGTTCAGAGCTTGCAACAAGGAAACAAGAAGTGTCTTAAACTGACCTTCTTCCCGGATAGGACCCTGGGGAAAAGTCAGGAAGGGCAAAATGGCCGCCATCCTTTGCAGCCGCCGCACTGCCCATAAACGTAGGCACAGATAATTAAATAACAGATAGCTCCAACAGATCTGCCTCCCCGAGATAAAACTAAAGGGTCGAAAAAGGTCGTCGTCCAGCTGGCAAAAGTTTTCAACATGTGGCAAAGAACTATTGCATTTATTTCACCGAAACTTTTATCCAAAGTGAGGTACGACTGAAAAAATAGATTCAGCCAGTCACTGGAGCAAATGGGGTTAGGGGTCTTGCTTGAGTCACTGGAAATGTCTTTGTTTTGTCTAATAAGGACTTTAAGGATAAGCTCTTAGAAGATGGATGGATAGATATGTACAAGGATAGTGATGGTTAAAGAGGCGAAAACAATGAGTACAAGAATAGGCTGTCCGTACCGAGCCCCAGAACATGATATTTCCACATTGAACATGGCAGGTGAATACTAAGTCGGAGGAAGCAGGCGTTCAGAGCCCAGCTTTGGGACAATAGACGTGCTCCTTTGATCCATGCTGCCCTAAACGACTCCGATCGGATTCCAGGTCTCGGGTTTCCCAGCCTTCACGGGCCAGCAATCTGTCCCAGGAAGAGCCTCAATGTCATAAATTTAACCATGACACTTAACCCGATTCAGTGAAAACATCACACCTAGATGGATGGCTACAGGGTTCATCTGTGAGTTTTTTGTAATACCGTTTGCCAAGAAAAGCAAAAAAAAAAATCGCATGATACTTAATAACGGCGGATGGGGGTGGGGGCTTAACGATAACAAAACGTGGGAATCTGATCTGGCAAATCAAGCTGGCACTCGGGCCTGTGAGCAAGCTGAGAGTCCGTCAGCTCCTGGCGTTTCCATTCTGCTGCTGTGGGTGAGGTTCATCGCTACGGTGGTCGCCATGGTGAGGGGAGGTTGGAGACCCGAGAAAGCTGACCGATGTCAGACCTCCTGCCCAGGCTGCCGGAGAGACGGCTCACTTATTTTTGTTCACTTTCAATCTTTAAAATGTCAACATGCGTCGCAATACGATCTGCAATGTGAAGCCATTAATTTTTTTCAGCCCTTTTATTTATGTTTAAATGTCAGCCAGCTCAGGATTACTCCAGTCCGAAATGCTGCCCATGTGTCATTCAAGGCACTAAAATACATTTTTAAGGACTTCTCTGTTGCCAATCCTGTACTTCCTACGTAGCCCTGCGCTACACTGCATCCCAGAGTCACAGTAATAAAACATCACAAACAGGGTTGACCTTGTTCACATGCGGGATATGGGTCTAACGATATTGCTTTTCTAAAATAAATAACACATTTGCCTCAACTTGTTTTTTCGCCTGGTGTGATGAATTCTCCCTAAACGCTCCAATTTAGGGTATAACTGTCAGACGTGCCCCTCACATACCACAAGTCCTGACAGGCTGGCTTGACACGCTAACTTGCTAAGAGCATCCAGGGCCTGTATACAAGAGAAAGATGAGTTTTCTACATTTGCGTTCTCGTATCTCTCCTCTGATTCTGCCGGAGGCCATTTTCCTCGCTTGCGCTATCTACAGAGCTCTGAAAACGCGGATGTGGGGTGCTGCTTGCTAGCCCACAGTGTGGTGTGGGGCCCCGTTTGCAGGCAGTGCTGACCTCCACTGCACACCGCCATTTAACATGACAGCACTCTGCCTGTCGTCAGGCTCCTTGTGAACCAGCTGTCCCATTGACTGCCATTTTTTTTATCAGGGGCTAACATCTGTTTGACAGTTTAGCTCCTGCTCTTATCCACCTTATGGATCTTTAAGCGTAAATAATTTTCAGCAGGGCTGCTAATGAAGGCTTCGGCACTGAATCGGCATCCGCCAGGGCCTGCGCCCTTAACGCCCATCAGGCTTAATCTGTTTCGTCATCTTGACATTGTGTTTTTTTGCTTGTGGTCAGACCAGGCCTCTCTCTCCAAAACCACAGTCTCTAGCTTGTCCTGGGCGATCCCCAGATGTTCCCAAACCAGTGTGAGCAGTACCTGCCCCGGGGCCTCGGCCCAGAGAGACGTTTCCAGAACAGCTGACTCCTCTCGATTCAGTGGTGGCGGCTGTATGTCGAGGTCACGTAGAGTAAAGCCCCGCAGCCTGCAGAGAAACCTCATTCCAGCCTCGCTTCCACTCCTGCATTCACCCCCTCGCTCCTTCTGTTTACCGGAAGCTGGCTGCAGCCTCTCACTGCAGAGTGGAGAGGCCAGTCTGTCCTTCATCAGCTCATAAATAATGCAGCATGTAAGACGGGGCGTTTTCCTGACTAACGGTGACGTGGCCATTTCTCATCCATCAGGTTCCTTCCGGTTTCCTGGATTTTTGGCAAAGTGACTCATGCCAGATATGAAAGCAGTTTTTCGGGGTTATCTCTGAAGTCTCGCTGACCCTCAGGTGGTGGGTTGGAGCGGGTTCATCTCAGTCTGTGGCATCATGAATGCAGCCTTCAAACCTGCCCAATCACACAGCCTGGCATGAAAAACCAGCTCAGTGATGGACTTTGGCTTTCATCATGACCACAGTGTACACCTTGCTGTTTGCAAGCAAGCCCATGTTCTCTTTTTTCAATAATATTATCCTGCCCGGGGGGAGGGGGGGGTGTTGGCCAACCAGTTGACCCCCAGAGGTTTTTTTTCTCTCTACTTTTTGATTCCACTCATTCGTTGTCATTTCACTTTATTTCTTCCATTTTTTCTTTCTTTGTCTTCCCTTTTCCTTGTTTTTGTATTATTCTGTGTATATGATGTAGAAATGTATTATGACACCCCCATGTAAAGCACCTTGGGGTGACTGCTGTGACAGGCATTGTATAAAAATAAAATAAATTGAATCTCAACTACAGGACAATCCGGGCTGTTTGTCAGATCTATAAAGTCCCTGTTCAGTCACTCTATCCACGTGGTACATGGCTCTGCTCGCCATCCCAGCTAGTGCAAGCTGTGCTTCCTTGATCCAGCGTCACCTCCCAGGAGAGCCTCAGCTTCAGGAGACGTTAAAAGCCTCAGCTAGAGCAGTGGCCCCGTGGAGGGACTGGATAATGAAAACATCCTGTCCGCAGCCTCTGCTTTGCTGTCACAGAGAAGCAATAGGTTGAGATTGAGAATTATGTGGCCCCTTGACCAATGCGGCAGGCCAGCTGTGAGACCAGGCCCCATCAGCAGGCCTGTTTGTGAGAGGGGGCCAGGCTGGGGCCCCTCAGGAGGCCTGTCTGTGAGAAGGGGCCAGGCTGGGGCCCCTCAGCAGGCCTGTCTGTGAGAGGGGGCCAGGCGGAGGCCTCACAGGAGGCCTGTCTGTGAGAGGGGGCCAGGCGGGGTCCCCTCAGGAGGCCTGTCTGTGAGAGGGGACCAGGCAGGGACCCCTCAGGAGGCCTGTCTTTTAGAGGGGGCCAGGCAGGGACCCCTCAGGAGGCCTGTCTTTTAGAGGGGGCCAGGCGGGGGTCCCTCAGGAGGCCTGTCTCTGAGAGGGAGCCAGGCGGGGGCCCCTCAGGAGGCCTGCCTGGAAGCCGCCCAGCGAGACAGTGTGACAAAATTTGCAGAGTTCTTCTTTTCTGCAGTGACTTTGATTATTTACATGTTTGCTGGCAGGCAGGGCCGGTACGGGGAATGAGGAAGGAAATCATTTTGGGTGTAAAACATGCCCCCCACCCTCCAATCTTACTGGACATGCTAGGGGTCACTCAGAATTTTTTGGCTGCTGTCCCCCAAAAAACCAGCAACATACACCCACACTGCATCCCCACACACAAAGCCCTGATACAGAAAACACATTCGTGGTGCGCAGTGGAGCAGCCAGCGGCTCAGAGAAATGGATTCCGCACAGACGCAGAGGGTGCGCACTAAGAGGCGGCTTAATCGCGGCTTTCTCGCAGCCGCCGTGTACCTTGCACAGCGGCGGCTCTAACGGGCTTTAAATAAGAGGCCCTCCCTGGAGCGCAGGCGGCTGTCAGCTGCATAAATCACTGGCACGCTGAGTGAAAGTCCACGGCTGCCTTAACGACCCCCAAGCCTCTTTGGAATCATTAGTTGTCTCCATTGCGCCAAGCACGTCCGCGAGATGCAAGGGCAGCGACGTGCGCTTTGATAGCGGCTGTCTGTCTTTAAACAGTGCATCTTTCATCTGTCTAATAATCAATCCTCCACCACACACACGCGTGTGCAGGCAGGCTGCCTACTGCTGCGTTTCGTCTCCGCCGGATCCCGACCTCTCGGTGCTGCCGGAAGGTGAGAGATGAGTCTCTCTCATTTTAATTACAAACTTCTCATCCGCCGGGCCCCGCTGAGCTCTCTCACTCCCTCTCTCTCTCTCTTCCTCTCTCCTGTGCAGGTCACTTTGTTTCCTCTGTAGCGGACGTCAGCTGCCAGCGCTGTCCCGGTCCGGGTCCCCTGGCTGTCAAGGTCCCTTTGATCTGAAGTGACACCTCGAGCTCAAACGACAAGTCCACAAAGTCCCAGGTCCGAGAGGGGCCACCTCATTGGCACGATGCCTCGACCAGGCGCTAATTGGCCCTGCTACCAGCCCAGCGGCTCAGGCGGAAGGCAGGTTAAGTGACAGCTCGCTCTCCTCCGCAAACATCGAGCCGTCTACACAACGGCACTCTGGCGAAAGCTCTCTGTTAGAGGAAACAAACAGTGTAATATGACATCGGCAGAACACCGAGCCTGAAACGTCTTGTCATACAAATCAGATGTTGCCCTTAATATCGTCTACCTCCCCCCCTGTGGGTTTCCAGTAGGTTTTAACTCATTACCATATTACGGCTCTCTAATCTGAATGCTCAGTATCAATACGGATACTACAAGCAGTACAATAGTGAAAGGGATTTCATAATTCCCAAGTGAGATTCCAACATCTAGCAGACTCTGAGTTTTTTGGTGGGTAGCAAACCTCTCCGCAAGATCTGAGTCTTTCTAGGCAAGTGCTCATCACTCTTTTAAATCTGCCGCTCCGATAAACTTCAGAGCTGCGGTTTCTGTTCAGATCCCAGTGCCTTATTTTGAGTGATTTTTGACCGTGCTGTATTTTTGTGTGGATCTGGTGTCTAAACGTCTCCCGCTTGTTCGCCTTGCCGTATCACCTTGGCTGTGTGACGTGTGCGGTTAGGTGTTTTCTGGCGCCTGTTTGCTGACTTTGATGCACCTTGCATGCCAAATATTTTGGAAGAACACCTGTTAGCTTTACAACAGTGTTGGGCTTTAATGGCTGGGGTGTTATGCAGCCAGCTGAACGCAGCCCCAGTTTCCAAAAAACAAAAGAATGCAACAATCATTCTCAAAAAAAAAACTTAGCTGGAATTGACCACTTATATCCATTTCCATCCCTGGAGGAGCCGCAGTGTGCTGGTCCTCAGCCAGAGAAGGTCTCCTTCAGACTGCTTCTCCATTCCACCAGCAGCTCTTGGACCAAGGCCTTGTGTTCTAGATTCACCCATGAAAACAAGTCACCCAACTTGTGTTACAGCTCCGTTTTCTGCCTAAATGGGCCTGTTTTGTTCCGACTGGTCCCTTAAATCTTTCTTGACTTAACTATCAGCGTCTGGGCTGAGAGTGCCCTCCCCGTCCTACACTATGTGAGCTGCAGACTTGCTTAAAACCACCTTGGCCTTTACATCAGTGGCTCCTTGGCCTAGTTTGCTCCCCAGATCAATGCTGCATCGACCCAGTTTGCTCCCCGAACCGGCGCCCAGCCCAGTGCCCAAACCGGCGCTGTCATGGCCCAGTTTGTCCTCCGGAGGGAGCCATGCCTCACCAGCACTGTCACTGCCCTCTCTGCACCCTCATGCTCACCCACCAAGATGCGTTTTCCTGGTTAGCGGGGGCTAGGGCCTTTCACACACATAAAAAGCCCCACTGACTCCTGTTCTAATTGGGGGTGGGTGTGAAGAGGTGGTCGGGTTCAGGTTGGGGTTTGTTACAAAGGTGCAGATCAGGGTGTTTCACATGAAGTGGGGGGGCTGGGCAGCATGGACGCCTTCGTAAGACGGACGTGATGTTGTTTCTTGTCACACTGAGCTGGCACATTCCTCCATCCAAACACCCACCCAATGCATTTTACCCTTGAGAGACATCCTCGGCGATGCCTTGCCCCCCCCCAGTCTGGCTTCCCGCCTGCCTTAATTATGAGGACGCTGTCGAACATAAAACGGCAGCGATCTACTCCAGGCGGGACGGCTGCAGGTGGCTCTGACGGCGCGTCGCAGTTCATCTCATCTTTCATTCCTGCTCCCCCCCAGCCCATTCGGGGCTGAGGTCAGTCACCGGGAGGCACTGCAGCCAAGGGGCCAACCAAGTCTCCTTTGTGAGCCAATCGGTTTCAGTGTCTTCCGGGGTGGGGGGGGGGGCAGACGGACCTGTCAGTGTAAATTATGAACTCACGCCAAAATGCGGTAAGCGTGACTAAGACCCAGCACAAGTGTGAGTTGGACACCCCCACAAAACAGTACAGCAACCAGGGTGTGGATGCCGGGCTATCAGGCAGGAGGGAGGGAGGGAGGGAGGGAGAGAGAGAGAGAGAGAGAGAGAGAGAGAGAGAGAGAGAGAGAGAGAGGTTTCATGTGCTGCTTAGAGCAGTGTGACCGCCAAGCCACACGGCTAAGCCCCCAGTCTCTCTACCAAGAATCCAT
>JAOYFF010000009.1:166025-221558 GCA_025773925.1 Cryptomyrus ogoouensis | reverse complement strand
GCCCCACGCCCCCCCTTTTCTGCCGGGGTGTGTGGGGAACGGTCCCCCGCAATTAAAGGGTTTTGCGGTGTTTTTTTCTTCTTTTGTGCTCCCCCCCCCCCCCCCCCTACGGCTGTAATTCAGGCTCCAAACACAATCAGGAGGCTTTCAGTGACTGGGGCCAGACCACACGACAGATACATCAAAGAGGCCTTTAAATGAAAAATACCCTATTTGCTTCACAGATGACATCACAACATCCACCTTTTCTTATCGCTTTCATCTTGTCCCCGGGGGGGAGGCTTGTGTGGTGTTTGAATGCTCTGTAATGTGAGTGTCGTAAGATGCTCCCAATTGGGGGGGCCTTTGACACAAAGCCAGCCCCGCCCCCCCATGTCGAGGCCAGGCCAACACCAGCATCCACCTGACCTGCTCCATCCTTACTTACTGAGTGTGGCGGGAGGGGTGATGTAGCCCTCTGTATGTACCACAGAAGTGCATGTGGCTCACCTCTCTCTGATCTCTTAAATCACATCCCGTTGCCCCCGTGGATGCCAGTCATCCCTGGGCACCAGCGCACGGGTGGCGTGGCCTGCAGGCGGATGACATGTAGATGCATATTCATCCATGCGCTGATGGTGTGGATTCAGGAACGTCCACAAGGTTCCTGAGAAGGTTTTCTTTGCTGAGCTCCCATTTGGGGATGACCCAACGGGGCGGCTTGGTCTTCAGAACCACAAGGATCTTCACCGAACATAGAGGGCAGGTTGCTGCCCTCTCTGGGGTCTACTTTCCCGTTTATAGTCTCATCACACAGCTGAGTGTTTCAGCAGAATCCCCCCATTGGAGGATCTTCGGGTCAGTTCCTCTCTGCTCAAATGCCTGTCAGGGACGGTTTGGCCACGGTCCCGGGCTGAGCCAGGGACCACAGTTGTCAGATCCTAATTGTGTTTATAAAAGAAACACTTTCTCCCCCTCCAGTTTCCTGTCTGGATTCATTCGAGGTTTGTGAAGGCTGTTTGGGATATAATTAAGAGAGCAGGCGGGTCCTTCGGGTCACGAGCCGTCGTTAATCTTCTCATTACCTGCCGGTGAAATCTGGAGATTTCAACAGGAAATACAGGGCCTGCTGATTTGGGAGTCACAGTTCCCTGCATCATTCTACACAGGAGCGGACTTCATGTTGTATTAAGCAAGTAAGTAACTATTTTATTTATATAGCACCTTTCTAGAACAAATGTCACAAAGTGCTTCGCAAGAGATAAAAGACATTCAAACACCATTAGAAGGCCTCTCTGTACATAAAAGTTTTCAGACGACGTTTCAAAGAACCAGACTGCTGACTGATCTGACGTGCAAGGGAAGCCTGGTCAGCCCTGGTCTTAGATTTGGACCTGGGATTATCAAATATACCCAGATCAGAAGACCTGCATGTCCTTTATGCTGAAAAGGTCATGGGAGAGTGAGATTATTAAGAGCCTCATTAGTAAATAAAGAATCTTAAAATGTTTCCTATTTTTTACTGGAAGCCAGTGAAGAGAAGCCATAGCAGGAGGAATATGTGCTCTATAGCTGATTCTTTATTATGGGATACATTCTTTTAACTGCTGGGGGCCAAGACTGAATCCGAGGTTGGTGGAAAGGTGACTCGAGATGTGTTCTCTGGAGTGGAACCTGCTCGATGGACTGTAGCTCAGCATCAACTATTAGAACCTGTGCTGACCTTTGACCCCGTGTCATGGCCATGTGACATGTCAGAACTACAGCCCTGCCCTGACTCTTGCTGGGCACCCCCAGCCAGTCCCTGTGTCTTGCCAATCAGAGCCACGCTATTGGTTGACACTCAGCGGGGGTTCCCCCGCGGGTCTTGCAGGGGAGCTGTGATCCTGTTAAAATCTCTCAGTGCCTGATGCCCCACCAGCAGGAGAGCTAGCCTTTATATAACCATAAAAACCTGCGTTTTCTTTGGCCGGATGCCACTGTAACCTCTGTTCCACTTCAAAGCATTTCAGGACATAGCTGTGTAATGACACCATTGCCCAAATGATATGTTTTTTTCTGCCTCTTTGTCTTTTTGCCCTGGAGTGTGCGACTAAGGAATTATTTTGAGAACCAGAAAATTCCTTTCATAATAAATGAGTCATGTTAAGGGGGAGGGGGGCACTTTTGGGAGAACGTTAGAGTGAAAAAATAAGTAACATAAAACACACGTGTTCTTCTGCTGATGGGATAGATCTGCGGCTGCTCTGGTTCAGATTATCCTGCTGGCCCAGCTACAGCGGGGACTGGGAGCAACGCGAGGGCATTTCTCCACACAAGGGGACGCTGCGCATATCCGGGGGAGAAAAAAAGAGTTTAAAAAATGTCTTTTTTTTACTACATACGGGACCGCCAGCTGCTGGAACCTGGGAATGGGATTTACTGCTGGTTTTGCATTGAACGGCGAGATCCCTATTACATAATTATAGCTGTGCTTTAAATCGATTGCAACCCCTGACCGGAAACATGTACTTCAAACACATGTTTATCCTAAAGGAAATATGATACTCTTGAGCTGAAGCGGCCATTTCTGAGTGTTAAAGTGCGCACACGCAGCCAAGTGGAATCGTAAACACAGTGTGTCATCACCGAGCTGGGCACGCCGGCGAGTGTGACAGTGATATGTGACATGGCGTGTCGCCACAGAAATATACACGCGCGGCCGCGAGGGAGATAAAAACAAGCCGTGATCCAGTCGCTCGTAGCACCTGGCCCAGGTCCGCGCTACGGGATGCTCGCGACTTGCCTTTAAAAATACCCTTAACTGGGTGTCTCTCCTTTCTCAACGAGGTGGGCCCCCCCCCCCCCCGCCCCCACATGGTGACGCTAAGCTGCACCCACAAGTGCCCCCAACCGCATTGCCTACTATGTGACCCAGTAGTGTTTGAAGGCCACCATTGTTGTGCAGATTACAACCATTCATTATCTGTAAACAAACTGCAGTTTTAGCCATAAATCCTGAGGGTAAATCATTTGGCCTTGATATTTGTTAAGAAACATGTAATCGTCTATTAGATATCTCTCAGAAGTTTGGTCACCAAAAGAAACAGAACTCATGCAATGATGCATGTTGACGGACAGCTGACACTGGCCACACATCTGATTGGTTCGTCCCAGCACCCCATGTGACACTCCTGGTTTAACCTGCAGAGAATGCAGGGCTTAACTGATTACTGTCACTCCAGTGGTGCACTGAAACACATCACTGCTACTAGAATGTGGTAGAAGACAGAATGATCACATGACTAATAGTGACACATATTATTAATGGGGGATGAGATGGGATTTGATTGGCCTGTCCTCCGTGACAGATGCAGTGAGATGTGAGCATTATCTCTCTGTCTCCTTATATGTGTACGGGACTCGGTCAGGGAATGACAAATCCTTCGAGATTTGGAGGTTATGAATAATGCATTACAATTAATTGCGTTAAGCTGGTCCTTGAAGATCTCTCCACTTTTGGCACCACAGACGACAAAAATACAGTTATTGAGAATCGAGCGCAGTTCTCAGGAAATTGGAGCATTCAGCATAATCCAACTACATTTCAGTATCCTGAAGTTAAACCCGATTCATGTCTCTGCGTGACATTTCACTGTTTTTATTTCACCAACACAAAGAGAGACAGGGGTGGACAGTAACAAAGTACACATTACTTTAGTACTGTACTTAAGATCCTTTTTCAAGTATCAGTGCTTTACATGAGGATCAATTTTTTTTGGAAACTTTCACTCCACCACATTTAAAAGGGAAATATGGTACCTTTGACTCGACTACATTTATATGAAGGCTCTTGTTACTCATTACTTTGAAGTCAGCAGACAAACTTACTTTTCTAAAATGCGGTAGGCCATATTGTGCTTGTAACAAAAGAAAAAACATCTCAATTTGACAGGAAACTGGCAAATGTAACTGGCATCCATGAATACTTTTGATTAATGACTTAACACATTATTTTAAATTAAAAGGTGAAATGGTGAAAATTGCATGGACAAAATTATTGGGACATCTTAGAATTTAAAATAAATAATCTGGTGTTAGTAATACCTCAAGCAGGCTGTTTACTTTAACTAGTATACCTAGTAAACCCTGCTGGTTTTCCAGCCTTCCTTCACCTGTGAGCCAGGTGTGAAGCCTCTGACCAATCAGAATCAGTAATAATTAAAGTAACTACCTGGGAGAACTGAAAACATGGCCTGGATTTGGAATTTAGGGGCAGATTCAAGGAGCCCTGCAGTACAGAATATTTGAATGGAGAGAAGTTCTGACTCAACCACTTTGTGTCACTGTGACACTGTGACTGTGTGCTTCACAGTGACTCAGAAATGTTACAGGGTGGCTCTGCTGACTCTGGCATTGGGTGCCTCGAATCTCAGCAGGGCACAATGAAATCAGTTTAGTAAGGCATTCTGGAGCAAAACTGACTGCCCAGTGTTAGAATGCTCCGTCTCAGCTGCAGGTCATGGGTCTGCCAGCAGGATAATGACCCATAACTTGCATCTAAGAGCATCGATTTATAAGTGAAAATCAAACAATGGACTGTTCTAAAATAGAGTCCAGATCCGAATTCAACTGAACAAACGCACAACGGTGAGATGGAACTTATCAAACATTAAAGAGCTAGAGCAGTTTGCAGAGGGAGCCAAATGAGGCGTATAAAAGTCTCTTTCAAAGCTACAAAAATCGCTGAATTGCAGTTATTGCCTCAAAATGGTGTGGTACACATTAGGTTCAGCATCGCAATCATTTCGTTCATGCCTTTTTCCATTTATTTTGTTACTGACAATAACATGTTACGTCATAAATCAAAAGCAAAGTGCTGCTCTATAGAATATAGAACGGTGGATGCCAATTACTTTCACCAGTTTCAACTTATTTCAGGGAAAATTATATCTCTTTTTAAAAAGTAGACGTGTACTGGTTCTTTTGGCCATGGCTGTAGTTAGACTCTTCTGCGAATCCCTACAGCGTCTGTTGGGGACAGCGGCAGCGAGGAGTAGCTGGCAGCGATTAGCAGAGTCGTTCCCAGCCTCCAGCTGATTGGCCGATGGCGGGTGTTCCGCTCAGTGCCTGCACGCCTGGCGAGAGTTCCGATTGTGCCGTTGCCATGGCAGTGGTTCCTAGGCAGACGATGGGGTAGATGAGAGGCCCGAGAGGGCGAGGCGGCGTCACAAGGCCCATGCGGTAATTAGAGGAGACAGTGGCTCCCTGTTCCCTGCTGTGGCTGAAACTGCCCTCATCTAACATACGCCGCCATTCTCTCAGGAACACAGGCAATGTTTGCTGAATAGCCCTAAATCTGCCATTATGGCCAGATGGGGAGCAGGAGAATTGCACTTCATATATCATATTTTGCTGGAATGACCTTGTTGACCCATAGCAGATCACGTGGTCAAGGAATTTGCAGAGAAAAGGTTGCAGGTTCCAGCCCCAGGAGGGCCTTCAGGTTCTGAGCTGCAGCCCAGCTGAACCTCATCTTCAGAGTGGCGGTGGCAGGTCAGCTGACTCAGGGGGGAGTCTGGGGCTGGCGCACCCTGAAGGTGAGGAGTCCAAATTCAGGAAAAAACAAAGAGATGAGAAGACCGATAGCCAGGCTCCCACACTGTGATAAAAACCTGTCATCTTGACATTGTGGGGACCATTTTTTAAAATTTTATAAAAATCTGTGACAGCAATCAAAAAACTAAACGTACCAAAACTCCTGTATTTCGTTTGGTTGCCTTTGGTCATTGTTGGGAATAGGGTTTTGCTCATAGAAATGAATCAACAGTCCTCACAAATATATGAATACAAATGTGTGTGTGTGTGTATGTGTGTGTGTGGGGGGGGGGTTCCTAATATCAGGTTGAACTTTTAAGTTGAACCTGACAGTGCAGACAGCCATTCTATCAAAACTGCTGGTTTTCTTTGTTTTTTATGTTGTATACTTATTCGAAGGCTAATTGAAGTTTTTAAAATTCCTGTATGGGTGCAGTGGCATCCTGTCCAGGGTGCCTGAGCCCCGCCTGGGACAGACTCCAGGAGAAGCTGTTAGACCTCCATAGATACAGGTAGTATTTGTTTAAAAAGAGTCATCCAGACAGAAGTGAATACAATCTTATTAAAATGCTCTAGTATGCTCTGGTTTTTGGCCGCAGTGTGGTATGGTCGGACGGTATCTGAGAAAGCGAGAGTAAAATCTAAATAGACAGCGTCAAGAACTGTGCTGACAGCCCTTCATCCAGCCTGAGCCGCGGGTCGATGCTAACCGCTTAATTTTATGTCCTCTGCCATCTGCTGATTTAATAATCACTCCAGTCATGATGTTATGACATCCCAATGGAGTGCAGGAATCTGCACCTCCTGGTCATGCTCTCGACCTGCACCCCCGCCCCCAGACTGCATTTCCACAACTAACAGGTGCCACATACTAGTGGTTTAACTCAGAAGTGAAGCACTCCTTAAGAATAAAGCCTTGATATGAACATCCAAAGTGACACGAAAATCTATTTAAATGCCCGAAATGTGTAGGGATGTGGACTGCTTTGGATCTCATCATCAGTCACATGGCTGTTGGAACTGAACCTAAAACCTCCTGGTCACCTTAATTTCCAGACTGTTCACTGCATTCACTGATCAACGGTGAAACGTATAGAAAGGGAATCCAGAGAGACACACAGGGGCCCCCTTTCTCCCTGGGTGCCTGAGACCCATCCAAGCCCTTACATCAGCACCTGGCGTGCCACAGGGGTCGAAGCCCAGAGCCAGGAAACCACCTCGCTCCAGTTCACTAGGGCTTCTTACTTACAACTCCTGATTGCACAGGTCCATTACTCATGCTGGAATGGCAGGACAGCAGGTTCTGAAGTCCTGAAAGAAAACAGGTCGGCTTTGAAACTGCTGTCAGCTTCTTTTAGCGATTTGACGTGGAGTCCTACTGTCCTACTGCCTCTTCAAGCCACAACTCATGCATTGGATTTACGGTTATACATCCTGATGACGAAATTATACATCAGGGAAAGTGAAGCTTCAGCTTTCACCTGCCTGCACCAGATGGTTAAACTACAATCCTGTGTAATCTCCGCTGGCTACCGGTATCTTTTACAACAGATTTTAAGATTCTTTTACAAAGCACTAAATGAACTAGCACCTTCATATATCACTGGCCTTTTTATCTTTTATTTTCCCACTAGAGCTCTGTGATCTACCAATGCTAGACTTCTATATGTTCCAAAACTATGGAACACGCTGCCAGAAGGCGCTAGAGATGGTGTCGCTTAACACACATTTTTACTAGTTTAACTAGTTTAAAGTATTTTATTATACACCATTTTATTTTTCCTATTCACTCCTATTATTGTGGTATTATTTGTTTACTACCTGTGTTATTTATTTCTATTTGTCTCACTGTTTTGTTGCTATATCCATAAAATATGATATTAATTACTTCAATTTTTCCAAATTTTTTCAATTCAGTCTTATACTTTCATAACTTTAATGTTTTATATTTCATTGTATTTTATTTATATTTTGTATCTTATTTTTATATTTTATTTGCACTCTATTGTATTTTAGCTATTTTTGTTTATTTATTTGTTCATTTAACTTTAATTCACTTATATATTTTACTTCCATCTTTCTATTATTTCATTAGCTGTATGTTGCTTCTCTGTCTTTGGTTTTATTCTGATATGTGAAACATCTTGAGCTGAATTCTTTGTATAAAAAGTGCTATAAAAATAGCAGTTATTATTATTATTATTACTACTACACAGAGGATGTATGTATGGATGGATGGATGGATGACGAGGAGATGCTCGAGATGAACACGGTGAGAATAATCACTCAGGCCTAATCCACCCAGCAACAGCCTCCACGTTCCGCATACCCAGAATCCCACACTCATTAATTAAGCTGAGAACAGGACCCTGGAGGTACCATCAGGCGCAATAACAAATTAATTCATGGGTGTCAGTCACACAGGTGGATGCTGAGTGGTGACTAACCAACATTCACGCCATTTGGCGACTCAGCTAAAAGTGATACGTGAACAAATGCTCCCCGATTATGGGAAGTTTACTGTCTCTCCACAAAGGCATTTTTCTAGAAAGACCGGTTCTCTGTATATCCGGATGTGTGGTTTTGACAAGGCATCACTGGGAAATAAAACCCTCTATAGCATGTGGATTCCATCTCCCTCTAAACTTCCTCCCTTTGTCTGCTTCAGACGATTCAGACAGCGATACCCAGGGTGGACAGATCCATGCGTGATGGGATAGGGGGTGGGTACACAAGAGTCAGCTGTCTCAGCTTCAGCCAATAGGGAGCGGGCAGGGCAACAAGATGGAGGTTGGGTCTGCAGAAGGGGGCAGTCTGGGAGTGTGGGATGGGCTGCGGAACAGTCCAGAAGCTGGTTTAATATCACCGGTAATTAGCTACAGGTGAATGATGGAGCTCGTCACCTGCTTGGTACATGACCCCCCCACCCCCATCTACGGTACACAGACCCTTTTGCTGATTTTTTCCCCTAAGTTTTGAGTAGCACACTTTTCCTGCCCAGACTGCATTTAAATCATCCTCCTTTTCCACTCGAGGAAAAATGTGTTACTCAGCTCCCCTATTAAATCACCGAGATACCGACATTGGATTCTGCCGAACCGACTCACGCAGAAACTATGTGGACAGCAATAAATCCTTCCACCTGGCTTATCCCGTGCGCCCATTGTGTGCCCCGCCCTGCCGTTGCAGCTGGCGCCCTCACACATGCATGACACCCGCAGCTCCTCATCGGGAAGCATCGGGCGGGCGCCGGACGCCAGGATGGCTGCTGCCTTCTGGCACCGCCTGCTTGTCCACTGATGGTTTACAGGATGTCGGGATTGACTACTAACCCCTGCCTTGTTTACGCAGCGCAGTCGTGAAATAATTTATGGCTTATGCATTACTTTAAAACAGCGGCAGGGTACTCAACAGCGCGGACAAAACGTTTTTCTTTTATGAAGCCAACACCAGGTATTTGCTTGAAAGACGTAAGATAAGACAACTTTTTGTTACATTTTTGACCACCGTCAGGGTCCGTACCGTCCAACCCTGCCCTTCGTGTCTCCTTCCCGTTTAGCCAGCAGGTGTTACTGGCCAACCTGTCCTCCTCCCTGTCACCTGCCCCTTAAGCCCCTAGTGTGTTTTTCTTGCCCACCGGACTGCTGCATAGGTCAGTGGATTGAGTGTGTGGCTCATTGACTGAGTACCTGCTGGTTGTGGTTTGAGATTGGTTTGACCAGTCTCCTGTCATTAGTGTTTACTGGTTTACTCTGTTCCACCTGGGTCCTATTTATGTTTTGGTTTCGTGTTAATTGTTCCTAGTTTGTGTTCCATTTTGGGTTTTGCTTGGTACCTTTTGTGATTATGTAGTACTTGTCTTTGTTATATTCCTACTGGTAGGATTCTGTCTTCTAGTCTTCGGGTTTCATGATTTAGTTTGTTATTAGTTCCACCTGTTGTCCGGTTTCCTGTGCCTAGTGATTATTGATGCCTGTTGCTTGCTGTCCCGCGCCCCAGTGATTGGTCAGTTGTCTGTTCCACTCCTGCCTTTTCGTTAACCCGGTATAGTCAGTGTATTTAAGGCAGGGCCTTTGTTCATTTCCCCAGTATGTCATTGTGCTATTTTCCTGTGTTAGTTGCTTGGTTCCCTGACCTTGTTTCATTTTTTGGTTTCTTGTAGTTAGTTTGGTTGGTTGTGTTCTCGTTAGTTTCTTAGGTTGCTGTTATTTTTCCCTGTTTGTTTTGACCCCTCACGGTTTCCCCATTGTGCTCCATTTCGTTAATAAACCCCTCTGCCTCAGAGTCACAAGTGGATCGTCACATTCTTTTCGCACCTGCACCACGCCCCGCCATGACAACCTCGTTATTTCTTAGAAGTGCAGTTTGAGTGAGCTGCTTCATATTTTTCTGAACAGACGAAAGCTGTTTCCGCTGAGGAATTTCAGGCCGTAACAGTATAAGGTCTCAAGTCCAGGTTTTTTAACCACAAATCCCCAACCCCCTCGACATCTCAGAAGGCCCTTCCTATGGCGGGGGCTGCTTTCAAAGCTCTGCTCTTGACCTCTGACCCCGTCGCTGGCACTCCACGCAGGACTGGGCCGCTGCCAAGCATACCAGACAAGCCAGTCTACTGTTGGCAAGCGGCGGGCCGATTACAGTGTGACAGAAATCTGTTATCTGGAGACAGTGGCTCCTATTCAAGTCAGTCAACCTGATGGATTGCGTTGGACAGCGACTCTAAATGCCTATCCATTTAAGAAATTGATTTGACAAGAGAGAGACAATGATAGCATTAATGATCTACAATTATTTTGTCACTGTTGTGTTACTCAGACCATAATAGTGTGATAGTTTCACCCCAGACGAAGGATTTTTATTATTTAATGAACTAGTTGGTTCTCCTGCTCCAGTTGAGAGCTATTTCTGGCTGCCTGGGGGGTGTCACTGCGCAGACAACCTGCCCGTTTGCTGCAGTCCAGAGGTTGCCTGGTGGTTGTCTGGCTCAAACTGTATCAAACGAGGAGAAGCCCAAAATTCAGGCCACACTGTTTCGGTCCGGTGTCGAGTCCCTCTTATTTAGAGTAAAGTTCGAATCTCACGGGTTGAGGGCTGGTGCCGTGCAACAGTTTGTTTATGTTAAGGCTGCCCGGCTCATTCCATAGTGTTTCCATGGAGCCACAGCCAGGATTCTCATCTCTTCTTTGGGCCCCCCTCTCTGTGGAGGTGCATAGTCATAGGCTATCATCCCGAGTGACAGCACCTCTGCCCAATAGGAGTGCCACACTCAACACCAGCTCTCAGCAAACACAAAGTGGCCCCAGCCCTCTTGATAAAATAGCGTTACTTTCATCCTTTGGTTCAAGTAAGCAATGAATTGCTACCACAACACATAAAATGGAGGGGGGGGGGTTACTGAGAGCAAAATTACGTACAATTAGTTCACATTTAAAAACATTAAAGTAGGTAATTCAATACTAATATAAAAGTATTTCCATATATTTCTAAGAATGAAGAATGACATTTTACAGGTTGAATCATTAATATTGTTCTTACAGAAGGTATATCAAGTGTGGTCAACAATTTTTTTACCTATGTTAATTTCACTCATAGGGAACATAATTTTTTTGTATATCGCTAATCAGAAAAATGGACATCATGCTGTTAGTGCTGGGAGCTGGAGAGAGCCAAGTGGACGTACATTTTATTTTCAGTACATTACCCACAAGGCCTCTGTGTAACCTCTGTGTAACCACTAACTAGATGCACATACGGGCCTACTGACTCACAGCTCCCTCGTGATGGATTGTTATCCATATGAATGCTAAAGGCTAAGCGGGCTAAACTACATTTTAAATCCCTTAGTGAGCAGCAATTGGATTTTCCGCCGGGTCATTTATTAGCGGATGGGCGAAGCGAGGGCCAGCCTGCACGCCGAGGACCTGAAATGCGTCCAGACAAACAAGACGCAGCGGACGTGTGTGGCGGCTGTGGTGGGAACGCACCGTAATCCCTCACGGGAGCCAAGCTTAATTCCATTATGTGGTCATAATTGAGGAAGACGGATGGGTCGGTCCCGGGTGATTAATATCAAAGCAGCAGACCATGGATATCTGGTCCATCTCCACCTTTTATGGACTGTGAAATATGGAATGGAATAGTGTGTGGTTGAAACAGGCAAGATACAGTTGCCGTGGGGGACAGTTGTGCAGGTGCACTTGGTGGGTTAAAACAACTTAATTATATAGCAGAATTTCATACCAGGGTATGTATGAACACCAGTACAATCTGACACACTGCCCCTGAATCTGGATTTGGCATTTTACCTGAATAAACAATCAGCAGTTTATCAGCTTTTAAAAATCCAATTTCATAGCTGACTATGTCACTGAACTTAAGATTAGTACAGAAACAGGGCCCATTTTGGGATTAGAACCAAAAACCACATAAACCATTACACCACCTTTTGACCTGTACACGTCTTATGATACCCTTGAGGAACTCCAGCATCCACAGCAGCCCTAAGCCGTCAACCATCTCGACTGAGCAGGACACCATCATCGGAGGCATCACTACAGCCGGTGCCGTCGTGGGGATCGACTCCTGCTCCCCCTCGTCACATCAGCTCACTCTTTGATGAGCGTGCGAGATAATCGGAAAATTGCCCTGATACAAAACAGCCTTTCATCTCCGCACAACAGAAGCTAATTAAGCATGAAGGAGATACAGCAGGCCTGAAGTCGAGTCCAGCAGTGAGATTAAGATTGACAGTGCTAAGAGTGACAGCCCCGAATAACCGGAAGAAAAGAACCATGGGTAATTTCTGTCACCTTCCCCCTGCTGTTCCTCCAGTGTAACACCTCCCGAGTGCCGAACCTTGTGATATTTAAAGGACTACATTTCTAAACTTGTTTGCCTGGTTTAGGGAGGCAAACATTATTTCAATGGGCTAAACCTAGCCTGAGGAAATGAGATCCTTGCTGTTTATTGGTTTACAGCACATTAGACCAAACCCAAGCCAAACACTGGTGCCAACCCACATTCATGTCTTTCCCCTCCCTTGGATTTTGTTTCCCAGTTCCACAGGTAATCTAGTGAAAAGGAGGTTTATTCATAATAGGAATGTGTATCTGGTCAGGTTCCATTAAGGAGGAGCTATATAAATGCTCCGAGGCTTAGACTGGATGTGACTCATCTTGTCTTGACTGTCCTAGACTCCTGCTGTCAGCCTTCCCCTTCCTCCAGCCTGGTTAAGGCTGGCTCTGTGATGGCCATATGCTTATGATGGCTGCAGCCACCGTCCCCCAGGTTCTATCTCCACGTCCCCCCTAGGGACTGGCCCGGAGATATCGCTCCCTTGAGTGGCAGGTGTTCCTTCTCCCAGGCTTCTGTTGGCCAGGCTGGCTCACACCTTCCGACGGACACCGGACACGTGATGAGCGCCATCAAACGCTATAAACTGTCGCGATCAGGATGGCACGGAGCAGATCACCGTGGATCTCTGATTGCAGCTGAAACAATCATAGGGACGCTAAATGTTAAACGTTTAAACGTCATCTGACCATTATAGCAGCCAGAAAAAAAACACTTGGTGGCATTTTCTTTTGTGCCATCTTAAGAAAGCCCGGTCGTTTACCTGCGTAGGCGTTAAAAGAACAGGTTTCGCAGTTACCCTTGTAAATAACAAGGCGGCTTAAACAACTGCGAAAGACACGTCCCAGGAACACGATGACATCTTGGTAAGTGCTCATTAGTTACACAAGCAATTTCGTGACGGGAGACAATTAGATGGTGAAGTACTAAAAACCGCGGATACTCAGCGCCACCCAGTGGAGGCGGTGGCTCCTACAGCGCGTCTCCGAGCCGTGCAGGTGTCTGCATGCTCTAACGAGCTCTCCAAAGAATCTGCAGTCATCTTGAAACTTGAAAAAAGCACGAGATCTCCAAGCCTCCGTCCAGCACTGCTTAACAGTCAGCACAAACATGCTTCTAATATTCGACCCACTTATAGTGAAAGATGTAATCAGGGAGGATGTTGTTTAGCAGGTTCTCGATTTGCTAACTCGCCCACACTTCGTCCGTCGCTAGGTTGGAGATAAAGAAGGTTTCGATAACGCTGAATTGTACTTAGATGTCGATATCTGTTTTACTGATCGTTTCGACGAAATACACTGCCCGTAATTTCGACGATTCGCAAGGACTGAGTACTGCTGAGAGTGGAAAATGTAAAGCGGCAAAATGCACAGATCACTCATCCAAGTGCCATTGTTGTGGGAGAATGGCACTGCCATTAAACCCCTCACACCAACAGCAGAGCGAGTGAGGAAATAAGATGGTAGGGATCAGGATCCCGCACAAGACCTTTAAATGTCAGCAAATGCTGCTTCCTGGAGGCGTGCAGTGTGTCACCGACGGTGCCGCTGCAAACAGAACCGTAAAATCCACCTTCAAATAAGGAAGCAGCGCCTGTAACACGGAGCACGACGTTATCTTTTTCATTGTTGAATGTGACAGTTTTTTAAAGATAAAGCTCGGATGTCAAATCCTATTTTAACCTGTTAGTATTTTTGTAACATCTGGTGTATGAATGTACATGCGATGTAATCTGATTTAGGTATGCGAGCAAAGGTGATGATCATTTGTTTTGTCAAAATCAACACTGGCAAGTGATTTCACCTTCATCCATTCTTACAAATGCCCTCATTCCTTCCCTTCGTTCTGTGTAAAATGACTATTGGGCACATCCTTATTTGCCATCTGTTTCAGACTGAAACCTCAGATTAGGTAATCAGATTATTATCACGCTTATTAGCATGTTCTCTATCATGTGTCGCATCAATATTGCAGACCACGCATGAGAAAAAAAGGTAAATAAAAGTACAAGCAGGCCTATACTAGACATATTACCGAAATTCTATCTCCAGACCGGATGTACATCGACAACCTTTCATCCTATCAAATAATTTTAAGGGTAATCAGTATAAGTACTGAGAATAGATCAAATTTGTGATTAAATCAACCGAAAACCTCTCATTCGCAACCTTTATGTTCGAGTTTATAAAGCTGCCCGCTGTCTGGGGTCAGGGACGGTTGCGTTTCTGCTGCATAGTTTACAAATAAGCCCATTAGTGATCTTCACTGATGTAACGTAAATTCATTAAGAGGCAACACTTGACACGTTCAGCGCGATCGGAGATAATGGGCTTTAAGTCGGTGTTACAACGTGATTTCGCAGAGACGGCTCTTCTCTCTATTTTCTAGTGTCTGTAGTTATGAGGGCTGCATTGGTTTCATGCAGCAGGGGTCCCTGAGTGAATTTCCCTTCAAACCCGGCGGCAGATTGGCCAATTCCGTTTGACGGCTTGTGCTTTTCAGCGATCGCCAACTAAAGAGGCAGAATGGGCCATTCACTGAGCACTTTAATGCAAAACTGGAACTTGTTCCA
Source organism: Cryptomyrus ogoouensis (assembly GCA_025773925.1). Lineage (NCBI taxonomy): Eukaryota > Metazoa > Chordata > Actinopteri > Osteoglossiformes > Mormyridae > Cryptomyrus > Cryptomyrus ogoouensis. The sequence continues at coordinate 206,578 of JAOYFF010000009.1, read as the reverse complement.
ATCAAGGGACCACTTGACGCTGCCTAATCTCCATAATTTCGCCCATTATTTGGAAAGAAGTGGTCACATGGTGAGTTTGCTGATGAGTGTGCGACTCGCTGCTCCCGCTGCTCCAATATGTTGAAACAGAGGTCAATTTTGTTTATTTTAAAGACTTTAAAATAAGGCTTAGAATATTTTAAAAACCCGCTGACACATGCAGCTTTTATGTCTTGGGTTGTGTAATTGTGTAGGTCTGGTAAGAGTCCAGGGGAACAGAAACGCCTTCACATCTCAACGATGCAAAATTGCACATAAAAAACAAGAAAGCGTACTCGACACATCCTGACTTGACAAATGAGTTTTATTGTGTATGTGTCAGTGTTTAATCATTTCCTGACCACACTATTGCGACACCTGCTTATGAAAAAGTTGGTACAGTGAAGCTTTCCATTCTCCAATCTTAAAATGTGTGATCCAGTGTTGCGTGTTAACGCACGTAAGTGAAGCAACCGTGTCCTGGCAGCAGAGGGAGACATACACATATAAAAGCGCGTTCCCGCTTAGCCCAGTGAAGTTACCTGCTTAGCGAATCTCTGACTTACGTTTCCCTGAGGGGCCTGTACGCCTGGAGAAATTGTAATGTCAACCGAGTGCATAATGGGGTATTTTTGAGCTATATTAGCCGCTAAGCTAAGCAGCAATTTAAAATTGCATGCATATTCATGAACACATTATAGCGAAAGATCAACACGCATCAGTGTACATTAGAGTTGCAAATGTACTGTAATATAATAAGGTTTTTATATACATGTTTGGGGTGTCTTTTTTGGATTTCATGTGTTAGTCTTCAAAAAATGCAAGTTTGGAAAAACAGCACATTTTTCAGGAAGAAATACGGCCCAGAATATGCAGCAGAATACTTACTCTTCAGATTTAAACAGCTGAATTAAAATGTCTCATCCAACCCAGAATCATCAGAAGTTTCAAACCTAAATTCCCCATCAGTCAGGGAGCAGCTTCTCGGCCCTCTTCCGCTGACACGGCCTCTGCACCTGCAGCTCCACACGCATTTTCAGATCTTTGGGGTTTCCTGAGAGCCTCCCTTCTCTTGGTTGCTACGGCTGAACCCTCTGAGCGTGTTTTTGTGGGTTTTGAAGCCTCGCGCTGAGCCTTTTCCACCTCCCATTTGAGCTTTTATGTCTCTCTACTCGAACCCAGGCGCCTGTGGCTTCCGACTGCATGTCATAGAACTTCTGGTCCCAGATTAAGCAGCTGGAGTTGTTGGAAGAGCCAGACACCAGGAGGTTGTGGAGTCCTGCTGCAGGTGTTTATCTCAGGCAGTTCAGTCGAGGGATGCCAGGCAGTCTGCTGACAGCCAGTGATCATGATAGCCTGTGATTTATGATGATTAAACTCACTTTTCTTCCACAGTTGGGCCAAAGTGATGCATTCTGGGTAACAAGTTATGACACGCTGATGTGCTTTGGCTAATGGGATTAATTATGTGCTGATCCCACAATAAGAAAAAAAGACTGAAAATTTGCTAATGAAATTTATATAAAGGAAAAAAATATGCTGATGCACTCTGGGTAATAGGACTAATGATAACTAATTAAGCACTGATGCACTGTGGGTAATGGGACTAAAGAGGTGGGGACACTGCTTAATAAGGCTAAAAGTGAACTAAAGCGCTCTGGGTAGTGTAGCTAAGCAAGGCCAGATACATGCAGCAATGGGATTGAAGAGGTGCTTCTGTGCTCTGGTTAATAGGACCAAATTGCATTATGGGAAATCCAGTTAAGTAAGTACTGATATACAATAGGTATTAGGCCTGGTGGCACTCTAATGAGCATTTTGATAGAAAGGATTGTGCAGATGTCAGCTGAGTGTTCTTGACTTTGCTTATCACCTTTTCCTTTAAACCGATTGTTTTTTTCCATCATGTGTGTTTCTGATCAGCCCTGCATTCATAGCCAGTGTCAGAATCCTTTACCACATCAATGACATATCAAGGAAAACGGCTAACCCTCCCCCACCCAGTCACTACACAGTATCTCACTGTGGCGTTCGGGCTGTGTGGCAGAGCTGATTGGCCAGCTTACAGGAAGCTTCTTAAAAAGGTACCACAGGTCGCTAGCACTTAACGTCCAGTTGGCTTATTGACGCAGGATATGCTGAGCCCCTAACATGGGGCCGGTCAGGGGTGTTGGGGGCCTGGACATCTTCTGGTCATTTCACTTTTCCAGAAAAATTGACTTCCCCCAAGACGGTCCCCTCTTGTCCTGACTTCTATCAGGCTATTTCTTAAGGTCTCGCTTAGAGGTGTCCCGCCTTCCATGCAGCGGCAGGTGGTGCTGCAGCAGTTAACCATGTCACCCTGTCGCCGGATTATCGTGGGGTTCAATCCCAAGAAGATCAGATCTGCACTCATCTAATGAGTCTGTTCTCCCAACACTTCAGGAATGGGCGCCCTTTAGGGTCCTCCAAGCGGCATAACGAAGTTGGGAACTCGCTGGCGCAAGCGGCCGAGACCCACATTCCCGACAGTGCCGTATGAAGCGTCTCCATGGCAACAGCAGTGTCTGCGTGAGGCCCTGCTGTGTGGCGCCCTGCTCTTTAAACATGATGAATCTTTTATGGCTTGAAATTTTAATCTCGCAGAAGTGTGATTACAGGCCGGCAGTGGTAGATCTGTGAAGGGCGGTCGTTCCCCCTCAGTTTAGTGGAGGGGGGCATCCCCTTTCCTGAGCTGGTCTGTGGCCTGCTACCCTGACCTCTGTATGAAACACACACAGCAGCTCACAGAAACCCCCACCCACTGCCATGTATCTCCAAAGTTGGAATGGGGGGGGCGGGTGAATTGATTCGTGTTGCTTATTGATCGAAGTGTCCATTCATCATGCTAATTGGGAGGAGGTGCTGTCCAGCGTCGTGGAATCAAATCTACTGACAAGTCCAGCTTCAAGTGTGAGGTGAAGGACATGGTCCTCACTGTGTGTGTGTGTGTGTGTTTATATTACATTGTGGGACCAAATTTTGACTTCACGGGGACCATTTTCCAGGTCCCCACGAAGATCTGTGAATGCAATCAAATAACTAAAATTGGCACAAGTCTTGTATTTTGTTTGGTTACTTATGGTTAAGGTTAGGGCTGGGTAGGGGTTAAGGGCGTCATGTTGGGATTAGGGTTTTTCCCCAGATAATGAATGGAGTCCCCACAAAGATATAATTACAAACCTGTGTGTGTGTGTGTGTGTGAAAAGCAGTCAGTGCAGATGTGGGGAGCAAGCGTGTGGTGAAGCACACCGTGTGTGTGTGTGTGTGTGTGTGTGTGTGTGTGTGTACTCTGTAAAAGCAGTACATGTGTCTTTCTGGACGGATGGTGTTCGTACCCACATGTTAACGTTTACAAGGCGTGTGAGGGATACTAATGGAGCTTGTCATGACGACAGCACAGGGATGTCATCTGGACTCCGCATGTTCATGGGCTGCAATCACACACCCACCCGTCTTGCCTGCCTGCCATTGTTCATTTTACTGCGGGATTTATGTTATGCTTGGTTGTAGTCTTTAAATATGTTTACCTAGATTATTTATTCTATAAATATGTTATCTTTAAATATATTGACTGTGTGGTTCTTTGTCTGCTGGTAAAATACAGAAGATGGGGTTGCTGTCCACTGAAAACACCATCAATACTGCCACCAACACAGGTGAGGTCAGCTAGTAGCGTAATGATTAAGGAGCGAGATTTAAAGTCCAGGAAAATGTTGTGCTTTTGTATCTGTGAGCTCGCCGGTACACATGTGGCTGTATAAGCAGGTAAAATTAAGCAAAGATATTTTGTGTCTGAACAGAACTATATGCTGTAGCATCACGGGGAATGTGACCTGGATGCAGACGCCTTTCTGAACGGTCTTATTTTACTACAGCAAATTAGCATGCAGAGAGCCAGGTAACAAACAAACAAACATGAGTTTTACATTTTCATAGGAAAAGGGAAGCACTTAAGGTAAACTCATTAAGTCCAGTTGTTTTCCTTTTTCTTGTCCAACTTTGAAGGCCTCCGGGTGTTTGTGAACGTGATCGCTCCCTTTAAAGACGCGAGCTGACAGTACTGATCCCAGAAGCTGAAAACTGCCCTTGACTTTAGAGGAATCAATCCGCCAAATTTACATAATCGCTCGGCTTTGCCTTTGGCAATCTTTTACTCCCTTTACATATGAAACGCACACAGAACACACACACACACACACACACGCACGCAAAGCAAACGTGGGCACCAACCGGCACAAATGTTTAGAGTTCATTGTGTCACGTTGTGGGAAGAGTTTGCTTCTGAAAATGCAATAAATAGTTATTTCTTATTAATTTGCTGCACATTTGGTGTTTAAATTCTTGCCTTTTTGTAGCTTTACATTATTAGGGTACAAATTATATTATTAGTCTGCAAAATGCAGTAATTTTCCATGAGTCTGTGGCGGTTGTTAATTGTACAGTTGTGTTCGGTTCACCCCCCCCCCCACATTAAAAACAGGCAGCATGACTGGGGGGGTGCTGAATATCTACGCTTGGGAGTCTTTTTTTGTGTTAGTATGTACTGTTTTTTAACCTCTGTTTTCGTAATGATCTCATTTCTATTTTGGGGCTAATTATTTTGCCGGGGGAGGTGTTTGCCCCCTTCCCCCCCCCACGCGTGTGTTTTCAGAAAAGCTATCGACCGCTGTACCAGGGCTCGTTCTTTTGTTGAAGACCTCAAATGTGCAAATGCAGGAGCCACACAGGGAAGCTCGCTCTCATCCTGCAGGATAAAGAAGTGGATAAGCGAGTGAGAAAATGAGACCAGGCAGAATGACCGCGGGCGGGACGCCTTTCCCGGCCGCGGGCTGGAGCTGCCGCGCGTTTATCTGATGCGATTTCGCAGACTAAATGCGAGGCGAGGGATTTTCAAAAACAAGCCGCTTGCGGTGTTATGCAAGCCTGTGAACCTGGTTGTTGTCGCATTAAGCTGAAGTGGCAATGACCAAATGCACGGGGGCCATGCAGGGGTGCGGGCAGGCGGGCGGAATGTGGGCCAGTCCATAGCCGCGTGTCTTTGGCCATGTCGCCAGAGCGCGGCCGCAGCGTAAATGCACCATAGCGACCTTCCTCTGTCCTCTGTGTTTCCTGCAGAATGCAGACTGCTGTTGTTTTTAGGGGAGAATGTCCTGCTGTGATTGTGAGTTACTGGACTGATGCGGGGGCCCCCATCCTCTCTGGCTGTCAAACAGCGATAAAAAGGCCTTTGTTCCAGACAACGCTGTCCGAAATGACGTTTCGCTGTTCATTTTGAAAGAAACAATTGAATCCGTCCGGATTAAACGAATCCATCACAAGTCTGCATTAATCAGCCGGCCTGGCCCTGGGCTTCCGTTCTGTCCGTCACTGAGTGTAAGTTGGATGCCATTGTGAGAAACGGACCAATGATCAGGAACTCTGAAATCTCCGAGGTCCCCCTTTTTGTTCCAGGGCCACCTGAACCTCCTCCTCGCTGCGGTTTTGGATTTCTGCGCGTTGAGTTCCTTCGAAACTTTTCACTGGCAGATGCAGCTCAGTGGACGAGGCCCGTTCTGTTTCGGGAAAGGCTGGAGCCATGCGTGGCCTGACCTGTGTAGAACCCGGCCCTACCTTTGCCTGAGTGCCATCATACCGAGTACATGCTTCCTGTAATCCTTACAGCCCGTGACAGACATTTGCCGATCGCAGTGATGCCTAATGCTACCCACGTATCCACCCTTGGAAGAGGAAATACTCCCCGTACGGTCATCATTGTTACGGCAGCACCACGTCTCACCAAGCTGGACAACCATAAAATATTACAGAGGCCTTTTTTATGAACCAGCGAGCATGGCTCCTGTCCAGAGTCCATTACCAGTGTCATAACCTCTTTCCCATAAACATCCCAGAAAAATGTGCTGATGTGAAAGCTGTAATATTGTCTGCGCTGGAAGGGCCCTGTCATTGCTGTCTGGCTTCTGATAAACTCTCTGCCCTTAGCCAATAGCTACGAAAAAATGCTAACAATAGCAAGCCTGGCTATTCCGGTCCCAGCGAGTAAGACATAGTCGCAGGGTGTGCGTTTCCCTGTCAGCCACTTTTGTTGATGTGCTGCATCTTCCATGACTATCTATCCAGTACAGGGTGTAACTTTTGAAGTCAAAGAGTTAGTTTTTATGGAAACATATCTTTTACACTTCACTTAAAACAGCCATAATAATGCAGTATAGATACCTTCATAATGTCTTATAATGGTCAGTATAAGCCATTATAATTCATTATGAAGGTATTTATAGTGCATTGTAGATCAGAGCTTCATAGAGCATTCATAATGCATAATAAACATGGCTATAATGTGTTATGCCTTTTTTATAGTTTTATCCGTGTCTATGACACTTTGACTGCATTATAATGCATTATGAAGGTATCTATAATGCATCATATATGACTACTTTAAGTTGAGTTACCATACATTATTTATAATAAAAGATCTTTATATCAAACAAGCAATTTAACTACTATCCCTTTAAGAGATGACTGGCATGTTGTGCTCTTGGAATGAGGGCAGCTGAAGGTCACCAATGACAGGAAAAGTCTGGCTGAATAAGCTACTGTCACAGGCCTGTAGAGAGACAGAGGCCCACAGAAACCATCGCGTCAGCCTGAAGATGCCGCTTCTGGGTCCCGCTGTGTACCAGATCCAGCGTCTCTGGTGTGCCTCTGGTGGAGACATCGCTGGCCTGCTTTGGCCAGGTCTCAGTGCTTCCGCACTCTGGAGAAAGACGACTTTGGAGTAACGGTGCGGATGGGTATCAGTGCAAAAAGGGGCAACCTGTTTGTTTTTTAAATGTACGAAAATAGTTTGAATCTGATTATGCATTTCCAAATCAAAACTTTACTTAAGATTACATTAAAATAAATATAAAAGAAAACGCACACACACAAGTGTGATCATTGGTGTAGTGAAGAATACACAGCATTCCTTTTGGAAAATCTGTCCATCTTCCAGCTGCTTACCAGTACAGGATCACAGTGAGCTTGGAGCCCATCCTGGGAAGTACAGGGGCTTGGGTGGGCAAGTCCTTTGAAGATACTTCTAATATTGGTATATTTTGATCAGGTCCAGAAGCTGTGCCAAATACGGTCTTAATCATTTCGTACATATTGGTTTCCTTTGCAATACTTCCATTGTTTCTGCTAGAGCAATGACACGCTGCTGTTTATTGATACAAAGGGCAGATCTGGTTAGCATTAATGCTGCTGGAGTAATAATGGCTCATGGGAGTCTTACTTACACAACTAGCGGAGGCCGGACCAACCAATCAGATGTCTTGGCCCCATTTCTTCTAGTTGCTTTCATTCTGCCATCAGAACATAAGTTAACCTCTCACAAGCCTGTTGCTGAGGAATCATTGATTTGCTCATTGACTGTTTTTAGTCAAACTGTCATGCCCCTTTTGCCCTAGTTGCCTCTAGTCACAATTATGATTTTAAGAGCCTTTTTTTACGGATTAAATGGCAAATCCAGGGCAATTATAGGTGGGGATCACACTGTGTAAATCAGACAACCAAATATGGCTTCCTTTCAGTCAGTATCTACCACACCCATAGGCCCAGCTCTGAGACCAGTCGATAGAAGTATTGATCATTAGTCTGTAGCATAATAATAGGAACTGTGAAGACAAGGAATCATTCCGAAATATGAGTCATACAATGGAATATGAATACCAGGAAAATACCTGATAAAAATCCTCTCTGTGGGTGGGTGGGTGTGCAGAATATTACTGAGGTCATCGGGGGCTGAAGAACATGATTTGAAAGACATGCTCCTCATTTTGTATGCGTGTGTGTGTGTGTGGGGAGGCATGTGGGGGTGGGTTCTGTCAGGTAAACAGCACTAAAACCTGTGGATAGGAAAACGCTCAGTGCTGGTGTGTAGTGAAACATGCCGTGTGTGTCTGTGCACTCTGTAAACACAGTACATGTGTTTGTTTGTTTGTTTGAAATAATGTGGTGTTTGTAGCCACATGTTAGTGTTTATGGAGCGCACGAGAGACACTAAAGGAGCCTGGCGTGATAACGAATCACAGGGACGTCTCCTGGCCCCAGTTTTTCGAACCCTCTCCCGGGAAACCAAAACCAAGCTTTTCTCATTGTGCTTCTCTTTTTTTTTTTCTTAAAGCCAACCACGAGAAACTATTTGGAATCCTTCCCCGCTCCAACAATGCAAAATCCATACGCAGCAAAATAATATTAATAACCACAACGGCAACACAAAAGAAAAGCCTGGGGCTCTGATTTACTCAGCATGACAGGAAAAGATGGCTGACCCGCTTTGGCCTTGAAAGACAGAATACGCTTCATATTCGTAATCACCATGGCCGCTCTTTCATTCTCAGAGGAGAATGGACGAGTGCAATGGGTGACATTGATCTTCATGTCCTGGGAAGCTGGGTATAATCTAATTTGCCAGTTTTACATCCTTAGGTCAGTTAATCAATTGGGGATGTGACTGGGATTCAGAGAGAGGCACGCAGGGGACGTGAGTGCTGAGAGGGGACCTAGAAGACAAGGACAAAGAAAGCGGGACTGAATTATCTCGACATCTTATTAATGAAAGCTTAGGCTCATTAAACCATTATGTTTAGCAGAGCCATGCAAGCCTGCTGCTGTTATCACTGCCTATGAACAGCAGGGGGCGTGGTAATTAAGGACTGTCACCAAAACATTGACATCCTGCTGTTGTACCTTTGAATACTGCGTTAATCCTTCATTATTAGAATGCACAAGTAATTTTTGTCAGGTAACTAAAAAAACATCTGATTTTAAAATATTTCCAGAATTGGCGTTGGGTTTAGCCGTCTTGGTGTTGTACCTTAAAGCAGTGTTTCTCAACCTGGTCCTTTGGGACCCCCAGATGTTCCAGGTTCTTGCTCCCTCCCAGGTCGCAACCAGATAGTCCACATATGGCGCCTTTCTACAGGCACACAGGAACCAGGCCGTACCCAACCCACACTGCGAAGTGACACAAGTTACGGCACGGTTCCAGCTCGCTTCGGTTTTCCACTGCAGAAGGCTCGGCTCGGTAAACTCATCGTCAGGTTTGGAGATCATCAGTAATGTAAAACCAAAGAGACGCTTATTAACTGTTCATTTGGTGTACATTACAATTTACTATGTGTTAATTTCTGCCAGCATGTCTGTGAGAATTGCTGTGTTATGTTAGCATCAAACGCTAGCATTCATTTGTGGAGGTTGGAAAGTTCCAAGTTCTGGGAAAGCATCAATACATCATGATGTACGATACTACTAATAATGAAAAATATACAAAATATGCCATTTTTTCCTTCAGATAATCCATGCATATTGACTCAGATCACTGGTATCTCCATGCATTTCGACCAATCAGGTGGTGGTGATGCAACCAGCTGAGTTAGCAAGTAGGGCCATATCAGCACAGTTACGGATTGGGTGCAGTTTGCATAATTTGCAATATAAAACTGTCTCTTCACGGTATGGTTTGTGTGCGATTTGGTTCTTGGTCCCAGTGGAAAAGCTCCAGTTTTTGCTCCCAACTGGGAGGGAGCAAAAGTGTATGTCACGCAAGGGAAGGGAAGTCGTGGATACGGACAAAGGACTTCATTTGCGGGGTAAACACTATACACAACACGCAACGTTACGTCAATGACCGGACGGGGGAGACAAACTGAAACGCTAAATACAATGAACTAATGACGGTAACAGGAAACAGCTGATGAACACGGGGAATCCACACGTGGTTAATGAGGGGGCGTGGCACATGAGAGGAGCGGACGAGCGGATCATGACAGTGTGGACTGTCTGTAGGTCCCCGTGGACCGGTTTGGGAAACACTGGGCTATCGGATCAGAGCTGTACTGGACAGGGCTTCTGGAATCTATAGAGTTAAAATACAGCAACAAGAATTTGAGTCTCAAACAGCTGAACTCGGGATCAGCTCCCATTCGTTTAGAGAGAAATAAAATCCATTAACTCAAAAATGATTACTGACCACTGCTCCAGACAGTAAGAGAGGTTAGTGACTCCCCGTGGACCAGATTGGGAAACACTGGGGTATCGGATCAGAATTATACTGGACGCGGCTTCTGGAGTTAAAATACAGCAACAAGAACTTGAGTCACAAATGGCTGAACTCAGGATCAGTTCCCATTAATTTAGAGAGAAATAAAATCAACTCACAAATGATTACTCACCACTGCTCCTGACAGTAAGAGAGGTTAGTCACTCCTCGCTGCCATTCATAAATAAGAGCTTTCCCTGGTCAGGGTGTCCCCAAGGACTGGTTTGAGAAATACTATCTTAAGGAAAGGAAAACTTTCGAATGCAATCAAAGTGCGTGTTTAGCAGACGCAAAGCAACATGAGGCACCCAGGCTAGGAGCGCTGGCTGAATCGGTAAACGGTATGAGTGCAAACAGCGGCACAGCTGCCGCTGGCTTCCACACTCGGAAGGGCCGCAGAATCACTCCCGTCACAACGCCATCGCTCCTCCCGCTTCCGCCGCCTGCCATGAAATTATCTCATTAAGTGGCTCTTCGCCTCTCTGTACCTGTTTTTATTTAATCATTAATGGCTTTAGAAGAATGACACCTTCCTGGAAAAAGCCTGCTGGGACAGTTACATCACTCCAGCGTGGCTGTGGCCTGAAACCAGGAGACAGGAGATGCATCACAGCCAAGAGGAACTGGAAACGCCTCCACCGGAGGGAGAAAAATTATAAAAATTTGGGTGATTTTAATCAAATGTAGTGTCTCAGATTGTCTCCTGAGGCTGTGATTTATGGGCATGACCAGTCAAATGATGCTTTTGGTGTTTGGAGATTATAATGAGTCATGTAAGCTTGGAAAGCAGTCACACCTTCATCTGCCTGGGTGGTGACAACCTCTTATTATTATTATTATTATTTTTATTTGGTATATGCAAAAGAGCAGGGATTTTTGCTCTCATTTCCTATGTGGATATAAGGACATGGGTCGAATTTTGGCTGAGTAGGAAACAATGTCCCCTCCACAACCCCAGGGTTGAGGGTTCAAATCCTGTCCTCTGTTTTGTGGCTTTCCTTTAGATGCTCTGATTTCAACCTGCAGCTAGGTGACTCGTGTCTCTGTATCGTATGTGCCCTGTGAGGGACCGACATCCCATCCAAGAAGTTCCCCAGTGTATCCGGGGACCGGTTCCAGTATAACCTCAAACCTGTACTGGATACGCAGCTGGGAGAGGAATTTAAGGACACATTACTTATTTACTATATTACACAAGTGTCTCATGAGAACAATAACAGCACCTGATCTACACGGTCACAGGGATGGGCCCGTGGGGAAATACCACAACAAGTAACAACACGCCCTGTTTTGATTAATGAAAAGCTACAGTTTGGGTTCACTGAACCCAGGGTCCCGTCAAACGCTCACGCTGAAGGTGGCAGCTGGATCGATGACGAGGGCACATGACCCAAATTGCTTCTGCAAATGTTCTTCTCTGGCATGGTGTAAAATAGCTTCAGTCACCATGCGTAAGGGATTTCAGAGAGCTAAGAAGTCATTATTCCCCACAGTGGACACCACCAAGTTCCACTGAATAGGAACTGGTTTATTTTCAATTTTCATACAAAATGAGGTTCACACCTTTATAGCACAGGAATAAATAGAAAGACATACCAGAGCTTATGTAAGGGACGGAAAGAAGATATACCTGGGGCCAAAAAAATTGTCTCCCGCCAATTTCTTTTCTGCGGAAAGGAACCGGGAACGAGCAGATAGACCATAATAACTGTCTCTTCAAGTACCGATGGCTCTCCTGGCCCACTCCAGTTCTGATAAGTGCTACTTCCGTCTGTGTAGTAAAAAGGGCTTTATAAAAGAACGATCTACAGCGGCAGATGCGAGAGGTAACATTTCGTAACATCATGTTTCTTTTTCGCGAAATAAAAAATATCTCTCGTATTTTGAGCGTAATCATGCCATGCATGCAGAGATTGCTAAGCATTCAAAACAAAGCACATAGGCTAATAATAGAATACAAATATGCAGGAGGAAGCGATATCCAATACGTAGGCTATATGTAATTGCATTAATCGATCCCTCTTCCATTCCCGCTTGTCCTATATGGCACTCACACCATTCACAGCTCACCCCAGGTCGACAACCGTGTTAAGCAGGCGTGCCCTGCAATTGCGAAAATAAATTCCATTAATAATAATAATAATAATAATAATAATAATAATAATTACAAAGCTTCAATCAAATGAGTAGATACAGTGCTATGAGAAGGGGCCTCCCTTGATGTACATTTTAATTTGTGCCTAGTCAATTCACAGTGAAGAATAGCTTTGTGGAGTGCAAATTAGACGTCTTTAATTTCTTTGTTGAATGACATTCCTCTCCGCTGCATCAAATATTTAAAATCATATTTGATAAGGAGATCTAACAGACACCCACAACCAGAGAGAATGGAGGACTGTGCCCTGTTTCAGCTTCAAACAAACAGTTTCACAATTTCTACGAGGGCAAAACGTGGGTTACTAATCTCTTACTGTTAATTAAATCAGCGGGGACTAGACGGTTGTAACACCGAGGCAAGAGCTCGCGTTCCACCTGAAATCGTCTATAGCCTCTTTTCCTCAATGCATATTTATGCACACATTTATAATCATGCATATTTATGAACGTGCTTCCTCCGGCGTCACTGCCGAGCGATGCTTTCTCCGGGAGGGGAGGGTGCAGAACCGGGAGAGAAGGGGAAGGCAGACGGGAGAGGGGAGCGAGGGAGGGAGGGACGAGCGGGAAGCCTATAGAGAGGATCCGCCGTGCGGAGACATCAGTAGGCATCGGCACCGTCCGGATAGGAAACCCGATTCAACTCCAGCGCTACAAGGACTGCTACTTTCTTTGTCATGCTGAAGCCCCGCATGCAAGCAACAATACCAGTAAATAATCAGCCGAAATGATTCCGTACATGATGCTTCATTAGTGTCATTATTGTTATTCTTGTTATTGCATGGCGAAAGAGCGGAGAGATGGCTTGGCACAGCTGACCGTGCGGCGATTGTGCGGAGTTGGCAATTATAAATGGTTTTGTCGAAGATCTGATGTTTGGCAGTAATTTGAAGAAACGCGCAGTTGAAGAAAAGCGTCTAGTCTTCTTAGGTTTAGAGTAAGCAGCTTCCTGATCTGTTGGTGATCTGTGCCCGGTTCTCCAGGGGTGCACACTGAAAGCTTCGGTATTTCTCATAAACAGGATCAAAAAGCGAAACCGTGCAGTATAGATAATGGTGTGACAGAGTGCTCTGGGCTGATCATGCTTTAATCCACCATGCCCTGCAACCTCCGAGTTGTTCTTCACCAGCCAGTTTATCCATAGTCTGCTTGGAAGGCAGCATCACACCATCACCGCGGACGGCTCGAGGCGGATATCCGAAAGGACATATCGCCGAAACCAAAGAACTGATGTCAGTCTTTTAACGCATCTGTCTCCCGTCCCCGGCTCGCTCCCTCCATGGGCACCGCGCCACGCATTTGAATGACCTTCCCGGTCTCATGGCTGTGGCACGGAGAATAAAAACTTTGCTGACCGTCAACATCTTCGTCTTCGTGGGGATCATATTGTTCTCGGTGTACTGCAGGATCCAGGAGCGCTCGGAGGAGCTGGTTCAGTTCGGAAGGAGCGCGGAGCAAAGACTTCGCGGCAGGAATGGCAAAGTCACCAACCTGGTCGACAAGCAGGCTATACTTCAGAGACTGGAGCACCTAGAAGATGTAGTGTACAATCAGTTAAACGGTAATTAATATTTACGAGCATTTACCATCGTGTTCTTTTTACTTTATTTGGTATTATTATTATTATTATTATTATTATTATTATTATTATTATTTCAGTTGTCTTGCTTTCTAACGCACAGCTCCTTTGTTCTTCGTCAAGCTGCCAAAGTGGTCCGGGATTATTAATTCCGTTGGCCTCCTTTTTGGTCCCACACCGCAATGGGGCTGATATTTTACTTGCAGGTAATGTGGGCGTGCATAAGAGGCGTATTTATGTCAGAATTTTACTTTAATTCTTTTATGGCAACACGCAAACCTCACAGCTCTGGGAATCCATGTGAAAATCAGTACAGCAGGTTAACCAGCCCATCAGAACTGCTCATTTCATTTCATTTCTTCGAAACAGTGCTTGTTTTCCATCTGTAAATGGAAAATAAGGTTGATTCCTTCATATCTGAAAGCTGAATGAAACTCATGAAAAGTTCAGGAAGATTATATCAGCGGGACAGAGTACGTTTAGTATTTATATTTATTTATTTAGTCTACAGTGACGTACAACCAAGGATCTGAGGTCACAGGGTACGACAGTGTCCACAGAGCAATTTGGATTAAGCAGCTTTCTCATAGCTCTAATATGCAGAGCACTAATATGATTCCAGCCGTGGGTCTTGCACCTATAACCAACTAAACTTAGGCACAGATCCTTTGCCCTGCTGAGCTACACACCGCCCCAAGTAGACAATTCTACAGGGAGCGGATTGCTTCTGACAGTTTGCCGAAATCTTGGTGTGGGGTCGCTGGATGACTGTGAGCCTGGGAGTCGAGACTCCTTCTCCACTGTGTTTCCCGGGTGGCTGAGCGATTCCAACTGTGGCTGCTAACACCCCCTTCAAGTGTGAGATGTGTGTATTGCGCTCTCCTCTGGCATGTCAGGACAGCGGCATTCAGCACTGTGATCTAGTCCCAGGAGAGGAAAGACAGTGATACACCCCAGGACAAACTTTTCTGTCCTATCCACAAGCACGAACAGGTACCAAGACTGGCTGATAGATCAGCTGTCCCTGACAATGGGCTGTCCTGATCCCATTAATAATGCATTTCCGAGGGAAAGCTCTTATTTATGAATGGTAGTGAGGAGTCACTAACCTCTCTTACTGTCTGGAGCAGTGGTCAGTAATCATTTTTGAGTTAATTGATTTTATTTCTCTCTAAACGAATGGGAGCTGATCCCGAGTTCAGCTGTTTGAGACTGAAATTCTTGTTGCTGTATTTTAACTCTATAGAATCCAGAAGCCCTGTCCAGTACAGCTCTGATCCGATAGCCCAGTGTTTCCCAATCCGGTCCACGGGGACCTACAGACAGTCCATACTTTTGCTCCCTCCCAGTTGGGAGCAAAAACTGGAGCTTTTCCACTGGGACCAAGAACCAAATCGCACACAAACCATACCGTGAAGAGACAGTTTTATATTGCAAATTATGCAAACTGCACCCAATCCGTAACTGTGCTGATATGGCCCTACTTGCTAACTCAGCTGGTTGCATCACCACCACCTGATTGGTCGAAATGCATGGAGATACCAGTGATCTGAGTCAATATGCATGGATTATCTGAAGAAAAAAGGGCATATTCTATATATTATATATTCAGTATTAGTAGTATCATTCATAACAATGTATTGATGTATTCCCAGAACTTGGAACTTTCCAATCTCCTACTTAAAAAATGAAAGGGATTCATAATGCAAATTTACACAAGTGAATGCTAATTCCGCTAGCATTTAATGCTAACATAACACAGCAATTCTCACAGACATGCTGGGGGAAATTAGCACATAGTAAATCGTAATGTACAGCAAGTGAACAGTAAATAAGTGTCTTTTTGGTTTTACATTATTGTTGGTTTATTGCTGGGGGCTAAACCTGTGTGCCTGTAAACACAAGGTTGCCGGTTCAAACCCAGCCTCAGCACATCTGCGGGTCCTTGAGCGAGGCCCTTAACCCCCAGCTCCCTGGGTGCTGCTGTGGGGACAGCGGACAGCTTACTCTACAAAGAGCAAGTTGAAGGAGGCATAAAGGCAATTTCCCCACGGGGATCAATAAAGTATCAATAATAATAATTATTATTATCTCCAAACCTGGCAATGAGTTTACAGAGCCGAACCTTCTGCAGTGGAAAACCAAAGTGAGCTGGAACCGTGCCGTAACTAGTGTCACGTCGCAGTGTGGGTTGGGTACAGCCTGGTTCCTGTGTGCCTGTAGAAAAGTGCCATATGTGGACTGTCTGGCTGCGACCTGGGAGGGAGCAAGAACCCGGACCATCTGGGGGTCCCCAAGGACCAGGCTGAGAAATACTGCTTTAAGGTACAACACCAAGAGCGGCTAAACCCAACACTGATTCTGGAAATATTATAAAATCAGAACAGTTTTTTTAGTCAGCTGAGAAAAATGTGGACTGTCTGGCAGGGATTATGGAGGGAGCAAAAACACAACCCGACTGTGGGTCCCTGAGGACCGGATTGGGAAACACTGCTATAGCCCATTGGCTAATTCTGGTAGGCCATGCAATCTGTAATGCAGGAGAGATGTGATGAAATTTTGTCCTGTGAACACCAGGGCCTCAGTTAATGCTTCCATCTCTCATACCTTCTGGAGGCTTGCAACTTTAAGTGCCAGGGCTGTAAAATCAGTTTAATATCCCCCTGTAGGGGGCGGTGTGGAGGCTGTGTGCTGGTTGTGGGTTAGAATGGGACCCTGGCATTGTGTAAGTGTCCACAAGGGCTTCCCTTGAGTACATTGTTGTCATGTCACCATCTAAAATGGAATGTTCAGGTGAATTTGGGCCTTTGGAATGATGTCACCGTAACAACACCTGGCTTTGTGCTCCGTGCTTCGTGGGACAGACTCCTGATTGACGTGTCCAGTGACAGGATGGGCTGATTTCCCTGCCGGGGGGGCGGTTAGGGACACATTCAACCACTGCTCTCAATCCTGTGAAAAGGGTGCTTGCTGCATCGTCCTCAGAGAGCTTCTGCCCTTCAGACTGCTGTGTCTAAATTAATTAAGCCCTATAAATGAAATACCCTTTGACATCTGGGGGGGCAAGGGGATGGATGCGAGAGGCAGGACGGTGCAGATCTGGGTGGATCTGAACTGTGCCAGTGGTCACTTTGGGGTCACTGGACACAAGCTGCTTTCATATATATTTCAGGGGGCTGGGGACCTTTCTGTTTTATATAATCACACACAATGGACACAGTAAAGTACATGACTGCTGAACACAGCTCTGGGGGAAATACCACGCCTAGTGACACTTCTAGGTCAATGCATTCAGAACAGGAAGATGAACTAACAAGCAGCAGAATGGCTTTAACTAATTCATGCAAAATTTTTTAGCTGGAATTGAGTTTCTCTGGAACTGTGCTCTGTCGCATTCTGAATTTCTAGGTTGTCCCTGCGATAGAACATGTCTGTGCTAGACACTGTTCTGTGAAACACATCCGTCTATGCTTGGACCTTATCTGTGATGGAATGTATCTATGCTGGGTGCTCTATGCTCAAAAATATCTATCTTAGGAACTTATCTGTGATGGAATGTAACTATGCTGGGTGCTTTATACTGAAACATGTCTATGCTAGTATTGTGGGGTTCTTTATGCTAAAACTGAAACATGTCTATGCTGTCAGTGTGGGGTTCTTTATGCTAAAACATAGCTATTGTGTATAATTGAATATATTTAGGTAGCGTGCTCTATGCTGCATTATAGCAGCTTCAGAAAGTTAATGTGTAATGGAATATACCTGCGCAGGGTGCTCTATGCTGCTCTGCATATCTATGCTGGTCCTTTGAGCCAGGAGATCTGCTGAGTAATTCAGTAGGGCCTCTTTCAGCCCTTAATGTTAGCCATGGATGTGGTGATGGAAGAGGCCTGTCGTATGATTTCAGCACACATCAGGAGTTACTGTGCAGTGCTCACCCGACTCCCAGTCATGGTTCTGTGGGAATTGGCCGTCGATGAGTCGCTTGTAAGTGGGGCTGAGCAAGCGAGCCACGGCTAAAATCATTAATCTACTGGCCGTTTGGTTGCTAAGCAGTGTGACACACGCGACTTACAGTTCAGCTCTTGTAATGGGTGTTTTTATAAGAGAAAAACAAGTTAATTACCCAGCGTGAGGGTCCAACAGCAGAGTCCTGGGTGGGAGGTGAAGCTGTCAGCGCAGGGATCGCTAATCATGTTTTCCTAATTGCCAAGTTACTTATTCCCCCAAAGCAAATGAAAGGCTTCATTTCTGCCAGCAGAGACTCCTCTTAATTGTCTTAATTGGCGAGATTTGGATAATTTAACTCTGTCGTCACGCCTCTGCCTTTTGTCTCTGTAGTCATTCTTTTACTTGCCTCTTGCAGCACTCAATAAGTTTTTGATGCTGAAGTGACTGGTGATTATTTTTTGGACACAGTCTGGGGAGGTTCCATGAAGAAATAATTGTTAAAGACCGTCACATTTAGGGAGAAGGCAGAGTTTGGACCTCCATCCATGGGAGAAAATAAGTAAATTAAAGAATAGACAAATACCTTCGCTAAACAAAAGCTTCTGGCTTTGAGGAATTTTTACTCTTGATTCATGGTGTCTGGTCATTTTTTCAGTTATAATGACTGACATTTATTGAAAACTAGATATGTCTAGGATGCCAAATTGTAATTCAATGTCCCTTGTCACCCTCCGTGGTATTGAACAAGAGTTGGGTTATGCACGTTGTGTAGACAGGCACATATGGTGAAGGTAGAGTTGGAATTAGAGCATATGGGCTAGCAGAATCGATGTTATGATGCTTACGTTTGTCTGTTTCCTTAAGGGTGCAGGAGGCAGGACCAAGAGTGTGGTGGTGTTAGATTATTCTGAACACAGGCTGCGGTCTCCAGCACAACCCTAAGGTTAGCGGCCACTAGTGTCATTTGAGGGAGCCTGGGCAGGTGAAGGTGGAAGGTGCTGTGACTTTGGAAAAAAATGCCCGTGCCAAGCTGGTCACCGTAACATCAGCGAAAGTGGGACCGGCTATCACGTCCAAACCTTCCGCAAACCCGAAAAATTCAATCTTAACTGATATACTTGTCACGCCCAGCTCCGGTACGATCCTCGTGTGTGCCACGCCCCCTCATTGCCTCGTGTTAATTCCTAATTGTCATCACCTGTTTCCTGTTCCTCTTGGCTTGTCCTGTGCATTTAGTCCGCGTCTCAGTCAGTGTGCCCCAGATCGGTCATTGATGTAGTGTTGTGCCTTGTCAGTGGATGTCCGTGCCTGTCAGCCCTTCGTCTACAATAAACCCCGTTTCCCCGTCCATCCGACTGATCTTGCCTACTTTCTGCTCGCCCTCTCCACGCAACGTAACAATACTTTTGTCTAATATCACCGGAGCCAGCGCTTATTAGCGGAACAACGTTACTTTTTTATTCTGTAGAAAATGAAAGATCGATCTGCTGGTCAAATTATTTAATAAATCACGAACATGTTGCAAGTTGAATAAATAAAATATTGTGGTGCTCAAGTGGTGAAGAGATCATGAGGCAGACAGCAAAGTTCAGCTTTTAGCAGACTTTTATTATGCGATCCTTAAAAGGACAGCGGTAAAACAGCGAGTGACAAACCAACAGAGACAAACCGGGGAGAAATACAGCCTTTAAGGATACAAGAGTGGTTACAGGCAGAGTGCAAGGAGTCATACTCTGACTTTTTTCAGTTGGGCAGCTTATAAAATATTAAAATCCAAAACAGATAATAAAATAAATCCAAAAAACATAATTCATATGGACCTATAGTTTACTCTCACTTCCTCCTACATTCCATTTCCATTCTTTTCTTTTTGTTTCTAAAACCGGTGGAAACACTGGCAGGTTCTCAAAAGGCACCAAGCAAGAACCAGTACTGGCATCAGCACCGGCTCTGGCTCCATGTTGGTGGAAATGAGGAATAAATGTCTCAGTTCCCTGTAATGCCCCCCCCCATTCCCACTACTGTAATTGGCTCACCCATCTGATGACATGGCAGTACCCCTGGGGGTTTATGGTCTCTTAACGAGGACACGGCACCCCCCTCCCCCGTCCATGCGTTCGTGACCCACCATCACCTTTTGCCGTTTTTATAAGCTGATTGACTCATTGATAGCTGGTGGTGCTGAGAAGCCGACGAGACTCAGGATGGGCTCAGTCTTACACTCGTCTGCATTCTGTCCTCAGGAGAAGAACCTTTCATTATGTATTATTTATGTCATTCAGGCCTTTAATGCAAGCTGCCACAAATCTATCTGGAATGGAGAGAGTCCTTGCTACAGCTGTCAGTTATTTTTTAATATTTCTGAATAATTCACATGCCTACTTGCGTACTACAGCATGGCTGTTTTTCTGTATTTTTTGTTGGTCCTTTGGTGTTAAGATTCGTTACTTCTTTTGTGTGTTTTGTTTGATTCTAAAACGGTCGATGCTGTAAATTCTTAATGATCTCAGGACAGATGAACCATTCAGATGAACCTGGACAGGGCTGTGAAACAGAACCACCATTTGGGCTGGTTTTTCCCGCCGACACCTCAGTGGGGTTCTGGGTTCTCCGTCATATTCCAATTTCCCTAACAGATGTTATATTATATATATATTGTTGCTGCTCCCCCTCCATTTCCAGAGCAGTGTGAACTTGTGTAAATGAGACACGTGTCGTGGGGAACTAGGGGCTGTGCCATTTTGCCATTTAACTTCAGTCAGAATAATAACCGTCAGTGGCTGCCTGGGATGTCCAACCTAAGGATGTAGGACTGAATCCTATAGCGTTAGGGCTTGACAGGCCGGCCTGCCACTTACAATATGTTTACTGTCTCGCTCGTCCTTCCAGAGGCCCAGCTCTGTGTTTCTGGTGGTCTGAGGCAGACGAACGGGTTACTGGCCAGAGGAAGTTGATGCTCAGAGCTCAGGCATTTTTTGTCTGACCCCTTGCATAAAAGAAGAATAAAGAAGGTCTGGTTTAGAAGTGCACTCTTTTCTCCTTTCCCTCGTTTTGTGTAGAGGTTGTGAGGCTGGACGTTGCCGCTTCATGCCGGTGCTTCCCGGTGGATGATGGGCATCTCAGGCACGGTGTAACCGCAGTGATCAGGTTTATCCACGTGTCTCTTGCAGCCCATAGGGTGTTTCCATGTGATCGACCGGGTGGGGCACCTGTGTGCTAATGCCCTAAAATATGATCATTTAAAGGGAGGGAGGGCACTCCTCATCCTCCACATAAGCACGGCCGCGTTCCCCTGCCTGGCGACGGCCGCGTTCCCCTGCCTGGCGACGGCCGCGTTCCCCCTGCCTGGCGACGGCCGTGTTCCCCTGCCTGGCTTTGGGTTGCAGCGCCGTTGCATCACAAGATGGGCCGAGGAAGGCCAGCTTCTCTCATAAAGCCGCTCTCAGATTAGTCAGGGCCCCACTGCCACCCCCACCGCCGTGCCCCACAGGGTGGCGCCGTGGGGGCCCAGGCTGGACAGCTTCGTCGAATTTCCAGATTCTAGGTCGTCTGCCCCTCTTCAGTTTGGGATGCATCTCTTCAGCCTTGAGGTGAATTTTCAGCGTGGACTTAAAATGGGAGTCAGCGTGATTGGGGAGGGGATGGTTTACTGCAGCATGCTGGTTCTGTACTGTCCAGGGTGCTGGTGCTGTAGTCGCCAGTGAGCTGGTTCTGTAGAGTTCCGTGTCCACTGAGCTGGTTCTGTAATGTTCCGTGTCCATTGAGCTGGTTCTGTAGTGTCCAGCGTGCTGATTCTGTAGTGTTCAGTGTGCTGGTTCTGTAGTTGCCAGTGAGCTGGTTCTATAGTATTCAGTGTCCAGTGATCTGGTTCTGTAGTATTCAGTGTCCAGTGATCTGGTTCTGTAGTGTGCAGTGTCCAGTGAACTGGTTCTGTAGTGTCCAGTGTGCTGGTGGAAGGCTTGACGCTTATGTTTCATGGACACAAACACTGTGGACGTTATTGTTTATGTGCTTTTTTGGGGAGTGGATTTCACAGCACGATGGTGCTTTATACCTGGAAGCGTTATGAGTTGACATATCTCACAAGTTCACAACATCGCCCCAGTCTGGCTCTAGCGCTGCTCCTCGTCTGTGATGTCCAGACGGGCCGGGAAGCTGAAAGCTCGTTAAAACATCCCTGTGGAATCCCCCCGGCAAGTGCCAGGTCACACGTAAACACAGTCTCTGCACGCACATGCCCACCCAAGATGGCTGTTGATTGGCTGTTGGCTTGTCTTGTTTGCGCTCTTCTGCGTGGGGACTCGCTCGCTGCCTTGTTTCTTTCTCACATATGGATTTTAATTGGGAATCCTGAGAGCCCAGCTGTGTCTTAACAACGGAGACACGGCGCCGTGCTAATTTTCCCATCGTACCCTCATAATTAGCCTTCCAGTTCGTCCTTGAAATGCTACTGTTGTTTTTACTGATACACGGGGATAGAAAGAGTGAATTTTCCCATCGCAATGTGCATAATCAAGGAATATAGAATTTTGTGAAATATATCAGGTTGTGTAATTGAACTGTTTGTTAACAAAACAACATGAAAGATGTACCAACAGTTATTCTACCAGTCTATATTCATAAAATGAAGACAGAGCCTTTTCCATGTCCTGCTTTGAATAGCCTTTTTAATGTTTTGCTTAAAAACCCTTAAGATTTTAATGATATAGCAGTAGTGCTTGTAACATGAGGTGAGATCCAATTCCAACACTCTGCTCTGGTGTCAATGTAAAGAAGATATACAGGGGGCGGGTTCTGATCCGCATGCTGGTGTTGGTGTAAAGGAGGGATACAGGGTGTTTGGTTCTGACCCGCATGCTGGTGTAAATGAGTGGTGTTCCCACACTCCTGTCTGTCTTCTCTGGAGGTGACAGATTGCCTCGGCGATCCCCGTAAGCCGGCCTCAGCGCCCAGCCGCCAAGCGGCTCCCAAACGGTGGCATTTCCTAGGCCTGCTGGATTACGGGCCCCCGCTACACGGTTATTGCGTCGCCCTCCTTCCCGTCCGTCTGGGACACGGAAACGCAGCCAGAATATTTCTGAGGACCAGAAAAAGTATATTTCTAAGTGAACAGGAAGGAAAAATCTCATTTTTTGGGCATGGCCCTTGTTTCTTTGTCTGAGATATCAGTTTTCCTGCTGGTATTATGCCAATGAAGAATTCTCAGCGAAAGCGCGGTATAAGAGCAGGCATACGGGTGCATGACAGGGGGGCTACCGGGTTATGGGCTTAGAGAGAAACTCCTGGGAAGAGAAGTTAGGGGAGGGCTAGCCAGCAGCATGGCTGAATGTGTGATCTGGGCTTATATTAATGGTAATATGGTAATTAGGTCGCGCACCCCCCTCGTCTAACAGCGGGGTGGCCAGTGAGTCAGGGTGACATGACATGTTGCTTTTTTTTTTTTTATGATGAGATGCTGTGTGTCTCCTATCTGACAGGCAGAGACAAAAACATCAGCTCGTTTGTGGTGGAAATCTGACAGCAGACCTGAAGCCTTCCCTCTCCCAGCAGGCCTTTAACGGCCCCCCCGCCCGCTGACCTCCTGGGGTCGGTGATCCTCTCACATTGGGGTGTGGAGGTTCGGTTATTATAAGCCCGAAGCGGTTGGAGCCGTAGACGATGCTGGCAGTAGCGGTATGTGAGTGTAGCGAGTAGATTTTAGCTGGGATCCAGTTGAGCCTCACGGTTCCTGACTGTGGGGGAAGGAGGCCGGCTTCGCCTTTGCTCATTTGATCATCTGCTCTCTGTATCTTCTCGATGGCCAAGTCCACTACAGAAGGAGTCTCCCGACGACTGGTGAGCTGAGCCTCCCTGAGACTCCCCGCCTTCCTGTTTCCACAGGTCTCGCCAAACCGATGGGACTGGTGGAGGGTCCTGGGGGGCTGGGACAGGGGGGCGTGGCCGCCAGCCTCCGTGACCACGCCCACGAGGCGGAGGGCGGGAAGTATGAGGAGTACGGCTACAACGCCCAGCTGAGCGACCGCATCTCATTGGACAGGGTCATCCCAGACTACAGGCCCAAACGGTGAGTGTACAGTATCAGCGTAACATGATAAATAAGATTAACAAGAGGACGCATTGAAAAATGTGTGGCTTATTTAAAAAACAGGAATGCACAAAGCACAGGGAATGGGTGACCAGCTGAACATTATTATATTTAAATATCCTCCAGTGATTATCCAGGACAGGATTGCGAGGGGGTCTGGAGCCAATCCAGAGCAGCACAGGGCACAAGGCCTAGGTACACCCTGGATGGGATGCCAGTCCCTCACAGGGCACAAGGCCTAGGTACACCCTGGATGGGATGCCAGTCCCTCACAGGGCACAAGGCCTAGGTACACCCTGGATGGGATGCCAGTCCCTCGCAGGGCACATATATGGACATTATGGGCAGGTCAGGGACACCACTTGGCTGCTGGAGGAAAGCAGAGTGTCACAGATGGGGAACGCGCACACAGTCAGGGGGGTGGTGGAGAGGGGGGGTTTGCAGCCCCAGACCCTGGAGGTGCGGGACCACAGGGCTCCCTAGAAACTTCTTACCTTTATTTAACCAAGAAAATTGTTCAAATTAAGCATTTAACAAGCGGAGACCCATGAGCCACCAATTTATCCTGTAACAATTAACAGAATAAACTGAATAAACTGAAATCAATGTGGTTGCTGTTTAAGTCCAGCTTATGTGTCGAAGGAAAATAGAATAACTTCAGGGTCCAGTTCAGCACGTCACACCAATAGCAAAATTAAACCAAATTAGTGCTGGGATTGCTTGTGCGTGTGGCATGATTCCTGAGAGTACCCCCCCCCCACCCGTAAGGGACTCCTGTAGAGCCTGAAATACGAGGCCCTTCAATATGGTGAAAGTACCTTTAAATTAGCTGATTGTTCGCAGCTAGTCGGCTGTGTAAGCTTCTCTCGCTAACAGTTAGCTAACGGATTCAAATGTAACACGGCAATTGGTCTCGGTAGTCAAACACTGGGTTCAGTCAAAAAATTAAGAGCTGCATTTATCAGCAACGTCTTTAATCGCAGCATGAAAGGACAGCTTCCTGACCGCTTGTGGTGGACGAAAACGGGATTTTTATGGACGAGTAAAGGCGACACGAAGGAACGGGCTGATTTTAGATTAATAACGCGATGCATCCAAGTCACAAAGACCTTCAAAGAAAGCCATAACTCTGTGGCATTTTATATCAGCTTTGGAAACAGATAATAAAACACAGGAACACAGTAATAAATGGGAGAAGCCAGAGCGCTCCGGACAAGAATCTCTTTTGCTTGCAAAGAACTCGATAGATTTGCACAATCCTTGATAATCTTTCCAAAACGTTCAGATGGAAGGACTAATTAATAGCAGTTGTTATGGAGATGAGATTTGTGGATGTTATGGTCTTGGTGGCCCAGTTTTGAGATGTGAATGTAAGTCGATGATCACACTTCCAGGGTTATGGATTGACCTGGAGGTATTCAGCTGCCCTACTGATCCAGCCCTCACAGAAACAAAGGACAGACAAGTGGTGGTCAGCAAAACAGGCCTCACAAAAGAAATAATCTGAAATTGTGGTTAAATGAGGATATTTAAATGGTTTATCAGGTCAGGTCAGATTGGGGAGCATGCACTGGTATGGTGCGTCGCTGCGCCCACCACATGACTAAACACCTCAGGATCCCGGTTCATAACCCCCCAGGCAGACATGCGGTCGAGTCCCACTCACCGGAAATAGCCATCCATCT
The DNA here is from genome assembly GCA_025773925.1 of Cryptomyrus ogoouensis. Classification (NCBI taxonomy): domain Eukaryota; kingdom Metazoa; phylum Chordata; class Actinopteri; order Osteoglossiformes; family Mormyridae; genus Cryptomyrus; species Cryptomyrus ogoouensis. The sequence goes on along the minus strand of JAOYFF010000009.1, from coordinate 181,007 downwards.
GCCGCAGCCTGGTGTTATGTGGGTGTCCCTTTGGCCCGGTCCAGCTGCCCGGGTCCTCAGCAATGAAGATCCTGCGAGCTGGATCACCCTCGGGGAATCGCGCCACATGAGATAAACTTTTAGCTGTCCTACGTCTGTGGCTTTCAAAAAAGAAACAAAAAACAAGATGAGAAATGGTTCTCGATTGGAGCTGAAACTCACCTGCCAATCAAACTGATGATGAAGTGGGGGGGGGGGGGCTGGTGCCTCCTGGGAGGGTAACAACTCAGCAGAAACCCATGTGCTGGTCCCTCTGCAGCTGCAAGCAGATGGTCTACCCAGATGCCCTTCCGCAGATCTCCGTGGTGTTCATCTTTGTGAATGAGGCCCTCTCGGTCATCTTGCGGTCGGTCCACAGTGTGGTCAACCGCACCCCCGCCCACCTGTTGAAGGAAATCATCCTGGTGGACGACAACAGCGACAGCGGTAAGGCCTACACTCACCCCATGTTTGTCTTTGTGTGTGAGTCTGTCATCCATGCCAAGCCCCTTTGGCATCAGTGAAGACGAACCAGCCATGATCCAGGTCCAGAGGTCTATAGGAAGCTTCACATTAAGCGTGGTTGAGACTACAGGGGCCTCTTTTGGTCTTTCGGATCATGCAGCTAGTTGTCACCTCTCTTTCAGGCCCGCTGTGCCCGATTCCAAAACCGAACAAAAGTTTTTCTGTGCCACAAAGGATTGCCACAGCCCCCGCCAACCGCAGTCCCACCTTGCAATTATTAGCTGGGGCAGTGGGACCATCAATTTCCAGGAGAGCGGAGATGACACCTTCAGCAAGGTGCCAGACTAAGCTCATCCCCTGGGAGCAGAGTCTCTTTTATCTCTCAGAATATCCCTGATCATGGGATTTAAATTTAATACATTGGTATGTGTTCAATTTCCTTTGTTAGACTGGTAATATGTGTGTGCAGGTGTCTGCGGAGAAGGCACACGGTAAGAATCAGCTTTGGCCAATGCGTCTGACCGCGGTCCGGCTTTCCGGACGTCTCTGTCTTGACAGCCTTGCGGGTTGTCGTGGACCTCAGGTGTTCGTCCTTCCATATGCGTTGGTGTGAAGAGGCTGGCAAGCAGCAGCTGGTCTACAGCCGACTGTAGCGACCGGGGAAGCAGGCGGATCGAGGCATGACATCCAACTCCGGCCAGCAATCAGTCGTGGCTGATTTGGGCCGACCTAGAGGCTGACTCAGACGCTGCCGTGTCGAAGTCGAAGCAGTAACGCAGCTGGCTGGTTGAGGCATCCCCCGATCTCCTCTTGGGGACTGAGCAATGCGAGGCTCTCAGATCTCAGAAGCAAACCGGCTCTTTGTCTTCCATACTTGGTGCTCTGTGTCCATCCCTCTCAGCCGACTCAACCATTCCTTTCATTTTGGCCGCGCCATCGCCTCACCCGTGCTGCCTTACCCAATCCATCCCCCGGGGCCATTTTCATTACTCAAACCTGGCTGCGTACACCCCCCCAGCCCCCCCCACCCGCCCCCCCAGTGCTGCGAGGAGGAGAGAGAGCGGAGAGCTGTCCCTTTCAATCGGTGTGACTGAGAACGTCCTCAGTGCCACGATGGATTAACCAATCAGCTCCCTCAGCCAATGTGTCCATTCATTCATCCATCCATCATTTTCCCAGTTGTCAGGATCACCTTTCGCGACGGTGCCAGACAATATTTTCTGCCTTCCCTCCCAAGTAATATTGCTCAGACCCCGATTCCCACAGCAGTCCTCATACCCACGGGCTGCTGCCTGTCATCTACGTTATCTTGCCCTTTTCTCCGCTAACTGCTTCTGTGATGTGTCCTCCCACCCCCCACCCTACTGCAGTGGAGCTCAAGCTGAACCTGGATCAGTATGTGAACAAGCGGTACCCAGGGCTGGTGAAGGTCGTGCGGAACGGCAAGCGAGAGGGGCTGATCCGGGCCCGGATCCTGGGCTGGCGGGCCGCCACCGCGCCGGTCGTTGGCTTCTTTGATGCTCATGTGGAGTTCAACGTTGGCTGGTGAGAGCAGGGCTGGGGTGGGGGTGTTGCGTCGTGATGCACCCAAAGCTCCCATCTACTCAGACACCTTCTGGACTTCCATTCAGAGTCAAATCACCGCGACCTGCCCCTCTTCCAACACTCACCACCCCCAGCTAGTTCCCAATCACCCACTTACACTCCTGATTTTATTTACAACTAACTATAAAGCCATTAATTTTTGGGGGAGGAGTCTGAGCAAATAAACATTATTTTAATCTCATTAAACAGATTTTTAGGAAAAGGCTGGAGTGGAACTTGGGGGCAGTGTGTGGCTCAGTGCTAAACCTCTATGCCTGTGAGCCAAAGGCTGATGCTTGAAGCCCAACCTCTGCAGAACAGTCACGTCTGTGGGCCCTTAACCCCCAGCTCTGTGGGCGCCTCCGCAGGTGGCTGCCCTTCACTGCCAAGCTTGCTCTCACCTACATGTGTGTCTGTGCATCATGGAGAGCAAGATGGGGTAGATGAAAATAGAATTCCCCAACGTGGATTAATAATGTATTATTAATAAATATTTAGAAGATTCTTATAAGAATGGTAACATCTTGCTTTTTAATACCAGTTCTTTCTCACTGCTGATCTGGGACACTGTAAGCCCTTCCCTCCCCAAAAAATTTTTTTTTTGCTGTACATGGTAAATAAGTGAATGTGGTTTTGTTGACTGTGGGAGGGATATTTCGCTGACTTTCCTGTGTCCCGTAAACATTATGGGACACTTAATCCTGTCTCTGTCCTTGTGAATAATAACGATGGCTGTTTAACACACGTGTTTTGTGTGAAGACATCAGCCTTATCAGACAGCGCAGGCTGGCGTTAGACAGCATGTTTTTTTTTTCCCGGGGATGATTAAAGAAAGGCCTATTCGAACAGCTAATTAGTTTCAGGCATGTCACCACTGACACGCCGCGGTCAGCTCCGCCCCCCCCTTGCCCGTCCGGCGTGTGAGCCTGTTGCACGCCGATACAGGTGTGATAAGACGTCCGCTCGCAGATCGCGGACTCGCAAGCATGGCCTCTACCCCAGTGGCTGCCTCATCTGTTTTTCCATCTGCTCCCTCATTTTTTAAAAACAGAAGTAAACAAGAATATTTTCCCCCTTCTCTCCATCTGTATTTCCATCCCAAGATGCCTTGCAGATGAAACTGGGCGTGAATCTTGGCTTTCACGTTAAACCGTGCCCACTACCCTGAAGCCGGTCATGTGCACGTTTAAGCTAAATAAGCAAGCCGGCCTATAATTCACGCTCTCAAGCCGCGGATGCGTCTACACCGAACCATATCTGTGCCCTGAAGCTGAGCTTGTCCTCACAGGCTCACTATAATGTGGAAAAGAGAAGCTTAATCTAAGAACATTCTCAAATAACCAGAAGGAAAGGATGGAGGTAAAATCATAGAGCATAAAATCAAAGTGTATTTCCACTGGGTACAAAGATTTAGTGAACAGTCAGCTATTTGTGTCGTCACATGATGTGAGGTGCCAGGAATGCAACGTTTCTGCCAGAAGACCTCTGGGGGGCACTGATCAGCTGACCGCCATCTATTAGAGAAAGACGTCATTCTTCCGTAGATACGACACATTGGTCTTTTCCGGCAAGTAAATAGAATAAAGTCCATAAAGTCCTAAAACGGGATGAGGGGGCGGAAGGGATCCTGTCAGGCGTCCTCGCTGGATCTCAGCACATCATCTGCAGGTTGTCTCTGCCTCTGCGTGATGTGAGTCAGACTCCCTGATGCAGAGCGGCCCAATTCCTCCGTCAACTCCGCAGCACAAACTCGGTGGAGGGAGGGAGGGACGATTGGAGTACTTTGGATAGTGATCTCGTCCATTGGGCCCCAGTGTCTTACTGTTTGAATCTATTAGCTTTACATTTACAGCTCAATACTTCCTCAAGTTGCTCAGGTGAGGAAGAACAGATGTGGATTTGAGTGCCGGAGTGTGGTTTCCATGGAGATACCCAGGCCTGATCGGTAGCCCAAGTCTCTTACACCATCTGACACCATTTGTCCCTTGTCTCGGACCTGTGAATTAGGCTTGGGGCCAGAGGACTCTGATCCTCAGGCCTACCAGTGGGAGTGGACAATGCAGTAGGGTGGAGTGATGCGGTTCAGAAACTGGAGGCTTTCTAAATTTAGTCTCCAGTTCTTCCTGAACTCCAGTTGTTCTCCTACTCACTTTAATCCAGTAAGGTTCCAGCTAACAGCTGCGTGTGTCTCAAGACTCCCTTGATACATTCTGAGCAGGATTCAACCCCAATGAGAGACCGGTATAACCTTCAATCCAATTCATTTTCATTTTAATTTCAGCTCATTTAATTTCATTGTCATTTCAGTTCATTGGGATTTTGCTTCATTGAGAAAGACTCCAGAAATGAATGAAGAACTTCTCTCTCTCCCATTCAGTCCTGGACACCAGTGACGGTGTGTCAGTGAGCTGAAGTCTTAGTCGCGTTTGTGTGCATTGTTGCCTTTAACTGAAGAGTAATTTGTAAATTCTGCATGAGGCTTGACATGCATCCGTCCTGTTTGCAGGCCAAATTAAATTAACTGGGCCGAGAAGGGCATGCAGTGTGGTACCCAGCATCTGCTTGGCTCCCAATTAACCAAGAGTAACTCACAGCTCCTTGCTCTTCTCATTTATTTATTCCATCCAAACTTGCATCTTTAAAAGTCTTATCCAGTACAGGGTCGCTGGGTGATTGGGGCGGGGACTGGGATGATGAGGTTTATTTTATTTTGCTCTGGGTATATGTGTGATTTATAGGTCATTATTCGGTGCTGATGATTGGCTCGTGTCCCCAATCAGGGTGGAGCCAATCTTGACCAGAGTGAAGGAGGATCGCACACGCATCATCCTCCCTGCCATTGACAACATCAAATACAACACCTTTGAGGTACAGCAGTATGCCAACGCAGCGCACGGCTACAGCTGGGGCCTCTGGTGCATGTACATCAGCCCTCCACAGGCTTGGCTGGACAAGGGTGACGAGAGCGCCCCCATCAGGTAATCATTATGCCATGTAGGAAAACCCAGGAGTGATTGAAGTCTCTGGTCTTGTGTGTTTAAATTATGCAAGCTGGACCGACTTATATAATAAACACTGCAATGCATTTAATCTCGGATTGAGTCTGACGTGCAGTTCTGAACGGGAGAGTCTGTCGGAGGTGGGAGTAACTCTTCATCAGCGCTCAAGCATCTCGACTTTGCTTTCAAAATGCAGCCCCATCTTGAAAACATGAATTATGCACTAGCTATGATAAATCAATCCCTTGCTATTGGAATGCCGGTCGTTCGCGCAGTCCCGCTGAGCGATGTTTCATCGCGGTAGTGCGGATGGCCAGGAGCCTCTAAAGGCCGCGCGCACACCGGTGCCGCTTGATCTTTATGTTAGATGACGACAGAGGCACATATGTTCGGCTAATTGCTTATTTCAGTCTTCATTATAGCCAGGAATGTGCCGTCTCGGTAATAAATGGGCCAGGGAGAGATTTATACACAGTTGCTTCACATATAATGGGCTCACAGGGCGAATGCAGAAAGAGCCGTGAAATCGATTCAGAATTTCTTACCCGATTACTCCCTTTGACATTTGAAAGAAGCCCTCCTGCTCTTTTTTAAATGTTACATTTTCATCCTTTTCATTTGGGCGTTTTAAACGATAGCAGGCAGTCGGGGTGACATTTTGGAATCGTTCCTGCAGGACAAGCGGTCCCCCGCTTGCCTTGTGACTTCTGCCAGCGGCGGAAGCGGATGACATCATGTCCTGGGAGCCGGCTTCCAGTCGCGGCAGGATGTACCTAAGCCTGCTTGTGGCCGGCGGGGGGTGGTGGGTGGGTCTCGCAAGGCATTGTGGGAAATATGCGTAAGAGAAAGCCAAAAAAGCAACTGCACATCTTTGAGGTGTAAGAGGTATGGCCTTCAGCAAGGAGACACCAAAGATCGAAGGAGAATGCGTTGGGAAATCTGAGTGAGAGATATTCCCTGCAGGACATATTTGTGGATCCGGCGGCTGTTTCCATGGAGCCTCCCACAAAAAAAAAAAAAAAAAATTGGCTGTAATGGGAGATTTGTTCGATATTGAAACCAGAATGACAGACACACAAAAGCTTTGTTTTTTTCGCACATATCTCACCACGGTCATTGTGCGCCAAAATCGTCAGCTGGCATGTAGTAGAACAAAAGACAGATTTGTGTTTTACTCAGAAGTTTACCCATTGCTTAACTAGGACGCCACTTACAGTTGAAGCCTGTTGAGCACAATTGTTGTTCCTGATAATATTTATGTATTTCATCTGTTCGATGTTTTGTGACTAGGACTCCAGCCATGATTGGCTGCTCCTTCGTGGTTGACAGAGAGTACTTTGAGGAGATTGGGCTTCTTGACCCAGGCATGGAGGTCTACGGAGGAGAAAACATTGAGCTGGGCATGAGGGTAAGTAGCCAGACCTTCTTGTTCTCAGGGCCCTGGAGTTGAGCAGAGGCCCAATCTGGCTCTAAGATTTGTTCATATTCCATAATGGCGTGACGGAAGGTCTGTGTTTTGCTGAATGTTGGCCTGGGAGTCCAAATACAACAGGGAGGAGTGATTTGAAGGCAACGTGAAATCCTCTCTGGTCGAAGTTCAAAGAGGAAGAAAACCTAACAACAAAGATCTAACCGTCTGAGACAAAACACAATCCTGTCAGCATTTTCTAGAGAGGTTTCTCTCAAAGATTCGAACCAAGAATGAGAACATTTTTCCCAGTTTCAATGATTTGCATACCTGTCACAATAGCTGCTGTGGAAACAGTGAAATGTGCGATAAACAATCTGTGAAATTTGTTGGTCACCGCAGGGGTGTACCCCCATGACAAAATTTGCTGAGCTGGGCCGGGGGGGGGGAATTCCCTATGATAAAACTGGGTGGGTGCATGACAAGCATGAGATTTGCAGCTCATGTCCGTCAGGTGGCAGAACGGGGTAAAATATGTGAGTCTATGGCACAAGGCAGGGAACAACCCAGGATGGGGCGCCAGCCCATCGCAGGACACACTCACACACCATTCACTCACACACGCACACCTCTGATTAGCTTCAGTTATCTTCAGCGTGTTTTTGGGCTGTGGGTTGAAATCGGAGTACCCAGAGGAGACCTCACGACCTCACGGGGGCAACATGCAAATGCCACACACATAGTGTGAGAGGCCAGAGTGCTAAACACTGCACCCCCATGTAATTTATTTAAGCTAACGATAATAACATATGGTATAAATATAAAATCTAATATTTCAGCCAATAATTTTTAACAATCTGTCAAGTCAATAAAATCTGATTCATCTCCCCCATGGGTTAATTAACATTAACCCTGAGCTTTTTGATCTTGGGCTCTCAGAGTCTCAGCATTATATGACCAATATCAATTCTCAGGAATATCTGTCAAGGAAGGATATTCTAAATTGAATAATAGATGCGTGCCATAATACTCAATACACAATCCATTTTTTTAAGGATTTAAAATAAATTTTATTTGTGACTGTCAGCCTGAAGGAGATATTCTGGAAAAAGTCCAGCTTTGCCACATTATAAATGTATTGCTTAGAGATAGGTGAAAATCCATAACCTTGAACTGTAATACTCACTTAAATCACAGGCTTTAGGGTTTGTACTCCAGGACAGGTTTAGATTAAAGCTGTACCAGAATAATACCCAGAGCCTCCTGCTGGTAAAAATGGGCTTTGAGTAACTGCCAGAAATGGCTTGGTGCTTGTTTGGCCTACAGAATTGTTTTTTTTTTTTTTTTAATTGTTATACTTCCGTTAAATAATGTTTCTGGCTGTGTCTTCTGCTTGGGGGAGGCCTGGGTGGGGGCAGGCAAAAGGTCTCAGCACGCCCCCCCCCCCCCCCCCCCCGCGGGGGGGGACGACCCCCCCGCAGGGGAGACACGCGGAGGGGTGGGGGGGGGGGGGGGGGGGGGGGGGGTTTACTGTTAGTGGGTGAACGGCTTGCTGGAGTGATATCCACGTCAGACAGGGGTGTGAATAGAGGGCTGTTGTCGGGAGGGTGCGCGTGTGTGGGGGGGGTAGTTGGCAAGTTTGAAAAAACCTGGGCTCAGAGATAAGCAGACAGATCCTTCAGCTCCCCTGCCCCCCCAACACGGCCACACCTCTCCTCACATTCAGGGTGTGTACATGTTGTATCGGCACCCAAAACAGCCAGACTCCTTTGCCCCACAAAGCACACGGTCCAGTTAAGGCAACAGGGCAGCTGGCCTGAAACCAGGATCTACAGACAATGTCGGTATAACATCGTCTGTGTGGTAGTGAAGTGCCACCACTACCTTGGATATTCCAGAAAACACTTTCAGTGGGAGAGAGCATTTTAATCCAGTTTTTTGCAGTAATTCATGTAAGGGTATAAAATCGAGTGTTATGTCACTGGGGAGGGGGCAAACTTTCACAGGAAGTGCTGCTTCATGTGGTCACTTAAACAGCTTCATTTGTACCGGAGTTGATATTAAAGGAAGTCATTTGTTTTTATAGTCTGCTAAATACACTGCTTTTGTCTGGAGTTGTATTGATGCAGGGATACGGTTTTTGGTTCTGTCTCTGAGTGTTTTCGCTCCTTTTTTGGTTCTGTTGATGAGTATATCACTCATATTAATACAGCCAGAAGCAGAACCCTGGAGTCAAAGCTCAGTCCGGACCCCAGCGTCCTTTGGTTCATTTGAAGAAGGCGCTCCTTGTCACAGGGTTGACACAGATCCTCAAGCATGCCTTTCAGTGGCAGCCGTGGTAAGATGGCTTCAGATCTGCTTGTCATTAGAAATGGAAGCGTCCGAGAGCCCAGAGAGGGAGAGACAGGCTCCAGGAAGTCCGGCCGCGCCTTTGAAGTTATTCATTCGGGGCAGAGCCGGCTGTGAGAGGCCCCACCCTGTGCTCTGCCCGGGCTGGGGAGCGGAGGGGGCGCACGTGCCGGCACTGAGTGCTGACCATTTAAGGTGAGGCCCGCGGGGTGGCTTATCTGCAGCCCACAGGAACACAGCCCACCGACAGCTGATACGGCGGCCCCCTCCCCCAGTCGAGGGCTGGCAGGACTCACAGGCCTCGGCGTGCGGAGTCACTGACTTCCTGTCCACTTTCGGATCCCAGCCTATCAGAAGCCCTGAATTGACCGGCCACAGCAAAACGCGGATGTGGAGAGATAGGAATCGCTTCAGTACAGATCCATTCATCCACGGCGGGGTTAAGGGTCATGCTGATGTCTCATTTCATTTCATGTCAGAGTTTAATTATCCATGAGGAAAGGGCAAGTACAAATGACCAGTGACATATACAAGCTACAGATATGCCATGCTCTTAATCATTTTTCACTGGGGAATGTTCTAATGACTGTTCTGTTGGTTTAAAATATAAAAGGAGTTAAATATAAGAAAATGTTTGACATACAGTGCTGTTATTAAGTGTTTACTTTATAATTGTATTAAATATCATGTATGCAAAATTTTCCCATAAGGTTTATTTCATGCTTATGACGTGCAGTATGTCTGAAATCCTCTTATCAACAGTTTTTAAGATAACAGATTTCAAATGTTTTTGTCCAGCGACGCTAAGAGGAAGTCATGTTTCTGTAATACTGTCTTCCTTGAGCGTGGATTTTTCTTTGTGTATGTTAGTTATTTACGGTCCCTTTGAGTGAATCGTCACATTAGAAATGATGGACTCCTGGAAAAAGAGCAGCTAACTGAATGAAATGTAAATGTGCAGCATGTCCAAATGTGCCTGTGTGACGGGCGGCAGAGAGCAGGAGGCCAGAGAAGAGCATGTGTGTCTGGTCATGTGCCCAGCGGTGGATCTGTTTGAGGTGTCTGCAGTACCAGAGTCTCTCATATAAAGGAGAGAATAGTCTTCAAATGGAGGGGGTATTAAAACTAGGGGCAGTATCATAACTGGGGGGTTTTATGACTGGGGGAGGAGCATATCGTAATGGGGAGGTATTGGATTGACAGTGGGTATCATAAAGGGAGGGCTATCGTAATGGGTGGGCGGGGGTATTGTGATGAGGGGGGTATCGCAACAGTTATTATTTAAATGAGATTAAAAAGGCAGATGTTAGACCAAGGGCCCTCGGCAGCTGATGAATTTCGAGAGAGAGGCTCCAGATCACCAGTATAACTGCTGATTGAAACTCGCCATTGCAGAGGCTCTTTATGCCCATGATCGCGACTCATCACTGGAACACACTTTAACCACATATTCACTGCCACACTGCTCCACATGGCAGGTGGGAATGAGCTGATGGCGTCTGTTTTTAAAACAGAGGCATGTGGAACCAAGTAATCGCTTTTTTATGGCTTTTAAGGACCATATTGAGTTATTTTGCTTGTTAACTTCAAGCCCATAAAACACTTTAAATGCAACTCTCAGTGGGGAATAAAAATGTAGCACAACGGAAAGTTATAATTATTATGGGACAATTTTCTAAGCATGGGGTATTTTATTAACAAAGAGGTTATCAAACACAGGGTTAGAGTGTGTCTAGAGGCTACACCACGTGAGGCAGGGCACGCCCCAGACAGGATGCCAGTCCATTACAGGGTATGAGGCAGGGGACACCCTGCACAGGATGCCAGTCCATTACAGGGCACAGGGCAGGGGACACCCTGGACAGGATGCCAGTCCATCACAGGGCACAGGGCCGGGGACACCCTGGACAGGATGGCAATTTGGGAGGGCAGGAGACAGCCTGAATAGGGACAGAATATGAACAACTAAGGTTCACACACATTTATTCATGTTGTTCCAGTAGATTGAATGATAGCTGATGGTTAATGAATAGTTTACTGAAGTGTCCTTAGCTATTATCTTAAATTTGCAATATTAACGCATAATAATGTGAGTATTTCTTGAAGCCGCATGTGTAAGTGTCTCAGTAAACTCATTCATCTGCTTGATGTCTGTCATGATCAAAGGCAACACCACCTCAGATCTTGGTTTTAAGCATAACTCACGTCAAGGCTTAAAACACCCCTAGCATATGTGATGTCCTTTAACTGGACAGCACCTCCTTCAGGACAGCATCTGACAGCACCTCAGGCCCTGCCCCTGTGTTTGTGCTTTCCCTCATAGCCAAAGTCATGTGAAAATGGCTCAGTGTTGCAAGGGTGATCCTTCAGCTCCATCGCTGTAGAGAAATCGGCCAGCTGCTATCCAGGTAGGCGCCTGGCCAAAGGGTCACCTGACTGACCTCCTGACCAAACGGTCACCTGACTAGCTGCCTGGCGAAATGGTCACCTGACCTGCTGTCTGCTCAAACGGTCACCTGACTAGCCACCTGGCCAAACAGTCACCTGAAGCGTGCTGTTTGGCAAACAGCCGCCGAGCACAGTGAGCCGCCGGAGGAGCCAGGGCCTCTCTGTCTGTCCTCGTTTATATCCCCATGTCCACAGATGGCTGGGCTGGTGAAGGACCCAGCCGCTCTGTGGGGGTAAAGTGCCTCTTTGGGTTCAGACGGGCAGAAGCAGTATGGGAGCCCACAGTGAAACGCTGAGGTCGTGGAAGCATCCGGAAGCACGTGACACATCTGTAAAGGTTCTGGCCAGCAGTGACACTGATTCTAAAATGGTTCATTTAGGCTTTTATTCACTGTTAGCGGGCAGGGGATTTTGGTGCAATGTGTCTGCCAGTCTGGCCATCGGGCACGTTTGAGACACAAACAGGCCCAGCCCTCCCACCCCCAACAGAGATCCAGCAACCCCCAGAGATTGGATTAGAGACAGGTGGCCTGATAGGCAGGAGGTGATGTTCAAAATCACAGGAAAATAGGTACAAATACACCAGCAGGAAACATCTGCACACGCTGTTTCAGGATGTTTATTAATGCGAAAAGCACCAAAATCCAACGGGCAAACTACAGTCTGCAGAAAAGTGTTATTTTTATGTTTTATTCCATGGTGTAATAGAAAAACAGAAATGCTGTTAAGTCTAATAGGCATGGGTGGTTTAAGGCAGAACCTGTGTCTCTGAGCTTTGCGCATTTTATTCTTAAATAATTTAGCCATGTTTTCTCTGGAGTCCTATCACCTGTTTGTTCTGATTCCAGCTGTCTGTCCTGATTTCTTCTGTCCAGATTTTACCTTGATTTCACCTGACTCTTCCGGTTTCGTCTGTCTGTCCGGATTTCCTCTGTCTGTGCTGATTTTATCTGTGCAAATTTCTCCTTTCTGTCCTGATTTTAACTGCCTCTTCTGATTTCACCAGTATGTCCTTATTCCTTCTGTCCAAATTTCAGTTTTCTGTTCTGATTTCACCTGCCTGTTCTGAATTCACCTTTATATCTTGATTTCTTCTGTCAGCTCTGATTTCACCTGTCTTCTGATTTCATCTGTCCATCCTGATTTCATCTGTTCTGATTTCACTTGTCTGCTCTGATTTCACCCGTCTTCCCTGGTTTCTGTTTTCTGTTCATATCTCAGCTTCTACCTGTCTGCCCTGATTTCACCTGTCTGTTCTAATTTCACCTGTCTGTTCTGATTTCACCTTTCTGTTATGATTTCACCTGTCTGCCCTGATTTCACCTGTCTGTTCTGATTCCACTTGTCTGCCCTGATTTCACCTGTCTCTTCTGATTTCACCTTTCTGTTATGATTTCACCTGTCTGCCCTGATTTTACCTGTCTGCTCTGATTTCCCTCGGATGGCTTCTGACCTACTTTTCCTCATTGCGTTGTAGATGTGCGGCTTTATGCAGCCTGTTTCCATGCGAGTATAACGGCTTCGGTGTTTGACGCATCAGCTCTCAATGGGGGGGTGCATACAGCGTCAGCATGACCTGCTTTTCCAAGCAGCTTAAGCAAATTATTAAAATTGTGGATTTGCTGAAAGCTACATATGTTACATTAAATGTATTTATTATTTAATATCAGTGGGCCGATGAAGTCTGGGATTTCTGCCTTTCAGAAATGCATGCGTGCGCGGTGAAAGAAAGGGCATGGCTGCATAATTTTTTAATTTGATTCAATTAGAAAGCATGCATGTATTTCACAGAAGTCTGTGTAATGTTAATTAGCGTGAATAGTCTTTTGAAGTGAGGTAATGAGGGAGAGAGTCGGCTGAGACTCTGGGTAAACCCCCCAGGCTCAGACGGGAAGCGTAGCTGGGGAATTTCGCACAGTATTTAAGGACCAATGAGCTCTCATCCACGCTGGGGGGGGTTATCAGCCGATTGCCCCCTGTAACCCCATGCCGTAAAATCACAGACTCATACAATGAGAAATGCAATTGGTTCTGTTTCTTATTGTTAAACTTCAGGAATGTTTGTGTTCAGGGTGAATTTCATTGAAAGGGAAAATCAGCCAGATCATCTGTCTGTTTATAGATCTTGTTTATTTTGTATATACCCAATAATCTGTCGTTTTACTTTCACAAATTTCATCTGTGTTTATTGTCTTTTCCACTTCACTTAGACTTTCATAAGTAACTGGCATTATTTTGTCCTTTTGTTATGGTTCTAATCCTTTCAGTCATTAACTAAGTACTTATTTCCTTCATTGTGACAAGATCATCTCTATTCAAATGATCAGTACATGAGCAGTTTTGCCCTTTCATTAAATCTAAGTAATATAGTTTGTGGCAGTAATATCTTACCACTGATGATTCATCTTCTCAGTTTTCTGTGCTCCGTATCGCTTTTCCGAACACAATATAAATCTGTGTTGTGGTATAATTGTGCTTCAGGCAGTGCCATTTTAAGGCTCCTCGTGATAATATGGAAATTGACATTTTGATTGCAGACTGGTAACTTCTGACCCATGTATAGCTTGTTGCTCCCGGTCACCATCATGCTGTGCCATTTTGAGCTGCCAGTTCCTGTCTGTAAATGTGTGATGTTTGTATATACACGGCACCCTCCGAAGTCAGTTCAGTTCAGCATGGACACCATAGAGATAGCGGTCAGGCTGTCAAACGGGCAGGGCCTTGTGCTGGTACAGGAGCTTTGAGTTATGTGTCGCCTTCTCTTGCCAGGGGCAGGAGGAACGTCGGGAGTAAGGAACTGGCCTGGTTTCACAAAGGCACGGCTTCTCATTTTTGGAGGGTTGCCCCTCTTACCAGCAGAAATTTGTCCTGAATTGTGAAATACTCTGACTTACAATTAGTCAAACAGCAAAACAACATTCCCCGTTTTAGTTGTTGGGGAACTCGCTTACGTTGATGGCTTTAGAGGTTCTTGGATGCCCAGAGTCCGGGTCGTCTGGGCCCATGACTGTGATGGTCCGACGTTTGTGCCAAACATGTCTCCGGTTGACCTCATTTCCTGGGGTGAGCGTGAGGGCCAATTTGCCAGCGACTGTCGGCAAATATGAAAAAGATCCTTCAAATAGGCCAGTGGAGGGGGCGAGGGGGTCCACAGAGCTTTCATCCGAAGGGGGTGACACAGTGCACATGCCTGGGGGGGAGGGGGGATCTGAAATTCAGACTTGGTGGGGAGGGCACACTCAGGACTGATTCTGCTCCAGGAAACTCTTCATGGGCAACTTTTTAAAGTCACACTCAGCACATCTTTCACTCCTGGGAGCACCTTCTGGTGCCTGGTCTCTGTGTGTGAGAGTGTTTCGGTCCGTGCCCGGCGCTCCACGGACCCCCCCCCCCCACTGCGATCAGCAGGAATGGGAGCCGGCGAGCTGGGTGCGTGAGGCTGGCTGCTGTTGGTGGCCTTCCATCGACAGGTGCTGTGCCCAGCGCCGAGCCACACCCTCTATCCCACCCGGCTATGCCCACTCCCCCCCAGTCTAGATCACTTCCTCACGGGGTTAGCATTCAGCACAGACATGCATTACTATATTATAAATAGACAGCTGTGCCCCCCCCCCCCCCCCCCCCCCCCCTTCCCCCCTCCCGGGAAACACCCCCCCTTCCCCCTGTTGCCGTTCACCCTAAAGTGAATGCCCTACCCTCGGAACACCTCTG